>OY740771.1:92708013-93213013 GCA_963513935.1 Aphrophora alni
TTAATTTCCGAAATTTTATCAAAAATTTGAGAAGTACATAAAAAAATAAGATCAACGATACTAAACAAGGGCAAATTTGATAAAAAACAAACAATAGATTATAGAGGGAATAAGAAATATAGAAGTAGTCTGTTTAAAGCTTTTAATAATAAAGTTGGTTTTATGTAACAATATGACGATCAAATTTGCCCTTGTTTAGTATCGTTGATCTTATTTTTTTATGTACTTTTCAAATATTTGATAACATTTCGGAAATTATGATTTAGGTAAAAAAGTTACTTAAGCTAGTGGGGAAGCTTATAGGCGACTAATTAGGTAAACAACTGCGGGCGACGCCGAGTGCCGGTGAATGGCCCGGGCCTGTCCCAGGTAGCTGGAGGGTCAGGAGACAGGTTACTTCATACAGACTGTAGGTTAGGTTAGGTCGCTAAGTCACAGGTTTTAGGTGTAACAAGTATATGATACATAAACAGAAGTAGGCGGTGGTAAACTCAGATTGGTTTGCGCTGTAGTATAGCCCTAGACGTGTGAGAAGTACTGTAGTGTCATATGAACTTGTCACACATTATAATATACTTAGACTTTGTACTAAGTAAGGAATTAACTCGTAAAGCATAAGGATAGACTGATGTCAACTTATAATTTTTATTTCATTCCTGTAGAGCCTTAAAGGGTTCTGAACCTACATTTTGGAAAGAAAAAAAATTAACTTTTTATTATTTTTTACAGTGGTGAAGCTGTGAAAACAACCCTATTGTACTTTACTGCGCAGCTATGGTTAACTCCTGAATGTAAGTACTGACCTATTTTTTTTTCAAATAGTGCATTTTGAAGAAAAACGTTATTTGATTAAATCAAAACCAATTTTCACAAAAAATTACTTTTAATTAATCAAACGCGTTTCAACGACAAAGTCGCTATCCTCAGTGATACACGAGCTACAATAACTTT
The DNA here is from genome assembly GCA_963513935.1 of Aphrophora alni. Lineage (NCBI taxonomy): Eukaryota > Metazoa > Arthropoda > Insecta > Hemiptera > Aphrophoridae > Aphrophora > Aphrophora alni. The sequence goes on from OY740771.1 coordinate 92,708,965, forward strand.
ACTATAACTAAGATTTAACTATATTATAAGTTAGTTATTGTAGCTCATGAATCATTCCAATGAGTAATGTAGGGATACTTACAATAAAGAAAACAACGATTCCCCGAACTACAAAAACAAGAAACAAATCCAAGACTTTAATAAATACCTGAGGCAAGGCGAGGTTCTTTGTGATTGGCCGGTTAAGAGCGGTAGGAGGCGCTACTTGGCACTTAGCTTTATGTTCATGTTTAGTTTAGCTGTAAACCTCTGGGGTTGATGACTGTGTCATCGAAATGTACATAAGGGTAATATAATAAACATACTGTATTTATTACAGTCTTATTTTGGTTTCTTGTTTTTGTTATTCGGGGAATCCTTATTATCCTTAATGATGGATTATTAATATGGTTTAATTGGACATTTGCCTTCATTATTTATATACAAACTAATACGCGATGTTTCGAGAGTATAAATCAACCCCTGTTGTTGAATGATAAACCTAGAGCAAAAAGCGATAAACACCAACATAGCCTAGTTCTTAGTGCAGTGCAATCCTGTGTCTGGTGGTTTCCTGATCAAGACTGTATTTATAGTCTTAGTTTTATTCCTCAGGCCTAGTTTTAAACCTGGGTTCCTCTCTTAGGTTATAGATTTAGTTTTAGTTTCCAACATGGTCTAAAATACTATTTTCATTTTCATTTTTATGCTCTGTTTATCACTTGATAATGGGAGTTGATTTATACTCTTGAAACTTCGTACATTAGTTTTTATAGTAACTAATGATGAATGTCCGGTTAAATCATATTAATATGGAAATTTACTTATTGTAATTTGTTAATTGTTATAAGTTGTACAGTGTAGTTGAATCCCCTACCACTTATTATCATTTCGAATGTTCAACACTTGTTTATTTTCTTTCTGACTGTTTGTTTGACATTCAGTGTTGATTAATTGGTTTTGAAGTAGTCACTAGATTAATGAAAGTTATGAAGACTTCTTGTTTAATTTAACATTGACCTTTCGTTTTGTAAATCCTTTAAGATTCCACCTCTACCTACGCCATATTGGATTTATCGCCCGTAAGAATAATGTTTAATATAAAACGTTATACCGATGTCATTTTCCTTCTCTGAATTATGTCTTATTTTGAAAAACACGTAAACGCGACGGTTTTCCTTTTTTTAAACTAGCATATCGTTTTTTGTAATACTGTTTAATTTTTTTAAGTATTTGTTTTAAAATCGTAGTGATTTTTTGTTTTAAGCAAACATTTTCTAAGAATACTTTTCTATTAAAAGAAATAATGTTTGACTGCCTAACTCAAGAAGTAAGACAGGTACGAGGTTTTTTTAATAAGGAGATTTTAGATTTAGATAATGGGGTTATGGGGGACTGTGGCCCCGGCATCGTAACTTCCTAAATCATTTTGCGCAACTAAGCCTTTAAGTTCAAATCTAGCAGATTATTCCCCTGGATGAGTTTTAATAATCCACTGATTAACTCATCTTATGAGAGTTGCGTGTGCTGCGAACGCCCTAAGCCTCTCGCCTGTAAGGGCCACACAAACCACATTGAGAAGTTAATTCCACTCATTATTATTTTATTATTCCTCACGAATAGTCAGGGACGTATGTGGTCATTAAAGCAGAGTCGCGCATAACTAGGTAAAACTACATTAAAACTGGAGGTTGGTTTGTATCCAGAATTTTCATATTTAAAGCTTAAAGCTCCCCCTCAGCTACACAAATTTAGGTACGCTGTTCTACTCTTTGGCGAGGGGTGAATAACATCCTACCCTTCTGCCGCATTGGTACAGCATCCAGTTCTCGGTCTGTTGAACACCCTGTACAAGTGAAGAGGCATGTAGTACTGCATACAACCCCCTCCCACTCTGCACGTATAAAGGATGTAGAGATAACAACATACGCAGGGCCTTAAGAGGTTTCATTTGGTAAATACAAATTTTTGTTTATTATTTGTTCACTAACTTCAGCTTTAATGTGAGACATTTTGAAATCCCGCATAAAAAATAATTTTAAACCTGACCTAAGGAATCACAGATCTAAGTAGCGAAAACAAAACCACTGTTGTTAGGTACTTTATTGGAAAAGCATAGGAAACTCGGCGAATGTGGGTATGTAATGGCTGTAATATTAAATTATAGTTATTATTATTAAATCAATGATGAATACAACGCCTAATACTAACCTAACCTGTTCGCGTTAATATTTCAAAATAAATTTTCCTCTTACGAAAACATTGTTTGTGGCTTTCAATACTGTTTGATTGTATGTTCCGTCCTGTCTAAAGCTCAACAAAAAAAAAACCTAAAAATTGTCCATAAAAATACACTTTTCTCAGGAGCCGTAAAAGATACCACCATCATTTTTTATATTTTTCAAACTAAAATACAACTATAAACTTTTTTTATTCTTATCTATCTGGAAAATATATTACTCTAAGTTAAATTTGTTTACTGTTTTTTTTTTTATTTAGGTCATTAGCTATTTGGATTATTGAGAGTCATTAGAAGTAATCTTATTCTGAACATTGTAGTAAAAGGGTAATAAGCAATCAGACTACTCGAATAACCTTTAACAAATTATATCATTTTTATCAAAATTATATCTGGCATCAAAATGGTTAAGATGTCTGTTCAAGAACAATAAAGTCGTGGGTTCGAATCTTACTTAGGAGATAAGATTTTTTCTGTGCAATTTAGTTATTTTAAGCCTATGCAAATTCAGGAGGATGCAAAGGGGAATCAACTTAAATTTAAACTCTACTTACCAAGACCTTTCCATAATAGTTTATTGTGTGAACAATAAGAAAATCCGGGGGTGGGAGAATCGACGTAATGTGAAACTGTACTCACAGAAACCTTTCAGTAGATACCCATAATGTTGGGTTTATTTAACAATATAAAAATCTGGGGTAGGGGAAAAAAGGTAAAATCAACGTAAATTTAAATTCTAGTCACAGAGACCTTTCCTTAGATACACACATTGTTAGGTTTATTTAACAATATAGATATCTGGGGTAGGGGAAAAAAGGTAAAATCAACGTAAATTTAAAGTCTAGTCACAGAGACCTTTCCTTAGATACACACATTGTTAGGTTTATTTAACAATATAGATATCTGGGGTAGGGGAAAAAAGGTAAAATCAACGTAAATTTAAAGTCTAGTCACAGAGACCTTTCCTTAGATACACACATTGTTAGGTTTATTTAACAATATAGATATCTGGGGTAGGGGAAAAAAGGTAAAATCAACGTAAATTTAAAGTCTAGTCACAGAGACCTTTCCTTAGATACACACATTGTTAGGTTTATTTAACAATATAGATATATGGGGTAGGGGAAAAAAGGTAAAATCAACGTAAATTTAAAGTCTAGTCACAGAGACCTTTCCTTAGATACACACATTGTTAGGTTTATTTAACAATATAGATATCTGGGGTAGGGGAAAAAAAGGTAAAATCAACGTAAATTTAAAGTCTAGTCACAGAGACCTTTCCTTAGACACACACATTGTTAGGTTTATTTAACAATATAGAAATCTGGGGTAGGGGAAAAAAGGTAAAATCAACGTAAATTTAAAGTCTAGTCACAGAGACCTTTCCTTAGATACACACATTGTTAGGTTTATTTAACAATATAGAAATCTGGGGTAGGGGAAAAAAGGTAAAATCAACGTAAATTTAAAGTCTAGTCACAGAGACCTTTCCTTAGATACACACATTGTTAGGTTTATTTAACAATATAGAAATCTGGGGTAGGGGAAAAAGGTAAAATCAACGTAAATTTAAAGTCTAGTCACAGAGACCTTTCCTTAGATACACACATTGTTAGGTTTATTTAACAATATAGAAATCTGGGGTAGGGGAAAAAAGGTAAAATCAACGTAAATTTAAAGTTTAGTCATAGAGACCTTTTCGTAGATATCTATAATGTTGGGGTTAATTAAAAATATGAAAACCTAAGGTTTGTGGGGACGAAGGAAATTGTCATCCTTTTCGTAGATGCCCTTATTACTTTAGTTGTCTAACAATATCAGAGGCTAGTGGAAGGGTTGATAGAATATTATATTGTCATCAGATATACAAAGTGGGTTAAAATCGATTTAGAATTTAACGGACAGAACAAACTAAATAAAAACACTTTTCAGGCCAGTTTAATGAATGGTTCAATCAATCGAACATATTTAATGAGTAGAAGTGTTAACCACCTGAAAGACCTTGAAGAGCTTCCTTTCCAACGACCTTCATTCAGTTTTAACTTTCTCACATGCATTACGTAGAACAATGCACTGATTTAATTAATATTAACTTTAACTACTGAACTAATGAGCAACACCTTTCACTCAAGCCATAAATCAATTGATAGTGAATTTGCTTTTAGTAATGTAACTATTGCATCCGAGACCATTAATTATGTATCGATCTTGATCCCCCTCCTCTCTAGATCATGTTTCCAAATACATATACGGGTTGTTGTTTTTTTTATAGGGTTATGAAAGCTATCTCTACAGTCGTTGATGATACAAAACATTTTTAATGGGTTACATGCTTTACTTTTATGCTGTTGGTAAATAAATAGTGCAAAAACTTTGCACAAACTTTCTCACCCACCCACCCCCAAAATTAAATAAAAAAGAGCTAATTCTAATCGTCTGCAAAAATACCAGTTTGATAGCTGTCAATCAAAATTAAAAATTAACCATTTACGCTGTTTTTCAAAACATTCATATATTTATTTAAAAACATTTTTATTAGGCCCATAATCTTATTAAAATTTTATATAAAATTTTATTTATATTTAAATAAAGGCAATTTTGCTTCATTTATGCTATAAACACGTCATTCGGCGTAAATTATAACTAATTAAAATCAAGCTTTTAATAATTAATAGTAGTCAATGTTCATTTTTGTTTTTTAAACAAAATATTCCTATCCTTAATATTTTCTTTACTTACAATTACTCACTCGGGTTTGTAAAATTCATTCACGATTATGCACATTTCAGATAAGTCCCAAGTAGAACCAAAATCAAATACATACATACACAACTCATCACATTACATCCCTTTATACTACGTATATTTCAAAATGGAGGGTGAAACGTGATAAATAGTGACCTTATCTAAATGTGTAAGTGTCTGGGGGCTCGTATGTTTCTATACACAGAGTTGTTTTTTAAGTGAGTTACCATTGTTACATTCAAACCCTTAAGTGACATAATATTTTAAATGGTTACCATGAACTATGTGAGGAGTTAAATTCAAACTAGGCACCAATTCAATTCTAAATCCGTTCTATAGACACCCGAACATAAGGAATTTTTATCAAAGTGTACAAAGAGTTAGATAATTGGTTTGCTTGCAACCTTCTAACGCGTGATAAATGACTATTGACTATATAAGATCCTGGTAGAGAGGAAACGAGGTCAATCGATCGACAAAAGGATTGGACCTAAGCAGAGATTCTGCAGGACGAAAAAAAAATAAGTTGTCAGAGAGCTGGGGCGAATCAAGTTTATTATTGAAGATGATCTACTACAGAGGATCACGGCACAGGATCACGATAGAAGGTGAGCAAGTCTCGTGTGTAAAGAAATATAGTAAAACTTTAGAAATCATTTTCAATTAAAAAATTATCATAATCATTGGGACGGATCTGGAATATAGTATTGACATTAAGATCCTGGATTATTGAAAACATATACTTTAAATACTGAACCATTGTTTCTTTAGCTCCCTATTCCTTTTGCATAAGGGCTTATTGCACTAAATAGAAATCGATGGTTTGATGCCTATATATCCATGAACTTCAGAATCTTTCTGACAAGGTTGTCTTGACGGATTGTCTGCCCCTTTGTCAAAGATCGAAGAGTTTCAGTTTTTTCCCGATTCATTTTCATTCGAGGATCAGGATTCAGTTTCCGATTGGAGGCCTCATTCCCTCCACAGCCCCTCAAGGACTCACTCCTCATAGTGACTACGAGTGTGGCGGATCAGAGGACCTTAACTGGATCTACAGCTTTCTTTGTGTAGTCTTGGGTTAGATCCCTTTCTTTTATCTTTCCTATCAGGTGTCTCTTGATCAACTCTGTGACCCTGACAATATTAGAGAATGCTCTCTATATAAGGCGATGATGACCAGGAGATTTTTCGCATTTAAGCAACAAAGAAAACAATTCCTGCAAAGTGTCTCCCCTAGTGCTTACGTTTTCTCATGTGGCAATGCCCTGTAACGAACACTACGACCGTCTTTTTAATTGAGTCTGAATAAACAAGAATCGTCGGATATAACTTGCTTAGAGGGTGTGCGAAATGAGAGTCTGTTCATCATTAGACTATACTTGAGATACTTCTTCGTCTCCTCTCGTGCTCTCTCTGAACCCAACTGGACAGTCAGCCTCTTGGATATACCATAGAACGGTTCAGGCCCTTTACACGGTGGAGCATAGAAATAGTGTGTTTTTGAATCGGGTAGTACTCCGTGTGTAGGAGGGGAGAGGAGTTCGGGTGAGGGGTAACCAATTCCTTTGTTCGTAACATTTCACTTTTAGAGTTGTGGACGTCAGAACACAGTGTTTTTTGCGTACGGCTGTTTTGTGATGAGTGGAGATTTAGTGATTCCTGTTCAGGGTAAGTTTCGAAATCCAGTGAATGATTTTCTTCCCTCTCGTAACACAATCGTACGTTGGATTAATACTCTTCATTCAGGAGGCTCATTAATGAATACCTAATCACCAGGTGATTTCAAAAACGTCCTATTTCTCTACCCCATACTTTTCTAAACATACCCCATATGTTTTCCTAGTATCCAAGTCTCAAGTTTCCTATAACACATTCCATTAAGACGGTAACACCATTTCTGAAACACTCTTGGTAACATTCCCCTAGGTAGGACATATTACTGCTGAGGTTTGCCTCCTCGGATTTCAGCCAATGCTCCACCTTTTGTTTTTTGATTCCAAATACAATTTTATGGTAACAGGTTTACCGAAATAGATAATTTTTCTTTCAATATAGTGGATGAACTATTTTTGAATCTGTAACTTATATAATTAGTGTGATTACAATCTTCTCCCAATCTCTTAATACCATTTTCTTAATATTTATATTTATCGACGCGTTTCGGAGCTCCTCCATCTTCGAGCCCTACTTTAGACGATTCTAGGTTTGGCAGAAGATTGTACTCAAACTAATTATGTTGATCCTAACAGATATAATTATTGTAACCTACATTTTCGGTGAAATATGTACCCTAGCTAGATTCGAATGGTGTGAATATACAAAAAATTCCAAAGGTTATGTTTAACCTTCGTTAAATTTATATAGAATCCGAATTTTGTGACCTGCGAGAATTATACCTTTTCTCTTATTGTTCTTCTCGTTTGAGAAAATCGCAAATTTGAGTTTTTGTCTTATTGCTACCCCAAAATTATAAAATTTCAAGATATGGCCAAAATATTCATCCATGGCATATCAGAGGTCATTTAAAATCACCTTTTGTGGTTCAGAGCAACGTGAAGGTGATATTTCTGTATACTAGCAATTTATGTGAAATTAAAATGTAAGCTTCGTTAAGGTTAGGTTAGGTTTCACTTACAAGTGATGGTATAACTTTTGTAATTTGATTAAAATATTTATAAACAACTTTGAGATAGACTGCTGCAGGTCAACCTTGTAACTATCTACGCTCGTTTGTGAAAGTGTATGCAACAAATTAACCTAACTTTTATATCAGTAGTGTTTTTGCTACTGTATTAAAAATATAAAAATCCATCTCAACTGATCCTACATACTATTACAATTGGTACTCTTCGTCACTGATGTTTGATGTTCTTACTAGTCTTACCAAAAACATTTTCTGGTGTTACAAAGTTATTTTGTCTTTTTAATACATTTAAACTAACTGACGATATGATAGCATAAAAATATGTTATTGTTAATAATAATAAAATAATACAGAATTATAACAAAATAGACACATAATATAACAACACCTCTCTGAGAATGGAAATTAAGCTGATGTTTTTTACTTTGGAATACACATACTTCCTGCTGTGAACTCAGATTTTTGAAAGGACAGATAAAAGAAATCAAATACAGTATAACAATTGTGCTAAAATGTGACCTTTTTGTTAACTAACCAGGGAATAATCCAGCTTTATACAGAGTGAACAGTAAGTACGGTGCGAAACTTTGGGAAGAGAGTTTGGACATCCAAGCAAGGAAAAGGTCTGGCTATATGTCTAGAATTGTTTCATATCCGTTTTTTTTCCCCTTTCAAAAACGAATATAACTATAACAAATTGAGATGTTTGTACTAAATTTCGCAGAATGTTTTAATTTACAGAATAATAGACTATTAATTTTCATTGTAGGCATACTACAAAAAGTTATAATTTTTCGTTGTTTCAATTTCAACATTTTAATATAAAAACATTTTTAACCTTATTAGTGAAAACACATTCCTTTTGACCCCTTAGGCGTCGGAATTAGAAAAACTTATAGCTCATATTTTAATTCAAGGTTTATAAAAAATTTCATTAAAATTCGTTCATCCGTTTAAAACAACTAACTATTCCGAATCCAGATTCGTCCTTTTAGACTGCGACCAAATCGTGAATCGTTTTAAGACTAAATTTTTTACGCGAAAATCAAGTCAAATTTTATCAGACCAAGAGATACTGAAAAATCTGTGAAAGTACAATATACCTTATAAACACCCTGTGTGGAATAATCATGCTGTAGGAGAAGTGGTGACGAATGAGCTAATGAATTAGTAAGGGTTTTAGTTTTATATACATTATTTACATTCAGTTTTTGTCTCATCTTTCTTCCATTTTTGAAACAGATTTCGTCAATATCTAATTAACCTTTACAAATGCATCTGCTCACATATAAAGGCTCTCTCAAAACAAATACTGTGGTAAGTACTAACGATATTTTTTTACAGGATGCAAATATATATTTTAACATAGAAGAGCCTTTATCTGAAGTTACGCTAGCTATACCTCCCTTACCATCTGGCTGCACCCCTTATCAGAAGCATTACGCCTGCCATCATGGGATATTCCACATGGCGTTCAAGGGTGGTAGCTATTGTATGATATGGAGGGGTGGAACTCCTGATTGGGGGAGGAATAGTTGCGAAGAGCATTCATTTCCATGGGGATGCACCAATGTACACACAAATTTTATCCTTTACTATTTTTATCTTTGAAGATTAGTTTTAGATGCTGCGTTTTCAGAGGATTTTTATATAGGTACATTTTGAAAGTGTAGGTGGGATACAATATTTAATTTCAAATAAACAAAACTTGATAAATTTTTGTTTACATCTTAACCAAACCCATTCAAAAATCTGTGAATTATCCGATATTGTATCTACAACATAAACAGGTTGTTTTCACTAATATGTTGTGGTTTATTTAGTTGTGCACTAACAGCTCTTGTTGTTAATTTTGGTTTAAAAACTACAAAGTTAAAAAAAAAAAAAATCCTCTATTAAATTCCCCTTCTATACTTTTCTCCCATAAGAAATACTGTACATAGAAAAACGCGGAAACAAAAATTGTCATTTTACTTACCCAGTATAAGAAGTATAAGTCAAAAAGTGTTCACCCCCCCCCCCCCATTAAAATTCAGATAAATCTAATTGAAAATTCCAACACAATGTTTTGTTCATATCTCGTGCGTTATTTTACACATTAAATTGGATAAAAATTTGCAGATTTCAATTCTGCATGGTATGGTACCAACCCCCACCTTTATACGATGACAAATAGTGAAATTATTGTCAAAAATTGGTTTCGAACCCTGATCTCCCAAGAAAATGTGATATTTGTAAATGAACCTCAAATGCAATCAAATGTGATGGGTGACTTTACAGGCCGGCCCAAGCAACGCAACCTAATGCTATATTAAAATCTGTTATATATATAGCTTACCTTTAAATAAAATAGTTAAGCCGGTACTAAAACCACACAACTTAAAGATCCGTATGTACAAAGGGACGGTTATTTTTATAAAATGGAAGTCTTTTAAACGGCCTAATGCCAATATATTAATTTCCTCGTCAAATAAACATACATATTTGTAATCAGAATAACTTCTAGTTTTATTTGATACTCCACACATAATATTTCCAAAAATAAAATTTTTCAATAGTTTTTCAGTAGTTTTTGCCTCTTAACTACCCCAAGGACATATTTGTTACCTACCGCTATATTTTTCCTATATGTGGGACAATACAAAGAGTATAAATGCAAAGTTTGAAATATTTAAGGTATATCGTCTTGTCTGTGTAGACGGGTTGCAACTTACAAACACGTACTTGAAATTATAACGGTCCTTGGATTTACTTATTGACCCTGAAAATTCTAAAAACGTTGATAACTAATGACCCTACAAACTTATCTCGCAGAAGAAATCTATCGTTAAAACTCAAGAAAACATTTTTATTTCTCTGGTAAAAGTAGTATAGTAACATATATTATTTTTGTCAATAGGTGTAATATTCTTCCATTGTTTATCTTCTTTTTTTAATACAGAAAAGAAATTATATTTAATGGATCACATTGTTAGTTATTTAAAATTTTGTTGATACGTATTACTAAAAAGTGTTTTAGTATTTTATAAATGTCAGATTGAACGTAAGACTGTGTTGAAAGCTTTGGATTACCTCCATCCTGAGAGACATGCGTGATGTTATAATCCGAACTGAACAGATAGAAAGAAGGACGAGGGTCATGCGAGGAAAGGGCGGGGTGTTAAGAAGGAAGCTGTTCGGCTTAGACGAAGATAGATGGTGAATTTGAGAAGGGAGTATGGATTCCTTTTGGACTTCCGAGAGAAACAAAAAAAAACTAGAAAGCATGGGAGGGGAGGGAATGAGAGAATCTGACAGCTCCGGAGCTGAGTTTGTACTCTACTCTGTGTTCCGTCTACTTCTTGTTGAGACTGAAACATGCAGGCACAGCCCACAAAGTTGTTTTGTATAAGAATAATATATTGCACTAACTTTCTCACACACCATAAAATCTAAATACTCGGCACGTATCTGATACGTTCACATCAGAGCTCGAATTTACTGTATTTGTGTATCTACTCGATTACGTCATCAACCTTGATATACAGATCATTAAGGTGAACAAAGTAAACTACTGTATTTTAAATTCACGAAGGACCTCTATATAATAAGGAATTACCGAAACGCTGTTTCATACTATTACCATATTTAAAATTTTCTAACATTTTTCAAATCGTATTACAAATATTAAAACCTCAACTAGAATTCCGTGCTATATAATAATTAAAATAGCTCTGGCCATTTCTTGTTGAATTTTGAGGTTGTTTTTAACAAATTCGTTTTGTAGTTGTTAATAAATGAAAAATGTAGCTTATGATTTGTCATTTTGAATTTTAAGACCGGTTTAAAATTTATTCCGAGTTTTAATACTGTATATACCCCGTCACCAAAGTGCAAAAGAGATAATATTGTCTGTCAGACTAGTACTGAAATGACCGCCATTTTGAAACCGTTCAACCATTTGTATTGATTAACAATTATATTCAACTACTGTATTAGTAAAACGTATCTTACTTGCTAAATTTGACTAAATTTTATTTAAAATTCCAATTAGTGCTGATTTTTTTTTCAAAATTGAAGGTTATGTAACAAATTTTTTGAGCAATAATTTTGTGTTGTAAAAAATCCATTTGGATATCAATAGATGCAAATTTTAAAGTTGCAGACTCTAGCCTACTCTTTAATTTTCCCCTTTTGTTCTTTAAAGGGGGAAAACCTCTCTTATCATCATCGCCTTATAAAAAAAAAGAAAAAAAGAAAGTAAAAAGGGTCGTATTTTTTTTCGTCCAATCTTGCTAAAATTTTGTATGAGGGGTCGGTTTTACCGCACCACTGGACAAGTTCATTAACCAGAAACTTCGGTAGTTAAGTTTTAATGGCGAATAATTTACAAATTAAAAAAAAAAACAATATTTTCTTCGGAGCTGAGTTTAATTAACGATTTGTTTTAATGTAATATATAGCCTATATAAAGCGTCATGCTTATTTCCTGACATGTTTTAAAACCTCCAAACTATACATTTCCTTAATCGATGCACAAAGAATCAGATTTGCAGAATCAACTTTACACGCATGTAGACGTTCCGCCAAATCTTGCGGAGCGATTCTAATTTCGTTTCATTTCACAATCTGCAGTGAAATCCAATTGTTTCAGGAAATTACCATTTCCACAGCGAGAGTTAAACATAAAATCGAATTTCGTCAATCGACAGCACAGGTTTGCGTGTATAAAGTTGTCTTGTACAGTTGTACGGAAAAGTAAAGTTATTTGTGTTTTCTTACACACACATCGTTACTTTCATGATCCAATATGTTCTGTTTGCTGGGTGACAAAATGAAATCCTCATCACTAAAAACTTGACTGTCAAACATAAACAATCCCATTTATGCACAATCTAATAATAATTGATAAAGAGTTTTATTTATTGTCAAATAATGTTATATAAAGTTCTTGAAATTACAACAAAACAAATTACAATTATCTGTTGCTGGAGCTACTGGAAAATCTCAGCCATCTTCGTCGCTTGTTCCTCCATCTTTGCATCTTGCGAAGATTCTTTTTTTCCTTATATCGGACCTCTTCGTAGACAGGTTTTCAGTCGTGATGTCTGGTACGATAACGGCCGGCCAATCCTTTATAGCAAACCATGGAAAGCGGTTCATCAAGTTCTCTAGATTTGTAGAAATTCCGCGGCTGAAATGAACTCGTTCTCAATCAGGTAGACAAGCGAATTCAAGTCTTTCTGTCTACCTCTTTTTCTTCTTGATGTTGGCAGAAGGTGAAGCTAAACCTGTAAGCTGTAATAAGCTACTAAGAGATTTCGGGACAGCTCCAGCGAGGAACCTTATCCCCTACACTCGCTCCCTTTGATAAATCCTCGTCAGGCTCTTTTTCTGGTTGTAGGTTGGTAGTTGGCGCAGCCGTCATACATGCCAACGGAACGGAGACCACACTTAGGACGTACCGATGGAAGGGTGATGGTACGGGCTTCGAACTTTAGCCTTATTCCTCATCAAAGACTCTGTGCAATTTCCTCCACTAGTCCTCATCATCCCTCAGGTCAACAGAGAGAAATTCCTGGGTTTCAGATTCCAGCACATAAGACGTCAAGACGTACACTAATGATCAGGTTTTGGTTAAAATCGCTATGTAATTCAGAATTAAGCTGATAAAAATAGAATCACAATAACAATCAGGACAAAGATTGTAATTCTAGAATTATTGAGGTCGCCATATTTTCAATCGGAAATTTTAAAAACTAGATACCAATTATTTGTTAAGAATGTTAATATAGTCAATAAAATAGCAGGTTTTATTTACAAAAAAAAACTAATAACTTTGTTTATTTCTTAGTGTTCCTCTTATTTTATTATGAGGAGAAAAATTGTATAGATGGGCTGGACCTTGTTTTAAATAGAAAACGAATAATTGAAGTTCCAATACCTAAGATTATTTTTAATGATAATTTAAATATTTTTTAAAAATTATTAAAAGTGAAAATGGTGAAGGTCTTTCTGAAATTAGCTAAAACCAATTTTGATTTTGTGATTGTTTTGTTAAATATGATTACAAATTAAGAAAACAAAATCTGTTAGGTTATCAAAGGGACAGCCTAATAAGTGACAAGGATGTAACAAGAAGGGGGTGTTATTTTAGAATTACTGGTGCTGCTATATTTTGAGTAGAAATTGAGCACAAATTGTGCTCAGAGTGTCAATAAACGTAGTCGTTTTTGTCAATGTAAAGAATAACAGTCAATTTTTCTTTCTGAGCTTTTCTATGTAGGTTACAGTATTTCTTAAGAAGAAAAAATTATCTTTAGACAGCTGAGCAATTTTTTAAAACAAAAAGTTTAAAACAAAATTTAATGAGTCCATAAAAACTTAATATTCCTTGATATAAAGAACATTTGAGGGAGAATTGTTTTGGTTTTGAATTATTATGAGTTAGTCAGTCAGCCAATCAGTGAGTTTGTCGGGTTTGTGTCATCCTGATATTGTGACTGAAATTTACTTTGGTCTGGTTGCAGTCAATAGGTCAAAATATTGAGTACTCCTGATAACAAGAATTGCTTTTATAAACTTAACAAATTATTTTATGATTGTTTACAATTGAAAAGTATTACAGTATATTAGAAACGTTTGCGTCGAATTTGTCACAGAAAACAATAAGAGATGAAATGGAGAATTATATACATCAAATAGTATAAAGCGAGCAATTCTTGTATGTTTGTAAGTTTTATCTTGAAAATAGGCCTAATGATTTTGGTGAAATATGGTAAATTTATCGTTTTTCGGTGAAAATGTAAGCGGGAATGCGATTTAGATGAATATAGATTTTTGGAAGCTCAGAGGTTTAAATAACCAGATAATAATCTATTAATAACATAAATTTTAAAAGTTCAATTACAATTCAAACAAAATGGTAGTTTACGAAGTAGTAAAACATGAATGAATAATATGGTAACCCCTTGATCACGCCCCCCCTCCCCCTACAGTGCCGCGATTTGTAGTTGGTAAGTAGAACCTACTTGTTATCGCAGAAAGCATGTAAAGGTTGAAAATAAATTATTTTATCATGACACATTGTAGTTGTGTGCACTATGATGCGCCGACTATATATGCAATTTATATTTGATATTTTTTCAAATGTGAAATTGAATGACTTACGTTATTTAAATCTTTAATTTTATCTTGTATGCTACGTTATTTTTGATGTAAAAACATTGTGATAATAATTTCCATTAAAATCTATTTAATAGAAGAGAATAAAGTAAAAACAAATTAGAAAAATATACTTTTCAAAATTGTTATTTGTTTTTGTTGTTAACAACTTACAAATAAAAAGGTAAAGTGCTTTATAAAACCACACGACTTCGATCTGTAGGTGCTTAGGGACAGTTATTTTTATAAGTCGAAGTCTTATTAAGTGGCCTAGCGCCAATATATTAAATTCTTTGTCAAATCAAACATATTCGTAATCAAAATAACTTCGTTTTATTTGAAAAAATAAAAATTTTCAACTTGATAGTGTTTTACCTTAACTACTCCAAGGTCATTTTATTTGTTACCACTATATTTTTCCTGTATGTGGGACAATACAAAGAACGTAAATGCAAAGTTGAATTATATGGGATTTATCGTCTTGTCTGTGTAGACGGGTTGCGATTTACAGACACGCGCGTGAAATTATAAGTGTCATTGATTTTACCTACGGACCCTAATAAAGAGAAACCAATAAAAATGCAATACATCTTTTAATAGCTATTGAATTGTCTCACAACTCACAAAAACTGTTTTTAAAACTTATACGCTACACATTTCTTATTGTGTGGTTAAATTAAGTTGTATTCGTCTTTCGAAACACTATAATATAATATGCTTTTACAGTGCAATTTAATTTCAAATCCAAATATTTTTTTATCGATTTGTTGGTCATAGGTGTTCAAGTTATTCCAGAGAGCATGATCTGACACTTTAAATGTGGCGTAACGCAAACATAATAATTGTTCGTCAAATAACTATAGATATTCATAATCAGAATATCTTCTAGTTTTATTTAACACATCGCGTAATATTAAAAAAAAAAAAAAAAAAAAAAAAAAAAAACACGATATTTTTTGGCCATGACCCCAATGTCAATTCTTTTGTTTGTGTTTTATTTTGTCTTTATGTGGACAAAGAATATAATTGTAAGTTTTGAAATATATAGGATTTATCGTCTTGTCTGTGTAGAATGGTTACGACTTACAGACAGATATAGGGACAGAAACGTACGTGAAATTATAAACGTCCTTGTTTTTACCTACCGACCCCCTCCCAAATTTAAATGAAACAAAGGGGATTGCATAATTTTTAATTTGTATATAAGTTTTTTCACTTAGTATTTTATTACAAAGGAAAATCAAGGTTGAAAGACTGTTGGGGTGAAACAAGTACATACATAGGAAAAAACTATCTCGATCAATGCTTGTCATTCAATAGCAGCTAAAAATATTTGTACAAACTTCAAATATGTTTACGTGTCGTCTTTATGTGATATTTTTCGAGATGTGAAATCCATTTAAACTCCCACTCTATAACAAAGAGTTAATAAATTGTAAAAACACTTTTTTCCAATGGAAGTAAATATTTGTTCATTATACTACACAGAAAACCCTGTTTTCTTACTCTGTTCGTAGACAAGAAAGTCCTTTAGCTTGTACTACACAGAAAATTTACTGCGTAGTGAACGAAAAATTTACCGTGCATCAGCTTATTTCAACAATAACAGTCTACTTTCAATTGCCGATACTGAAGGTTTGATTATTAATCTTAAATAAGTGTAAACATTGTAGTGATTTATATCGTAAGTGCATGGCCCAAGATCCCAAAACATGTAAAGCTGAAGATATCGCAATGGACTTTTTTACTCAGTACGTAAATAAGACTGCAAAATATTTAAAACCTTTCAATTGTAGAATCTGTGAAAATCATTTCTCTGTCCACCGAAATTCATTGCTGAGTAAATGCTGAAACATCCAAAGCAACACAAATTGTACTATTGACATAAATTTTAAATTGTAAGAACGTTTGGTTCAATAAAATGATGTAATGAGTTAAGAGTGTTTGAAGTATAATGAAAGTATTGTACGTAACTCGCCCAGTAAGTGTTTTACGTGCTCGCATGATTATCTCGTTCATGCGTTTACAGGAACTATCACGTTCCTACGGAAAAACATTACGTACCGGTCTTGTAACGTAATAGACGTGCAAAGTTTCATGATATCCGAAATTTTTGGTACTTGTCTACAAATGAATATACAAAAGAATTTCACGTCTTCTCATATCAATGTATTTAGCGGCATGTCTAGTATTTATTCTTCACTAATAACGTATGTTAAAAGTTCTCAGTGTGGGAGTACTTAGAACAATAATAACACGTAATGGATGCATAAGCTGTCAAGGTTGTTTGCACAGTGCACTTCAAATTGTCACACCTGCCGAAGCCAAGTCCTTCATTTTAGCAGCCAAAACGAATCGAGTGTTCAGTGTTCATTATTTACAACTGTTATGGACTGACACGTCCTGTCTCTTGCTTCACCAAAATAAATTCAAACCTATTTATGTCTCAGTTGTACTTATTCTGAACAAACCAAAGTATTTTGTTAGTAGGCAGATTTTATGTAATTCACTTTAATTTATTTAATTCTCATTCGTCGATAAACAAAACCAAATAAAGCTCAAAATGTATGACTGCAATTTATTTTGTTTTGTGCTGTTATTGCTGTAAATTTTAAAAATAATACATTTTGGAGGGGCAAATATGAACAAAACCTTTAAATACAATTTTCCTGAAAATTAGCTTTAATGATTTCTAAAATAAAATTGTTAAAAATTGAACAAACTAACGTATCGGTCGCCATATCCCAAATTTGGTTCTATAATTTTGTTGTTGTTGTTGATGCTGTTTAAAGGTGAAACCTTTCGGTCATAATTCTCTTGTACAAAAAAAAGAGAGAAGAACATAAAATGAAGGCTTCTAGCCCTCGAATAATCGAATAGCGTCAGGGTCGGAAAATATCAAGTGAGACCTGAAAGGAAAGATAAAAGAGAGGGATCTAACCCAAGACTACATGAAATAAAGGTGTAGATCCAGCGGGGCCTCTCGGGAGATCCGTACTCATTATAGTGAGCACATGTGGGTTATAGGTTATAAAGAGAAAAACAATCATGTCGTAAAAATTATTTTGGGCGCAAGCAATATCGATAGAATTTTTGAGGAATGTAAGTTTTAATAATCCAAAACAACCAAGCAAACAAAAATTTCGTTACCGTCAGTTATTTGTATAAAACTATAAGTAATATTTGTTGACCAATCACATAACTTTCTGTAAACTATGTACGTGAGAGATAAAAAAACATACATGAGAGCATAGATCGTGATTATTGCACGGGTAAACTAATGTTTTACTCAGGTTTCCTAAATACGCTAATCTCATTGCGGCGACTCGATTCTAGCGGGCCTTGGAGTTGTGTTTACACTCTATTTTATGACCGACAGCGTGCTTACGTTCATACTTCGACAACGACAATCGGAATCATAAATCCTCCTGTTGAAAATCTATATGCTTTATTTTTTTAGTGAATAAAACTGTCATTCTCCACGCAGAGGCGCCCCCTTTCTGACAACTTACTTCCAAACACTACTTATCCAAGTTTACCACACTGCAGTCCTCGGGGGTTCTGCGCTTCAACTTACCCAGTCCTCCTTTCCAGTTTTATTATGTCTAGAGAGTGACTTTGTTTTTTCACCAGGGGTACTCTTCTAACTTCCCTCCCTGATAGAAGTATTCTCTCTCGTTTATCCTATCAAGTCGACCAAAATATATGAACACTTCCCACAAAAACAACATTAGGATACAGTCTTCGCGGATTTCAAACTAGCAGAACAAATCTCGCATACACTTCCACTGTAATAAAAACACTACACTATACTGCATTTCGTTACTGAGTTTGTACGATTTGAACCGATCATCTTTGTATGAATCTATTCCAGGTTAATGGAATTAAAACAAGGCTGTTGTATAGTACAGGAGCCGGACGTGGCAAGCAGAAATAGAAATGAATGTGGTACTGAATTTAGGATGTGGCGCAAAATAGAAATGTATCCGGTATTAAAGTGTCAAACGAGTATTAATAAAAGTTATGACACTTTACAGTTTAAATATAAGATTTTACAGCAAAGGCTCCTTAAATTTGCATTCCTCAAACTATTTATGCATACGTTGAAACGTAGCCTACAGCATCAAGAAAAAAAATTTTGTGGTTATCCACAACCAATCTTCATTCTTCATTACAAAATTGTATTTACTTTTACCCTTTGAGTTCTCTCGAAAAGGTATCGAGTGATCTATTGATGTGGCAAACTGTTAACACCAGCCGACCACAAGTGGTTGTAAAGAATACGTTGTCAAACGCTTTCTCTATGTCAATAAATAACGGTGAGAGTTCAAATTTCGTCGTTTAGAAAAGTAAATATATCAGACAAATATTTTCTAATTGCTTTCTCAGAACTCGAACCAGACGCAGAACCCAACGCCTTATTGATTTTTCACATTAGCGTTTCTAATTTATAAATTCTAGCTATGCATACTCGATATTACCAACACCAATGACCATGTAATATCTACCGATCATATACTCATTAATATCATGGAACCATTTTTAAAAGAGAAAAACCATAGAGGTCGTCATCGCCTTAACAAAAACAAAACATAAAATGGTCCTCAACAAAAAAAACCAACGTTTTTCAAATTGAGAAGATAAGGTATCGAAAAGAAAAAAGATCCTTAGCCCTCGAGTACTCTAACAACGTCAAAGACGGGAGATAAAGAGTTAGTAAAATAGACCTGATAGGAAAGGTGAAAGACAGACATCTAACTCAAGACTAGATTCAATTGGGTGAGTCTTGAGAAGCGGTCTTGAGATTACAGGTTCAGTTCGATGTTGATTAAATTTGGAATGTAGCCTCATATTTACGGACCGTTTAATAATTATTTTAATCAGGAAAATACAGTCAATGGATCCCAAATCCAAATAAAAACCGACCAAAACTATTCGTCACCAAAAATGTCAGTCAATGTGTTGTTGTTTACAATGTCCCACCATTTTGGCTCCCAGTACAGTCGTTTCTCAATTGTTTGTGTTAGTCTATTTTATTGCAGAACAAAAAGTGATCCTAGTTCATTATACTGCCAGGAAATTTGTCTTGCAACGCGTTCCTATGAACAACCACATGGAATCGTGGTTTAGTTGCATTAGGGATGTTATCAGCACACTTTTAAAGGTAGAAAGGAGTCTTAAATGTTTGGTTTACGTCTTCTTAGATCAATCTTTCATTACAAATGTTGAAACACAACAAAGTTGATTTCAATACAAAATACAGCGGTATAGTAACAAAGTACAGTCTACCAATCACTTTGCTTCTAACGAAGCCATTGTCAAGACAGTTCTGAATTAGACTGTTAGAAAAACTGTTCTACTTTGCAACAATCGGGTCGATACCTCCTGTTTTACTAAACGCGTTTTAATAGAAATGTCTAGGTTTGCGATTTATTAGCAATGTTTAAATTATGAAGAAATAGTTTTTGTCTTTTGTTTAATCACCATATTTAGACCAAAATGTACTAGTGGTGCTATAAACATTTTCCCCCCTTGTAGTTTAATAGCGAAAAACTTCTATCATCATAACCTTATTAAAAAAGGAATAAAAGAACATAAAATTTCATACAATACTCTAAGAGGGTCAGAGTAAGAAGAGAACAAGTGTTGATCAAAAGAGAACTGGTTAGAAAGATGAAAGCAGTGATCTAACCTACATGAAAAAAGGTCCCTCAAGAATACCACGCAAGGACTCACTGTAGTCCCACCTGTAGTAAAGACCCTCTTAAATATCTAAAAACATCAGGATCGGAAAAGTCGAGTCTAAATATCAAGCACGTTAATAAAATATGATGATGATGGAACTTTGTATTTATGTTTCCAAAAACTTAAATATTGGGCTGGGTAAGTACCATGATGGCGTTTAGTAACTTGTTTTTAAACAGTTATACAACATAAACAAAATTTAATACTTTTGAAACTTTGTATTATCAAGAGAGGCCTGATAGGAAGATGAAAGGGAGGGATCTAGACAACATGGAAAAGGTATGATCCAGCTAGTGTCCCTCGGTATTGCCACGCCTATATTCACGATAGTAAGACCTGAGAGAATTTATTTAATAAATAGTTCTTGTAAAACAAAGTGACTACTGTCTTGCACCCGACTCGACAAGTCACATCTTCCGCACACTTGAACAAAATTCCACTCAAAACGGAGAAATAATCAAAAGTTAAATACTTTTTGGGTGAATTGCTCCTTGAATTATGGTTTTGATTTGTCAATGATTAGGATCACAGTTGTAGTTAATATTATGCTGCAGCAATCAAGGCACTCTGGGATACGATGGTCCTACATGCAAAACTTATCTTTAAGGTGTATTCCCTCGATGCTAGTTTACTAGTACTAACTGATAGTACTAGTAAGACCTACTAGCGGGTAGTTGACAGTTCCCAAGGAGCAGTGTTAGTGTTCTGAAGACATTGGAGAGTTGTGTTGGGTGTTGTTGTAAAAAGTTCACAAATCGTATCTTCTGTTGGAATAAACAGTTAACTTTTAAGGCAGATATTGAGGATGGGAGTACATGAAGTATCCTAGAAAGTGCTGACCAAGAAAAAACGGACCGAGTGGATCAATAGAAGAGGAGAGCTAGTGGCTTCTTCTAGACTTTTGCGATAACTAGCTTTAGAAGATCCAAAATAATATATGAGTTCATATGAATAAGTGAGATAAAATTTAAAGCACTACTGAAGCAAACACTGTTATGAGAGAGGCCTCCAGGAAGAAACTGGAAATTACACCAAGATATTTAGCTATTGAAGATTAACTTGGATTACTACAATATCTGTTCCGTGCTCCCAAAAACACAATTTCCAAGATTTTACCTGATATAGCTATCTTCGACGCGCTGCAAATACTTATTGCAGTTACATATCTTAAGCACTCTTTCCTTGAAGTGCACAAAAAGTATTTCTATTTACTCTACCGCTGCTGGTCACAATTCGTTGGAAGTGTAAACGATGAAATTACGATTTTTATTTTGAACAATTTACAAAAAAAGTATATCAAGTTTTAAAGGAAATCTCAGAGAATAAAACGTTGTAACAGTTATGTAAATAATTAACTTATTATACATTTTGAAACCTTATATAACTCAAAAAGGTTATAAATACTTGTAAGTGAAAACATCAAACAAGTAGTAACCGAAAATAGGTTTTATTTGTTATAATTATAGGTTAAACACTGGGCAATTCGGAGTGGTCTGAGTATTTCTAGTTGGAACACCCGCGTCTAGAATTTGAACCGTGTAATAACTGTTTTATGAAGTAACCGTCTTTTAAAAACGGAAAATAAAAAAACTCGTCTTAGTTGCCTTTCTTTATACATTTGGAAATATAAGATAAATGAGGATAAAATATAAGGTTCTGCAGATATATTCTTCTGTTCAGAGAAAAAAAAAACATGCGCGCCGCTGACAATGACAAGCTAGGCTTCCGCCATCTCACATCGCACCCAATGTTCCAAGAATAGCTCGAGTGACAATGTATCAAGTTTCATTTCCTCATGTAAAGGAGAAGAAAAGAATGAAGAGCAGAGATGCTGATAAGATTATATTCAGATGCTTTTGTTATAAAAATACAGGAAATTTGGTCTCTGCTTTACCTCAGTCCAAGTCTTTTGTTGGGAATATTGTTCTCGTCAAACTGTCTTTTACGAGTTCACAAAACAAAGATTGAGAAAATTCATGAACAAAATTTCTTTCTTTTCTAGTAGTATCACTGTTTGGTAATCGAAAAATATTTCGACTTCCTTTTTTTGACTAATCTTCACATTTTCATGGCCTGAGAAAACCGACAAAGTGATTTTCAACATGCGGTTCGTCTACTTTTGTTGTCATAAATATGATTTACTTTAAAAACGCGTTTATGACACAAACGAAACAAGTTTAGGCTCTATTTAAATAAAAAATATTTTGTTCAAAGAAATATTGTAGTATTTTCACTTTTTGATTTAATTACTTGGTCCAACACCTTATAAAGATCAATATCTACAATTCCGACTGCAACACGTTAGGGTTGCTGGGGACCAAATTAATAAATTTAAACCGGGATTAAGGTAACCCAACATAGGGTTAAGTAAAGGAAACGTGGTCACCCATACCCAAATAGGTCTTAATTCTCTTATCCTCGTCAAACCAAACACCACTCTAGATAACCATCTTTTAATGAGTTATTTATAATAAATTAATTTGGTGGTCTTACATTCTAATAGTTATAATGTATGTGTGCAGTTATAATTGTTATTATTATAACTGCACACAACTCTAGTTGCAATATGTGTAATATTGGTGGTCAACGGAAGTAAGCCTATTTGTAACTCATCCATTTAAATATATTATAATTATCGAGATCCCTCATATTGTAAAAGCCTTCCCGAGAATCTCAAGAACGCCATTTTCCGTAAACTTAGCCCGACACAATAACTTTGAGAAGTTCACTAAAGAATTAAACTGCACAAATTTGCAGGACTTCACTCCAGTCCTCCTCTTTGTCGGACATTCCACTTTTTTCAGACGTCACATACCAGCAGCACATGACAGCTGATCCTCTGCCTTCTCAATACCGTGAGGTTCACAATCCGGCTGATGATCCCAGTTAGTCGTACAACCAATATTGCACTGCCGACAGAAGTTTTTCGCTATTAAACTACAAGGGGGGAAAATGTGTATAGCACCACTAGTAAATTTTTGTCTAAATTTTGGTGCTTAAACAAAACAAAAACTATTTCTTCATAATTTAAATATTGCTAATAAATCGCAAACCTAGACATTTCTATTAAAACTTGTTTAGTAAAACAGGAGGTATCGACCCGATTGTTGCAAAGTAGAACAGTTTTTCTAACAGTCTAATTCAGAGTTGTCTTGACAATGGCTTCGTTAGAAGCAAAGTGATTGGTAGATTGTATTTTGTTACTATACCGCTTTATTTTGTATTGAAATCAACTTTGTTGTGTTTCAACATTTGCAATGAAAGATTGATCTAAGAAGACGTAAACCGAACATTTAAGAATCCTTTTCTACCTTTAAAAATTTGCTGATAACATCCTGTAGACCGTATTGAGACATATTATAATTTCGTACAATTATATCAGCAGCAAATGTATTAACTAAAAGTGTTAATACTTCGAAGCATAATGTTTAGGTACAACGTTAAAATGTTTCTTCCTGAACTGGGATTCTTTAACCTGACTGTACTGATTTTGGGTACTGCTGGCTCCGCCATTCGCTGAAGGGACCTAAGTTATAAGTGAAAAAGTCAATTTATGGAACAAATTGTGGTTGCTTATTTCCCTAACTATCAGGACGATTCTGTATATGTGAATGAGTGGAGGATCATCAGTTCAACAAGGGGAATAACTTATCTGTTGATCTATGCATCAGCAGAGAAAACCAATGGCTTTTTAAAATGTTTCATCGAGTTAAAGCAAAAGAGTATCACCCACTCCTTGTGAACTAGAACCTGTGCTAACTAGACGGCAAGTTCCAGAATTCAAATTCCGCCAAGCTAGACTTAGATTAGCCACGCCACATCCCATTAACTGATTTTAAATGACAACTGTTTAAATAGGTGTAAAAATACAAAATTACGTAATTTTTTCAGAAAACATTGAAAAGAAAAAAATATAACATGTTTTCGTAGTTATAGAAAAACGCTATCTGAGGAATGCACCTACAGTATCTGGAAAGAAATACAAAATGTTGCTATCCTTGGACATCAATGAATTGTATTTTATCAAAAATCCCATTTTTATCTCTTTGCAGAGCCCCTTTACCGTGATGTAATTATGTTATATGTTGTTTGTTGAATTTTATCAAAGTTTCCAATTTTTAATTCGTTGCCGAGCCTCTTTACAGTTTTGTAATATGTTAAGTTGTTTATTCCCATTTTAAACTCGTTGCAGACCCCCTTTACAGTCCTCTGATATGTTGTTTATTGAATTTTAACAAATTTTCTATTTTTAACTCGATGCAGAGCCTCTTTACAGTCCTGTAATATATTATGTTGTTGTTTGAATTTTATCAAAGTTTCCCATTTTTAACTCGTTGCAGAGCCTCTTTAAATTTTATCAAAATTACCCATTTTCATCTCGTTACCCTTTACAAAATCTTAATTTTGTAGTTTTGCCTTACGACAGGTACTCCCAAATTTTGAGTTATCGAAAAATAATATACTTATAATTAAAATATATACCAAGATATATCCAAAATATGCTTAAAACCATATTTGATTAAAATCGGTCCGTACGTCTCATCTGGAGCAGATAGACGTCCTTCGAAAAATCTTTTTTTAACTCGGGAAGGGGGGGGGGAGGGCTCAAACGGATATTTCCGCGAAAAAATCAAAACAGGTGTTTTGACCTATCTCATAACTTTCTAGTATATATGAGAAAGTAATATACCAAGGTTATTATTTATGTGAATAAGACACAGAGGAAGAGCACTTATGAATGAAATTAAATGCATATGTGTCACAATAAAACTGGTCTAATGGATGGACTTTGTTTTACATTTACATACAGTTAGCTAACAACGTAACATGTTTCTGCTCTGATAGTTATTCCACAGTGATAGACGGTTCCAAATTTAGTTATTGTGAATTATCAAGAAAGTATGTTGTGTATCCTCGATCTGAAGCGATTGTTTCAAGAATGGTTCTATTTATCTGTTCAAAATGGTTATTATTGTTAATTATGGTTTACTTGAGCTTTTCGAACGTCAATGTAACATATTATGTTATGCATAAATAAATTCCATTCCTAAAAACATGCGGAACTTAACAGAGTTTTTTTTTAAACCAAAACACACTCCGCCTACACATTTCCTCCCGGGAAGTTATTGTCTACCCACATTTCATTCTACAACATCGATTTTCAATGCTCATTGTAGGTGTAGTCGTAAAATAATCCAGAGGTTGAACTTGGAAAATTTTTCACAAAACAGAAAGCCAGTAACTATAGACCGGACGAAGTTAATAATGTCTTTCTTTGCTTACATCCGGCCATTCTGAAGACAGATCCGTCACAGATAAGGAAGTTTAGACAGACCTTTATCATGAACCTTGAACCCGACCTTAGCAGACTGCATCCCAGACAATTGAACCTATTCCAAGTTTTCTGGGCATCACTAATGTTACAAGCTGAAATATGTTTTAAACTATCATATTTGGTGGAATTGGTTATTAACAAATTTCTGTTTATTCCACTACAGTTGTTATTGACATGTCGTTACAGTGGTTATATTTCTGTTAGCGAATAATATATGTATGTGTATGTACAGGGTGTTTCAAGAATTCGGGAGCTTATTCCTCACACCAAAACCAATGAAAAAGGTCATGTAAACATAAACATACTTCATAAAATGCGTAGTTTTCTATATAGCCGCCATTTTGTGTTTTTAACAAAAAAATCACGGGTTTTTTCTATTATACGACCGTATGCTTGACTCTTACTTATGTGAATATCTATGGCGGAAACACCATCAAGAAACTGATCTGTTCGATCAAATTATCAAAGATATTGTAGTATTTTGGCCACCAGAAGTGTAAAACCTAACCTAACCCAGACCTAACCAGAAGTGTATAAAAGTCATAAAAACGTTCACATGTTATTAGTTTGTGTTAGTGTGTTTTTCTATTTTGTATATTTGTATGTTTTGTGAAAAACAATAAAAACATTTATTTTATAGATGATTTCATCAATTGAGGTGAGAAAACCTACTTTATTATCATTCTGTTAGTATAGAAAATAATTTGAGCCATGCGGTGGTATAATAGAAAACACCCAAAATTACATTTTTTTTAATGGTAAATGAATGGGGGTGGATATTTTCCATGGTATTTAGTATAATTTGAGAAAAATAATCAACAAATTTCCTTTACTCATTTCAAAATGGCGGCTTTTAAAACTTTTTAACGTCACAAAAATATGTTTTAAATAAATTATTTAAATTACAACAAATGAAACATTATAATGAAATTGATTTTAAACACTGACAATAAATTTGTTCGATTTTCTAAAGGATTAAGAACAATTTTAACATAAATTTGTTTAATTGGAGGTTTTTTCGATATACGTTTTTCTACAGCACATGTCTAATTTTCATTGCAAGTCAGTGATTTGTAAATCTATCAAAATAATCTAAAAGATCTGCTTGCATTATTGTTTGCACAACATATTCACAAAATGGTTGTCCAACCACTCTTGTGTTGGCCTTGGTTGCTGGAAGTCACGAGTTGGTCTACGCCAGATGTTAGGAGGTTATGGGGCAGATGCGATCGACTCTCCATGTTTGTGGCGTCACACAAGGCCGCGTTGCAGAAGTAGGGTTTAGTTTTTAATTTCAGTCATCCAAAAATTCTTGCGAACAGAATTGAGTAGTATAATTATTTTAAAAACAAAATCGTCGGTTTAGTAGTTGTCAGTCAAAAAGTGATAATGAACCATAATCTTTGAAAAACTATTTTTGTATTTTTAATAAAGGACAAAACTTGTTTGGTTAACACATCCTAAAAATGAAGCTTTTTATGACGCTGATAGTTTTACGTCAAATATTCCTGAACTGCCATATGTTTATTTGCGATTTTTGGTAATTAATTTTCATATTTCAACAAAATGTGAATGAAATCGGAGGATCATTTTGCAATAATTACGTATTGAATAACAGCTTTATGGCCGATTTTCTTTGAGATGTTAAAATTTCAGTCTTGTATAAACCCCTGGCCGATTTTTAATTTTTTACCATTTTTGGAAATGAGTCGATCAATACGTTTTGTTTGGAGCCAAAGAGTATACTTGAGCAAAATGATCAAAATCGTTAGTCAGTAAAAAAAAAGTTTTGTGTTTTTTATGACAGCTACCGCCAATTTTTGGATTTGATTAAAATCGGTCCATGCATTTGGACATAAGTCAGATGTCAGACAGACATCATTCCAAAAAACACTTTTTTACAACAACTGTCTTACAACATCGAATATTTAAATATTGCCAAATTTACTAAATTTTGTTAAATGTAAAGGTTTATAGCTCAAACCAAACAACAGTTAAAAGAAAATTAGGTAGTCCTACACCAGTAATTAGGATAAAAAACAGCTTGTTTCTACTGTCAAATGGTTTTGGCATTTTTGTGTGTCAATTTCCTTCCGAACCATAATTTTCTTATAGACTACGCCTTGTTTTGCTTAACCAAAATTTGATCGAAATGCTTGGACCTATTTTGTATTATTCGTCCTTCTATGAAACGGCTCAATGGTTAATTTTCATATTTTTGATAGATAAATACAGAACCTAGTAGTTTGGGGAGATGGCCGTTCCGACCGAATCCTGACAACATTTCAACCAAATCGTTAGAGCCCAATTTGAGAAAACAGAATTTTTGTAGTAGATGAATATCTTGAAAATTGGACCATAAAAAAAAGATTATACATATGAAAGCAGCCATTTTTTACCACCTCTCAGTTACACTTTGGATCGGTTAAATCTAATTATTTCTAGAAACAACCATTTCACATCAAGGTTGAAAATTTTGATAGATAACAAGGAGGCTTTGTTGATAATTCACAATATCTAAATTTGAATCTGTCTGTTGTAGAATAATTTAAGATGTATCCCTATTGAGCAGAAACATGTTACTTGTTGTTAGCTAACTGTATGTAAATGTAAAACAAAGTTTTGTTTGACACATCCATTAGACCCGTTTGATTGTGACACATATGGTTTCTTTTCAATCGTGTTTGCTCTCTTGTATTGAATTGTTTTACTAAATATTGACCTTCGTCTTTCTGTTTTAATCACTCTTATGTTTTTTAAATCTCCAAATTTGTTGTAGTTACTTCTACCATTCTTTTATGTAGTAGCATATCATGTGATTTTTTTTGTTATAAAATCAACTGTTTTTGTAATATTTAACATCAAACTTATTTAATTAATGCATTTGAAATGGTTAAGTGAAAAGATTTTGTGGTATTGCGGAAAAATAGTATAGCTGTATAGTGGTACTTATAATAAAACACATCCTGCAAAATTTGGTATGAAATATAAAAGCGTTTTGGAGTTATAACTTATTTTAAAAAAAAGGTAAGTTGGCAGATAGACGGAAAACGAAGCTTTTTGATACATACTTATACGAATCCAGAGGTCACCTTACTTCTTGGACATTCTGTATTAATACCAAGATACCCCCAAGGAGACTTACTATAGTGAGTACAGATGTGTCAATCCGGAAAGAACCTAGCTGGATCTACATCATTTTTCATCTAGTCTTGGGTTAAATTCGAAATTATCAAGGTCAAAATCACTTGACTAGCGGATTTGGAAACAAGTTGGTGGGGCCATCATGGTTCTTACCCAACCCCATTATACAATGTAATACAAGAAGATCCACTAAATGTAATGCCCAGAAGTTGGTCTCTTAGCCCTTATAGGAAATATTAAATTGTATTGTTAGACCAAGGGGTTATGTAGTATAGGGTAAGTTTGTTTAAAACAGTTTTCTGAACCTCGTAATTGTGACGTCAGCTTAGCCTTGACAGGCCTGATATTTATATATATATTAAAAAGTCTCCACTCACTTCCCTCGTGTCGGTGTCTCAGCCCTGTTAAGTTTCGAAGCTGTAAATATGTTAAGGGATGAACTCACTTCACCCTGCTTGATTTCTTAACTATACACATATCACATTTTCTTGGGAAGTCAGACTTACATTTTTACATTTTTGGCAATATCTTCTCTATTTGTTATTGTAGAGATGTGGTATTGGTACCATTACATGCAGAATTGAAATTGGCAAATTTTTGTATAATTTAATGCTGAATAACAAACGAGATATGAACAAATACTGTTTAAATGGGTGCAATATTGATATTTTCAATTAGATTTTTCTCACTTTCATGAAACCATGAGTTCATGAGTCCATGAAGATTATTCAGAAAACTGAGGTCGAAATTTTTGACAATTAACAAAAGTTACCATTTCTTCATAAACTGGGTAAGTAATGAAGATATCTTACTCAGCATGAACAGGTTAAATATTTTGTATTTTTGATTTTTTGTTTGTATGTCTACAGTTTTTGAAATATTTGCCGTCCAAAATATTTAAAAATTGTCATTTTGATATTAAGTGAAAATTATACGATTTTGTGATACTGTGTACAAATAATATAGTGCTATAGTGTCTGATAGTATAAAGTATTTTGCAAATTTGGTATAATATTCGAAACGATTTGAAGTTATATAATCTCAGTGTAAAAAAAAGGAAAAAAAGAAAAAGAAAAAAAAAAAAGTAGACAGGCGATAATCGAAGATTAGTGAGATATATTTATAGAAACTTTTTCGACGTCTAGAGGTTTTCACCCTAATAACTGGACATCCTCTATTAATTACAAAGGTCGAGTTGCATATTTTTTCCTTGTTGTTTAAATGAGAAAAATATCTCGGTCCATCGCCCCATAAAAAATAGAAGAAAAAAGAAATAAAAAAAGACTCCCCTAGCCCTCAAACACTCTTAATAGCTTCGGGACCAGAAAGAAACAAGAATTCGTTCAGAGAAACCAGATAGGAAAGATGAAAGAGAGGGATCTAACCCAAGTTTACATGAAAAAGGTGTACATCCAGCTGGATCCCTTGGCATTGCCAAGCCCGTACTAACTAAAGTGAGCCCCTAAAGGTCGAGAAGAGGATCTGAAATTGCTTCCTTTGATGGCAGCATTCAGTTAGAACATATTTAAAATTCCCTTTTAAAATTTATTTATCATTATTTGTTATTAATTAACTGATCCACAAAAGTGGCTTCATCAACATTATAGACTGAAGCTTCATTAGTGGTTTCGATGCTTATTAAATCCAGATAATTGTTACCATGACTACCAATGATAATAATGTCAATAGATAAGCCATTCTAGCATATTAGTCAAATGTTTATTTAAGTGCTATGTTGCGTTATATATATTTGTAAACTACAGTTCTTGTAACAAATTAATCTATTATTTATAAATATGTTTGTTTTGTTTTTTGAAATTATCTCGTCATTTTGTCAGAGCGTCAATTAGGGAAAAGGCACAGAGAAGTTAGTATACCCAGATTGCCACCTGGGCTAGAAGCTAGAAGTACCGGTAAATAGAAGAAAAACTCGAACACAAGATCTCACGTTTATTAAATCAAACGCGTTTCAACGACAAAGTGATACGTGAGCTACATAACAAAACTATAACTAGCTAGAAGTAGATAAAGAAACCCACTTAATGGCATAATGTTCGCTAAAATATTTTGTTTTCCTTGTTGTTTAAGGCAAAAAACCTCTTGGTCATCATCATCTTATAAAAAATAAAGAACCCTAGCACTAGAATACTCTAATAGCGTCAGGGTTCGAAAAGTTAAAAGTGAGGGAAGACTACATGAAAAAGGTGTACAGCTACTTACCTTCAAAACTGACAAATAGCGGTGTTGGCACTGAAGTGCATGGTACATAGAAATAGAGTATCTATTCTCTCTCTTCTGTAGAGTATCCTACCGGTTCTTCTATAGATTATTCTTCGTTTTTTCCTTCTCTTTTTTATCCTTTAAATATTTCTCGGTCCTCATCGCCTTCTAAAAAAAGGGAGAAAACAAATTCAAGATCTCTACCCCACGAATACTTTAATAACTTCAGCGTCGATAGAGAACAAGAGATAGGA
Organism: Aphrophora alni; assembly: GCA_963513935.1. Classification (NCBI taxonomy): domain Eukaryota; kingdom Metazoa; phylum Arthropoda; class Insecta; order Hemiptera; family Aphrophoridae; genus Aphrophora; species Aphrophora alni. The sequence continues at coordinate 92,740,413 of OY740771.1, forward strand.
AAGATGAAAGAGAGGGATCTAAGTCAAGACTACATGAAAAAAAGTAGATCCAGCTAGGGTTCCCTCGGGATTGCCATACTTACTGTCAGACTCTGAAGGAGTACAGTCTTCTCCTTAATATTTGAACCAAGTTATTGCTATAGTCGTCTGCACCAGAGATATCTTTAATTGAAATTGAGTTTTCTAATAGCGGCTGATTTTTGTGTGTTTTTTACCGATAATTTAATTTATGGGTGCTGTCAGCTAGATAGACTTAAAAAATACAAATAATGAGATTCATTAAAATCTATTAAAATTTTTGATTTTGAAAAATGTGTGGTACCAAATATGTACAACCTACGCAAGTCGAACTCAGGACTTTAAAAAATATATAAAGTATTTTTTTTATATAACTGTTGAGAGTACCTCTATTTTACCTCCACGCGAAACTTATGAGATTATATCGGTTATATTTTAATCGTGCGTTATCAAATCTCCATTGTTAATTTTGAGCCATTCGGAGTACCCGTTTTCATTCCATTCCGGAACATGGAACCATAACAAAATGTTACAATTTGATCCTATTTTTGACAACCTATTTCACTTCTTCCCAGGATTTATCTATGCGCTTTGCCTATTGTAAAGTTGTACATCTAGAGCGCTCCTTGGCACAGTTCCCCTGCGAGTTTCACTCCATTTTTGCTTTATCGTTCGCTAATTTTTTACTTTCTCACATATACGTAATTTAGATAAAGTTCTTGGGTCAAAAAATCGATTTTGAGGTCCCCGAAGTACAAAAAAAAGTGTGATGTCTGCCTATCGTATTTGCAGTTCTTTGCAGCCCAAATGGGTGGACACATTTTAATCAATTTTGGTGGATAACACAAAATTTTGGGGTAACTGCCACAAGGAAGTGCAACCTCTAAAGACCAATATAAAACTTATTGGTCGCCATATCTATAAAAATACCGGTTCTTAGTATAAAACCACTTTGACAACCGTCCATAAAATACAAGTAAAGCTGAGGACGTGTTTAAGGCACAAACTAATCAACTTTAGAGTCTTATTAAATACAGTATATAAATATAGTTACAAATGTTTCATTTTCACTTATTGACTGACAGATTCGGAACTGACAATCTATAGAATAGTTTTGGTTAGTGTTTATTTGATTTTGATGATGGGTGTAGGAGAATGTTTGAGTGATGTTTTTGTACAGTTTATTTAGTGTAGGCTATGTCCAAGTCTTTATGCTTGCGATTCTTGCATAGCAAAACTTTCTTAATTCTAACTTTCACACTTTCTATCTCTTATGATACCAACGTAGGTAAATTCGTTGACAGATTCTCTCAGTTAGTGATTGAAGCGTAGGGGTTATGCATTTTCTGTGTTGATTCGGATTACATTTATTTTCATCTCAACTTCCCTTGCTTCTTCGTTGAGCTGTGATAGTTTCTGTTTCCTTTTATAGAGAGAATCCGACAGTAGGCAGATGTCTAGCATAGTCCAGGTCTTCAAACCTTCCATCTAATGTCTCTAACATAGTTATTTGTTTTAAGGAACATTGAATTTGCTACATTATTAAACACCAATAGAGACGAAACACATCCCTGTCTAACTCCATTCATAATAATTGTAAAGGGTTCATTGGTTTTACCTCTGTGAAGAATGTTACAAATTAAATTTTCACAAAATTCTTTGATGTTTTGTCCAGGACACTTTTCCCCGTGTAATTTCGTATGTGACAGAGTGTCAAATGAACTGTTTTCAAAACAATGCGAGTCAATAGTTTTCATTCGTTAGTTTCACATCTAAGTCTTTTTATAATGTAGATTAAAATATAATAACTTAGACAAACTGATATTCCACTAATCACACTTCAAAATATTGAAAATTTGTTTTTCCGAAGCGGGGCACGTATTTTCCAGTGTTTGGTAGGCTACTCCCAGTTCATCCGGATTACACTAAACCCTGCCCTCTTTTATGACCTTACTGATATTTTAAGGCTCTTCACGGCCCTCCGGAATTACTTCATGATGAACAAACTCGATGTCCTCATCTACACCAGTTTAGATCTTTTTCTTTTTAATCAGTGTTTGTTAGACGTAGCAAGCCATTTATCCACCTAACCGTTAGCATCTGAAGCATATTTTCAAGTGATAAGCTTATTTTCACCTCTAGTTTTTGAAAAAGATTTTCTCTTTCGGGCCGCCATTCCTCGCAATCAAAAAGCTGCATGGCGTCGTCTACAAAGTATTGGCAGTAGATGCACGCGACTTCATCACATAATACATCTTAAATTATTTTGTTTGACGAATATAGCTAGTAGGTGAGTACGTGGGGGAGGGTATTGCGTAAGCGACCCGACGGTGACTCATCAAACGTGGGTTGAGAAGTCTTGCCGACATGAGTACCATAGGAGCATGCTCGGCCTGTCTGGAAGCTTCGGCTTCTGGGAGCGTGCGCTGAGGAATGGTTTCGTGGTGGCGGTGGGGTGCTGGTGGTGGATTGCACCCAGTTACTCTTTCTATTGAGTGGGGGATGGCGGCAAAACCGCAAGGCTCAGGAACGCCTCCCTCCTAGTTCTAGCTCTCTAGTTCTAGTTCTCTGAAACTCAAATCGAAACTGTCCTGAAAGGCCTTGTGTTATGTGGTAACTAGCTTTCCCTTCCTGCGGTTACAGTACTTGCCTGCATCAGGGATCAATTTGACCTTGACATTTTTTTTATTGTCCCTTAATTTGGAGCCATCGGTGATATCAACAATTATATAATTATAATTATAAGCCGTTTGAAAACTTCATCCCCTTTTTAGAGGCAACAAATCTATAGGAGGCATTCCTGCCAATATCGGAATAGCACTCTGATACTGTGATGTAAGCCGATATAATCCGCAAAGCCACCCTTCGTTGTATTGGTGACATTTTCTCCTTACCCCTTGCTTTTCAAGAGCCATTACCAATTGAAAACTATAATTAAATATGTTCTTATGAAATCAATAATTAATCAAAATACTCCAATTTTCGCAAAAAAACACATCATATCAAAACTACTAAGTTTTTCAACAACCAAATCATTTCCTGTTGAAATCAGAACAACATAACTTATTCCAGCTGAGGATGACGACTTAGTAGTCAAAACGTTACATAGTTGACTGTTTCATTGTTGTGGAAATTAAAGTTTTCAATGTTTATTGATTACCAATTTTTACAAGTTTTGCTTATTAATATTTATGCTTAAAGATTCTTACGAGTTCAAACCTATCGATAATTCGTTGCACCATCACTGAGGAAAGTAAAGACATCACTTCCCTTGATCAAACTTTTATACTATAGTAATACAATGATCACGTGACGATCTATGTATGCTAAGTATGCAGATGACATTGCGGTCAGTAAACGGGGTGCAGTAATGGCTGTTAAAATGATTTAGTGCTTGTTGTTGGAGGTAGATCTATTATGTACTGAGCATCGACTTCCAACATAATCCTTCCATATTGTTAAGGGATGTGTCCTGATAACTCGTACCGTATAATAAAGCACAAACTAATTCACGTGAAAGTGAAAAATAAGGACGTAATAATTAAATTTTTTTCACAGAAGTTTTGTGAATTCACTTCGAGAAATATAGCCTCGAAATAAGTTAATAATAAATTTATAACAGTTGATCTGAAAAAAAAAACATGGTAAATTAAGTCACCCTAGATATTGTTAGATTGATCGCTATGGCAACACTTTAGATATTAATGTTTGTATTTGAAACACTTCTTGTATTTGAAACCGGATTGTTTGTCCTTGTTTGTATAAATTTGTTTTTCTACTTATGGAAAAACGTTCATTTTTTTCCGATCCTGGGGTATAAATAGCAAGTTCCATATGAACAGGTATTTTAGAGTGCGTGTTGGAGCTGATAAGTAAGATGGTTTTTACTCAGGGAATGGTGTTCCGCAGGGTACTTTGGTCTGGCAATCAATACAGCTAATGTTGAGTCTCCTGTCAGCTGTTTCTCTATTTGTTAATGATGTGTTTATGTGGTTTCTTGAGGTATAGTAACACTCGAAAGAGTCCTTCAATTTCGAATAGATTACAATCTGGTAAAGATTTACACGATTTATTCTTTGTTTTTAAAACGCAATGTATTTCTTTTAATCACCTTAGACAGAACCATCAGCTTGTCTTATTTTTCTAATTACAAACTTAGATTCTTATTTGTTTATTCTTAATCTAAATTCAATAAATCAAAGATTACTATTGATCCCTCATTTATTAGATTAACTGTACTTGGTGGGGTGCAGATAGGTTGTACAATAAGTTTTTACCGTACTCTTGTACGTTCGCGGATTGATTATGGCTTTAGTTCACTTGTCCGTAAGATCATCAGTAATTAAGAAACTTGGTTAGGTTCATAACTCTGCCCTTCGGCTTGTTTCTGGTGCATTATCTTTGAGCCCAGTTACGAGCTTACTTGTTGAGAATGGTGAGGTATCTCTTTCTCCACGAAGACGACAACAAGCGTCACATTAGTAGTCTGCGCTGTAAACGGTTTCATCCAGCGTAAGAAATTTTTTAATTTAATCCAATGGCAGATTGGTATGAATGCCGTCAGAATTGTACAGTCCTGTTTCGTATTAAGAAATCTGTGGATCCTTGATAATTTAGAACTTGTACGCCTTACCTCCAGCGTTTACAAACTCTCCGTACTTTATTCCTCCATTATTTCATAAAGTACAACATATATGATGATATTGAGGTACATAACGAATACTAATAAATTGATAATTATATACCTACATCATGAATATGGGTACATAACTACCCACCCGGTGATACTATGCTTAGTTGGTCGTGCATATTACTCATAACATTTTCTAAAAATAAGACTACATCTGCAAAGTTATAAACCATAGCCACAGATTTTTATCGTGTATGACATCGATGATTATTTATTGTTTGTGTGAATATTATATATTTTTGAACTAAATTTAAGAATAAAATAATCAATAATGTTATAGGTGACATTTTCAAGTAAGATGGACGTTTTAACTGTATACTCCGAGGTTAGAATGGACTTGTTCTCAGCGGTGTCTTCTACTCGCAGAGCTAAAACAAAAATCGCGTAGTTTCGTCATTTCCATGCTTTGATTGTGTTATATTCGGTTTTACGGAGTGGTGAGTCATCCTATCTAGCAGGAAAATTTGCATATACAGCCAATTCTTTTACTATGTTCGCTTGCAGGTTATGGAATACCCTCCCGGAAGAAATTAAATCAGTTGACAGCCGTGTCCAGTTTTTGAAGTGTTGGAGGAATATCTTGTATCTCGGGCCGAGGTTGCGCCCCTTTCAGCTATGTGACTAAGGCTAACTAATATAATTAATAATATATTCTTATACTAATTACTTTGAAAGTGTATATATGTGTAGTATGTGTATGTGTGTGTTGTTTGTTGGGTGTTGGTATGTAAGGCAATTACAAACTTTAAATTAATTTTTATGTACTTTGGTTATTGTTAATCTATCTATCTTTTTTATAATGTGTTTATTTTTAAGTATGTTCTGTTTTCAGTTTATTCGTTTTGAATTATTGTTATTATATTTAAATTGTATTTGTGTTTGTTGGGGTTAGCCTAAGTGGAAGAGGGGGGCTTGTTAGCCCTAACCTCGCCTTTAATAAAGACAGTATTATTGTTATTGGCATCGGCCCTACCTCTGGAAAATCTTTTAATTGTAGACACATATATGCAGCTGCATTTGAAAAAACTTCAATTTATAATTAAAATCATCAACCTATGTGACGATGGCTGTTTCAGTTTAAAAGTTGCGTTTTTCTCCTATTCATATACTATTGGGTAGGTGTGTTTTTTTACAACAGATTGGTTGTTATTCTCATTTTATCTTTAAATTTTGATAAAAAAATTGGTAATAATGAAGTCGGCTAGCATGAATTAGTTTTGTCCTGGCATTGGGCGCATTCAATTAACTGACCTTGGTCGATAACTATTATCATAACCTACGTTATGCTAATGTATTTATAGTAAAGTTAAAGATTCCCAGGTCATGTGACCAGTACATTGTTCAGGCGAGTGACCTTGATCCATGATCAGAAGGAATTGAATTGTATTTAAAGTGATCGATGTTTATGCAGATCACTTCTTATTGTCGGTCTTACCAGGACAAATGTTTAGGTTATTTCTTACCCTTTGTTTAATAGTTTAGAAGTCATAAGAATTGTATTCTTGTTGTTTGTACACTGGGACAAACAGCCATCGGAATAGTATATTTTCCGAACTCGTTATTTTGAACCAATTCGTTCAAATTTGAACCTTGACAATTCAGCAACAAGGGAAACTTATAAACCAAATTACTTACTTTAAGCTGTCCACAATTTTAAATTGGTGTAGGTGACCTACGGTTTCGGTTGTTCTCACCCTCCATTGTCAAGTCATAACGTGTAAAAGTAAAAAGTTAAATGAACACTCACAACACTCAATCAAACGTTGGACCCATGTCAAATTTAAAACAAATTATTTTCTTATTTTATTTGCGGTTGAAAGAAAGTACTAGCTTTTCATGAAATGGCATAGATTGGAGTGAAGCCAATTTCTTTGTTAATAAATTATATATATTGATTCCAAATGAACGACTCATTATACACAAAACGTAAAAACCTTGCTACAGTACAGTAGCCTATTCATTTACTAAATTAAGTAATAAATGTAGATTAATAATTAATCAAACTGCTGGAGTAATATAATGAATTGAAGTCTTTTTATGGCGTGAATTCGTGTGAGAACGTTTTGAAATATTGTTGCATCTGTATGAAGAAAACATATCATTAGGTCTGTATCTGTATTTTTCTCAATTTTATCATATAAGCATGTTTTTTGGGTCCGTGGGTAAAACCAAGGACCTTTATAATTTCACGCTCTTCTCTGTCTGTCTGTAAGTCTCAACCAGTCTACACAGAGAAGATGATAATTCCTATATATTTCAATCTTTGGATTTATATTATTTGTATTGTCCCACATATAGGAAAAATTTATGGGTTGCCAAAAAAATTACCGTGGGCAGGTTATAGGGTAAAACTAAAGACTTCAACAATTTTTGTTTGAAATATGTGTGTGGTGTGAAATAAAGAAGTTATTCTTATTACGAATATTTATTTGACAAAAAAATTAATATGTTGACGCTAAGCCTAATTTAAACTGTCAGATATAAGCCCCTCTCTTTTAACTTAATTTTTTTTGGATTTGAAATTAAATTGGAGTGCGAAATCATATATATATATATATATATATATATATATATATTATAGTTTTTGTTTGACGAATACAACTTAATTTAACCACAAACAATTCAATAGCCATTTAAAGATGGATTGGATTTTCATTGATTTCTCTTTATTAGGACCCGTAGGTTAAACCTAGGACTGTAAACATTTAACGCTCGTGTCTGTGCGATTTAAACTCTCGCTTAAAAACTGACTTTATCTGACTTTATAAAAATAACTGTCCTTATATGTTTACGGATTATAAGTTGTGTGGTTTTAGCTCATCCTTGACTCTTTATTTACATTCCCAGATGGTTTTTCACATATTTTTTTATGGTAGAAAATTGTATTTCCAAAATTACTTGAAATGAATTTTTTTTAAATTGTTAAAATATAAGAAGGGCCTAAACGAAACTTATTTATCGCCATCTCCCGAAAATTCCATATAGAGAGTTGTCAATCAAAAAGTAAAACTAAGAACCTTGTCTTTTAAAGATCAGCTCCACATTTTTAATTATGGCTATTACTATTACAGGATGTATACAGGGTGTTTGAAAAGTCTACAAACGGCTTAATATCTCAAAATGCACGAGTCTTATGAGATAGAAATAAATGCAGTTATTCACAGCCATAAAAGAACCACTTGTTTTCCATTTTGGTGAGTTTGACAGTTTTGTCCTTCATCTTGAAATGAACTTCTTTTTTTTTTTAATTGGAAGGGAGTCGTGTTGTACATGAATTTAATGTAAAATTTGACGAAAAAAAGATGGTAAATCCTTTTTTGAATATCTAAATCCGTTTTTAAATTAGTCAAATGAGTGAAAACGCAAAATCGTGGGTCAAATTAATCAACGAAAAAATATTTTTAAACGTGATTTCACTATAAATAGGTTATTTTCATCTTATTAGTCATTTTATTTTTGTTTATAACTGTTTTGAATTTTAATAAATTATCATTTAAGTTATCACATGTTTTTCAGTCTTAGGTTGCTTATTTTTTCATTGCTCTAATCATTGTTAATTAACAAAGTTTAGGGCGTTAATTACAATTAGTATTTTTTAAATGAAACTTTTAAAGTTGTAAAAGAGTTGTAGTAATATGCGGTGTGGTTTTCTTTGATTATTTTGATCCATGATTTCGCGTTTTCGCTCATTTGACTGACGATAACTTAAAACTGATATAGATATTAAAAAACGGACTTGACCATCGTTTATTTCGTCAAATTTTACATTAATTTAATGTATCACACCTTCCCATTAAAAAAAAAAAAAAAAAAAATGAAGTTCATTTCAAGATGGCGGACAAAATGTCAAAATACCAAAAAGTGGTTATTGTATGGCTGTGAATAACTGGACTTATTGCTATTTCATAAGATTCGTACATTTTGAAATATTAAGCCGTTTCCAGACTTTTCAAACACTCTTGAATCACAATACAAGGAGTAAGGAATCCATAACAAGTGTTCCTGTATACAGTAGGTGAGGTATTATTTACTTCTTAGTATATTACTCGTAATATATTGTGTTTATAAGAACTATTTGTAAACATTTTAAACGCAAGGTAGATTGATCCCAGAATTACAAGTGATTAATTCTCTAACTCTATCAGTGTATTTGTGCCTAAGAGTGGATAACGCGGTTGTAGATAAGAAAACCTCTTGTAGATAATCACCTGGTTGTTTTATCATTATACTCAAAGATTAATTGTATTCTCATCCTCATGGACAAGGCGTGCTGTAATATGCTTCCTATAGGCATCATTGCATCATGTGTTCTTTCACTTACCTTTCGTCAGATAAAACGTCACAGAAGAAAATTGTCGCATTATTTCCTTGTATTTAGACAGGAAAACCAATGTGGAGAAATTAATTGAACTGAGAGAAAACATATTCAACATCAAACTGCCAAAATAAAAATCTGATATAAAGTCGATATAGAGTTTTGAGATAACGATAGTTGATTTATTCTCTTGAAACGTTGTGTGTTAAATGTCCGATTAAACCATATTAATAACACACAATCAATGCCTTCCATCCTGAAAAAATTCTACCTGAAATTCTTGCAATTTAACTTTTATTTATTCTACTTGAAGCGCATTTAATGTTTTTAACTATTTGTGATACATTAAAGGATTTTGCGAACGAAATCAGCTTCAATAGTTATTTGTGTAACTAGTGCGCAAAGTGACACTTTGCTGCACTTGAGAGAAATCTTTACGCACGAGCCGCAGGCGAGTGCGGAAAGTTTCTCGAGTGCAGCAAAGACACTTTGCGCCCGTGTAACACATTATATTTTTTCTACAGTTACTATAAACCATATAAATAACAGGTAATTGTATATAAAGGTGAACTTTTATTATGCATTTCCACAAATTAACAAATCAAAACTTAAACGAAATTGTTTCACAAAGTAACAAATAAAAATCTGAATGAATGTTTATACAAACATAATGAATCAAAATCTGAATGTCATTTTTGGTTTGTAATGTTTATGTTAAATGTGCAGTTTTCATAATGTCCTGATAATACTAATCCTGATGCAGAAGACACTTCAGAATGCTCTTCGAGTTGATTAGTTTGATGAAGTACCGGTGCAGTTTCTGGTGACTGTAACGTTCCTAAAATCAACTGTCCAGTTGCAATCTTTCCGCTAATAGAATCGTCAATGTAGCCTTCGGCTACGGTTGAGCTTTTCCAGCCGCCGTGACGCTTTAACTGCGTCATGTTGCCTCCTGCTTCAACTAACAATGTTGCTGAAGTGCGTCTAAAACAGTGGTCAGTGTACCTTTCGGGGTTAGGCAGATTTAAAAAAGTAGCTACTTCAGTTGGGATTTTAGCCATTGTATTAACACCTACAGGTTGTTTAATACAAACACCTTTAGCGTACTTCAAAAATAATCTACTTGTGGATATGCCTAAAGGTCTCAATTTGAGGTATTTCCTGTACATTTCCAAATAACTGATATCAAGATTATCGTCATCAGTTAAAGTGAAGACACGGCTTTTGTTGGTTTTTGAATCTGGTATTTTAACAATTAAAATTGAACCTTTATCATCTATGTCATCTACCGACATTTTAGTTAGCTCGTCTCGCCGACACGCACCAGCTACTCCTAATATTAATACTACCTTCTTCATTAAATAAGTTTCATCGGGAGCATTTTTAATAAAGGTTTCAACCTCATCTTTGGACAAAGTCATCGACTTTTTAGGCTCATAGCCTACGGACAGTTTTTTCAAGTAAGCTATAAGTTTTTTGTAACTGCTAATGTTTACGTCATGTTTCACTTGTATTGTTTTTTTGAGCATTGAATAACAGCTCCAAATAGTTGAAGACTTCATCACTTTTGATTGTTCTGCGAAATATGCCAATAAAACATTTTCTGATAATTTTGTCACTTTCTTACTTACACACCAAGAAGAAAACAGTTCATAACTGCGTTCATATTTCTTTTTAGATTTGTCAGGTAACAGGTTTAATGATACCTGTTTTGCTGTTTCCGCTATCTCTTCTGGTGTATTATTATAATCATAATCACTTTCACTCTGTTCATTATTTGCAAACATTTTACTTAGGCCTATAAACAAACACTCTTATCTATCAAATACTCAACAACAGGATATAGGTTAAGTTATAAGTCCAAAGCGTTGAATGACAACAATGCACCATTTGATCGATTTAGTCACACAGCTGATCGAGTTAGTAGTGTTGCCAACTTGTTTTCAAGAGAAACGTATTACGTGCCTTATACATGCACACTATTTTGTGTTGTTTGGTTGAAATTCTGGAGTGCGGGAAAGTAAAATGAGTGCGGGAAAGTGAAATGAGTGCGGGAAAGTAAGTAAATGCAGGAATCAGCTACTTTGCGTACTATAATCAGTGCAAGAAGACCCGCTTTGTCAGGTAACTGTAGGAAAACCATTTTGAAATAATTTTATTTAAAATACAATGTTATTGTGAGTAATACAAATCTTGAAACTTGATTGGAGTAAATTTTGCTTACATTTTTGAACAGGATTAAGAAATGAAACACAGATTCCATCATTGAGATGAGTATTGAATTCTTATGCAATATCTTTGTGTGAAATAATTTAACATTACTTGCCAACTGCCTTGGTATTTACTGTCACATGACGTCTGGCAGATCGGTAGAGACATGCAATTCTGGTATACCCTAGATTACCAAAATTACCTAGTATACCCTCAGCTCCAAAATCCACCAGGCCGAGCAGTCGCTCAAGTCTGCGTTGTTTATAAAAGCGAATCTACATAAGGGCCATCAATAACAGAAATTATAAGGTATTTTCCGAGGAATTATTAAGCAATTATTTACCTTACCTTCGAATAAATACCGAATACATGATTTGTTTGTGCCCTTAGAGTAATTTTGAGTTTAGGCCATTGCCAGCTACTTCTAAATTTTGAAATATTGAAAAAAATTAAGAATTTCGAAATATGCGCACATGCTAAGTTTGATTAAAATCAATTTACGCGTTTGCTCAACGCTGCACAAACAATAGACATCAAACATACGGACAGACAGACATTCCAAAACTCACCTTTTTTGGACTTAAGATATATTCCCAAACAAACTCGACATCGATTTTGGATCCACCATAACCTTCTCTATTCTTCGTATTGGATGAGAAAGAAAAAATTAATTCAAATCGAATATGGCGACCTAAAATGTTTAACAGTACGAGGTATTAGGTATAAACTTCGTCGATTTCGAAGTAGACGGACATTAATTAAGGTAAAATTGTCCGCCGCCTACATTACTTATTCGTCATTATTTAAAGCTTCGGACAAACCTAACTCCTTGAATAATAAATAAATCAATAATGTGAATAAATATTGTGGAATGTAATTTGGTTGTAAACATTCACTTTATAGCAAGTGATTCTAATTTAAGCATATAAAATTAATTGAGACATTCATTCACCCCCTCATGTCCAACCCCTGGAGGTGTTCCTAGAGGCGTAAATAATTAAATATACGGTTTCACTCGAGAATACATCGTCTTCAACGGAAGGGGCGTTATTCATCTTGTTTCAATTTAGTAAAGTGTTTATATTTTTACATTAACGTAATTAATAGAAAACAATATTCAATTTGGAGTTGATAGGCGATATGATGCGTGATTTTTAATTTCTCACATACAGCGTGTCCCGAAAAAGATGATCTGGATATTCATTTTCGGATTATATTTTATTTCCATTCCTTTTATTACATTTAAATAAACAAAACATGATTTAGATTCAGAAAAAGACATTAAGATAAAAAATAAAGCTTTCCTTAACAACAAACTAAAACAAAACAAATAAATTGACATATGACATAATAATACATTACTTTAAATTAAAATACACAACAGGAAAGAAAAACCAAAACAATATTACTTCTAAATCCTAAACATATACAAAGATAAACAAAAAATATACTGTATGGAATAAAGCAGCCTCCATGGGTCTACCCTTTTTGAGGCTGCATATCTTAAGTAAAAATAGAAAAAAAGAAGAAATAACAGAATTCAAGAGACCATCGGGAGCACTTAAACTATTAATAAATTTAAATTTAATTTAATAAATATATAATATATAATAAGTATATAAATATATAATAAATATATAATATATACATCAAAACTAACAAAAAATGAAAATAACATGTAGTTATTCCTAACATAACATTAACCTCTAAAATAACATTCGAATTTTTCTTCATTAATCGTTTATCCGCCATTTTGTTCTTTAAAATAAAAGCATAACTCCAGAAATAGATAAGATAGAGTTCAGATTTGGTATAAAGCATTTTGTATGTTTCGTTGTACAAGTGTACTAAACATGAATACTTTATTTTTATAATTTTCAAAATGGCGGCCGTTAAAAATTTTTTAAGTTGACGGTTTTGGAGATATTCGACGTTAAAGTTTTAAATCTCCGCCATTTTGAAAATTATAAAAATAAAATCTTTGTGTTTGGTACACTTGTAAAACGTAACATACAAAATGCTCATACCAAATCTGAACTCTATCTTATCTATTTCTGTAGTTATAATCCTTTTTTGTAATAGAACAAAATGGCGGATAATAAAGTGGAATTCGACTGTTTTTCGACATTTTTTGATAGTTTTTATGCATATAATCCGAAAATGAATAGCCAATTCACCTTTTTCGGGACACTCTGTGTATAAAGTAAAGAGAAAATAACGCAAATGGATGAAAAAAGTCGATGTGTTGTTTTTTGCTTAATTTCCATTATAAGATACCCGGAGTTCAAAAAAAATGTCGTATGCTCAAAGATAACCAGCCGTATGGTATGTCTGGTTGTCTGTCTTATGTGCGGTCTTCTACAGCCCAAACGTGTGGACCGATTTAATGAAATTGAGTATGAGAGCATATTTTGGCCATATCAGGCATATTTTGGCCATTAAGACATATTTTTGACATATCAGGCATATTTTAGACATATCAGACATATTTTTGACATATCAGACATATTTTTGACATATCAGACATATTTTTGACATATCAGGCATATTTTAGACATATCAGACATATTTTTGACATATCAGACATATTTTGGCCATATCAGGCATATTTTGGCCATTAAGACATATTTTTGACACATCAGGCATATTTTGGACATATCAGACATATTTTTGACATATCAGACATATTTTTGACATATCAGGCATATTTTGGCCATATCAGGCATATTTTGGCCATATCAGGCATATTTTTGACATATCAGACATATTTTTGACATATCAGGCATATTTTGGCCATATCAGGCATATTTTGGCCATATCAGGCATATTTTTGACATATCAGACATATTTTTGACATATCAGACATATTTTTGACATATCAGGCATATTTTGGCCATATCAGGCATATTTTGGCCATATCAGGCTTGACATATCAGACATATTTTTGACATATCAGACATATTTTTGACATATCAGAGCATATTTTGGCCATATCAGGCATATTTTTGACATATCAGACATATTTTGGACATATCAGAGCATATTTTGGCCATATCAGACATATTTTTGACATATCAGACATATTTTTGACATATCAGACATATTTTGGACATATCAGGCATATTTTGGACATAACAGGCAAATTTTTGACATATCAGGCATATTTTGCCCCATATCAGGCTTATTTTGGACATATCTGGTATATTTAGGACATATCAGGCATATTTTACCCCATATCAGGTATATTTTGGACATATCAGCCATGGGGCTGTTATAAAAAACGTAATTTATCAAAACTGCCCCTACCGATTTCGTTCAAATTTTAGCAAAACATGAAGTTTAATAACTCACACCCGTATGCAAAAAATGTCAAGTAAAATAATATTATGGTTCAGGAATAATGGACAAAAAACAAAAATAAACCTTAACTGGGGCTATTAAAAGCTCGATTTTAATTAAATACGTTTTTTGGCAAAGGTGGTTAATTTTCGAATGATAACTACCAAACAGACATTTTTGATTTTGTTTTTTGGACGGGTGAGTAAGAAAGTTCCAGCGATGTTTTCACATAGTTTGTTAACAGTTTGTTTATACTATAATAATACATGGGTCACTTGGCTCACGATATCTTTATGTAAGCAAGCTTGGTCCATGTAACCAGTAAAAAGAGTTTAGTTCGTGTTATGGTAGCATTGTTTCTTCAACAGATGGTTTGAAACATTGATGATGACTGCAGGTGGTTGTAATTCCTTGTTTAGACATTATGTGGTCGAGTCGTGGCGTGATGAGATCACAGCCGGAATAAAAACAAGCATGGGAGGCACGTCTCGATTACAAGAGGTACAACCAGTTGAGTCTTCTTTTTAGGCATAAAGATAATTTTAATTTCATTTGAAGGGATATTTTTGTATGAAAAGATTCCCCCTTAGTGAATGAAAATCGGTTCAGTCGTTTGTGATGTTGGCTTCATCCGGACATCCTTTGATTTTGTTTTAGTTTTGATTTTTAAATGAATATGTTTTATTTTCGAAACTTTAAATTTATACAAAGTTTGAAAAGCAGTAAGATGAGAGTATTTTTTTAAAAATTATTAATAAATTTGTTGCTTTTATGTAACTGTATAAAAAATGACAAGTAAGGGAAATTGCAATCAGGAAAAAACTGAGAATTTGTACAGCAGAAAAATCAGTACTTCTGTTTTGATATGAAACCTGGAAAGTTACAAATGTCATCGAAGAAATGTAACCTTTGCTGAAGGAAAATATTAAATATGTATTGCTAGATATAATATGCATGCGATATCTACTTAGGGAAGTACAAATGCCATCATATTAATTAATATATTTTTCCCCATTACATGAGTTCCTCTTTTATGTTAGACTGATAAGAATTTCATTTTCTTCCAAATCTTCTCAACTTATCGAAAGTCGTCACTAAATATCACCAGCATAATCCAGATCTTCCAACCTTTGATACAAACCCCACCCTATGCTCCTAGCAGATCTTTCTGTTGTTTTGTGCATTACTACTTTTATACATAGACTATTTATAGTCTCGTGTTAGATCCCTCTTTTACATCTTTACTATCAGATATCTCTTGACCAACTCTTTTTCTCTTCCGATCTTAACGTTATTGAGTATTCGAGGGCTAGGGCTCTGAAGTCACTTATAAACTTTTCATAAGGAATCCATAAGTTTCACCACTCATTGGATTTCTTACGGATTTTTACAGTTTTGGAAATTTTGAAAGTTTTGCCTACCTGGGGGAAGAGGGGATTCAGAAGGAGGAGTAGTCTGTAATGAGGAGTGTTAAAAGTAAAGAAATACTGCCTACTTGTCCAAGTAACAAACAAGAGAGATTGCAGTCAGGACAAAACTGACAAGTTTTAACAAGCGACAATCAATACTTTGTTTGTGCTTAAAATGTGGAAAGTAACAAATCTCATCAAAGAAATTGTAAACCTTTGTTCAAAGAGTATAGAAGTTGTTTTCTACAAAAGGAGGAAGGACTAACTGAGTCTGTAATGACGAGTATTAAAAGGAAAGAAATACTGCCTACTTGTCCAAGTAACAAACAAGAAAGATTGCAGTCAAGACAAAACTGAAAATTTTTAACAGCAACGTCAAATCAATACTTTTGTTTGTGCTTCCTAGAAAGTCACAAATGTCATCAAAGAAATTGCAAACCTTTGTTCAAAGAATATAGAAGTTGTTTCTGCAGAAGGAGTTAAAGGAAGGAAATTCTGTCTTCTGTGCAGCTGTACCAATAAACGCGAGAAAGGCAACAGAAACTTAAAATCAATACTGTTTGGGTGTGAAACCTGGAAAGTTACAAATGCCATTAAAGAAACTCCGAACCTTTACTTAAGGATAAATTAACTATTTATTGATCTAATATAATAAACATTGCAGATCTTTGGGTAAAACAAAACTTTGAGTTGCGAGTGAGGAAGAGAAAGTGGAAGTGGATTATCCAAAGGAAAATGAGATATCATTGAAAAAATGTCTTAGGAATAGAGAAGATGGTTTAGACCGAAAACGACATGGAAAGGAAAGCAAACGAGCCTGAAATGAGTTAGAAAGAAGTCAAGCCTTGGTGGACGGGATTTCGTGGAGCCACGGTGCTTCAAACGAGAGCAAAAGAACGTAGGTTAGTCGTTAATTAAGAAAGATATATTTGAAACTAGACCGTTACCACTTTCTCAAGTATCTTCTAAAAATAGGTATTGGAATTACAAAAAATCAAAGTGATTCGACCACTTTTACTGCAGAATTACATGGACAAGGATTATCTATTGATTTTGTAAATCCCGACTTTTCTCTCGAAATAATTTCAGATTCAACAATTCTCACACCTCAAAACAAGACTAAAAGATGTAGAAGTAGCAAAAATACCGGAGATAAGAAATCATTTTAGAGTATTTAAGTGGGAATACCCATTAATGTTTAATCAACAGATCCTATTACCAATAGAACTTTAGATGGTAAGTCATATAAATACTAAACACACACAGATGATTACAGTAGACCTTAGGGGCTCACTTACGGTGAGTACGGGGCTTGGTAATCCTGAGGGATTCATAGCTGGATGTACTCCTTTTTTCATATATTTTAGACTTTCATCTTTCTTGAACAACTCTTGTTCTCTTTCGACCCTGGGGCTATTAGAGTGTTTAATGATAAGGGATCTTCATTTTATTTTGTTTTCTTACTTTTATTGTAAGTCGATGATGACCGAGAGGGTGAAACAACAAGGGTAAACAATGTGAACAGTAACCCAATGTGAACAGTAACTCCGTGGAAGTTTTACGGAACAAATTGTTCTCTAAATACAATATGGCTACTGCCTAGTGGGTGAGTGACACAATAATATTCAAAGGCCAAGAAATAAATACAGTAAATAATACCACATATATTGTACACAAGCAACCTAATCGCCGGGGGAAATAATGAAAGTTCAGTCCTTTATGATTGGCTTGCTCCTTGCATTGTGATTCTCATTTACCATTCATTGGGATCACAGTGGTAAAAATTCTGTACTGTAAACCTTTTTCTGTATATAAACCTAGGAATACAAACGGCTTTAATTAAAAAAAAAAACTTTAATCTCAGTAATCGTGGGTTTAAATGGCTGGTGGCCTAGTGTATCTTGTATAAATCATACTTTATTTTAATTTTTTTTTAAATTTTACGCGAAAAATATTAACTTGTAAAGAAAATCATTAAAAGATTTTTTTTATTTGTTGGTCAGGTAAACAATTACTGACAAATTTAAACAGGTCAAATTACATTTAAAGTTTTCTGCCTTAACGACTGCTCGTTATGCCTTATTCATACCATTATATTTTAATACTTTCGAACGCGTGCTTAATACATTTCTAATCTTATCCTTGGAACTGTACAGTAACTGTTTTGTGTGGTCGTCATTTAGAAATATAATTTAGAAATCTTTCGAGATAGTTAAAAAGAACCTTATTCCTAAATGTCACAACACATATTTAGTCATAACTGCATAACAATCCGCAAACATATAGGAACTTTAGGGTATTATTCCTTGGGTAAAAAGAAGTCAAAAACTTAACACACCCAAGAGTCTATATCATTTAGTTGTCCGGTACATCCGTATTTTTTTTTTTTTTTTTTTTTTTTTTTTTTTTTTTACAAAAAAATTGTTTTAAAAAAACGGGTTTAGAGAAGTGAACCAAATTTGGGAGCATTGTTGCTATTGTTAGTTTCAGTTCAGTTAAGTTTCATTATTGTAACCCAAGTCATTACAAAATGGTCGACATTCAAAACTTTTTAATTGAAATTTTTCTAAAACTAGCCATTTTTCAAAAAGAACAACTTTTTTTAGTATATTTTATGACAAATCCATAATTGCTTTTGTTTTAAAATTGGGTGAAAAATAAACGAGATTTTGACATTCTTATCCAATCGTGCATGGCAATGCTCTTGTTCTGCAGTGTGTTTATTTCAAATTGTTGATTGCTGTACTGCAAAAAAAACCCAAAAAAACAACTGATTTCATTGTTGATACATTAACAGTAGACAAGTGGACTGATCTATTGTTTGTTAACAGCTGATTTGTTAAATTTCTATTATCAATAAGTAACTGCGTCAATTCTCAAACTTATTTAATTTAAAAAAAGAGATTTTGCACAACTAATACGATTTCACTTAATAAAACAATCACTGTTAATACACAAATGTAAATGAAACTCCAATTGATATTTACACCTAAAAAAACTTCATTTATTCATTCCAGTGTTGTTTCATTAGCCTATTCTGAAAAGGACAAGAAAGAACATGGCCATGCATGGCTAGACAAGAAATCCCAAATTTTGTTTATTTTTCATCTAAATAATTTTTTTTTTGGAAAATGGCTAGTTTTAGTGTTATTTAATTTAAAAGTGTTGAATGGCCGCCATGTTGAAACGAGTGGAGTTGCAATATTTCTAGTCTGGGGATAGATTCCTCTCTTGACTAACGGTTGTTTTTTTTCCCGACCTACATAATAGGGGTCTTTATTTTATAGGTTTTTCTTCCTTTTCTTCAAAAAGAGGTGATGGCTGAAAGGTTTTTCGACTTTAAAGAACTAGATGAATTTAAATAAATTGGAGACCATTCGTTTTTCATTGTAATGCTATTTTTAACGCTTGGCTGTTCTTGCTTTAAAACATTCACTGTTAATGTTGGAAAATCTTCACTCTGTCTCCTCATTTCTGTAGAAATATCAGCCTCTTTTGTTGTAGAATATTCAGCTTCACATACTAACTGAAACTAACAATAGCAACTATACACCCAAATTTGGTTCAATTCTGTAGAGCTGTTGTTTAAAAACTTTTTTTTTGTAAAAAACACACGGGAGGGGGGGGACGTTGAAACTAAATAGACTCCTGGTTGTGTTAAATATTGGCTTCTTTTTACCCAAGGAACAATACCTCGAAATTTGTAAGGAGAGTTTAGAAACAGGAGCTCGCTTCGCTCGGTCACAGACAAGAGAGTATCAACAGTTGTGAATCATATTTTCCTCAATACATTTTGCTTATAAACTATGTGTATGTCTGATAAAATAGCAATCAGAGACATGTTTGTTCGTTGTCCTGAACAAGCGTCATCAGACACCCGACGGAAATAAAAGACAATAGCAATAAGATGTCTCCCTTGTTTGACATTAAGGAATAAAACATGACTAAGCGGAATGCAGGCCAGTGTGTCAGCAACTCTTACGTAAGTTGGCTAGCCTCTCAGGTACACCTTTCTTTCCTGATGCGATTTTCTAAAAATAATACTACACCACCTCGCACGTTCTGTGTTCATTTGAAGTGACTGATTCTTTAATAAACAAGTTAACGGTCAAATCGGTATCGCCAGTTGTTGTAATCAGTACACAAACTTTTTTTCTTCTTTTTTTAAACATTGATCTCAAATAAATTTGACAAGAACCTTATAGAGAACGATGACGGGTTACAAACAAATTATTATAATTTTTGTATCAGAAGTATAAAACGTAAAACTATTTCAATGCAAAATATTGCAATAATTCTCTCTCTCTCTCTCTCTCTCTCTCTCTCGCTCTCTCTCTCCCTCTCTCTCTCCCCCTCTCTCCCCCTCTCCCTCTCTCTCCCTCTCCCTCCCTCTCCCTCTCTCTCCCTCCTCCCTCTCTCTCCCTCCTCCCTCTCCCTCCCTCTCCCTCTCCCTCCCTCTCCCTCTCCCTCCCTCTCTCTCTCTCTCTCTCTCTCTCTCTCTCTCTCTCTCTCTCTCTCTCTCTCTCTCTCTCTCTCTCTCTCTCTCTCCCTCCCTCTCTTCCTCCCTCCCTCTCTCTCCCTCCCTCTCTCCCTTTCTCCCTCTCTCCCTCTCTCTCCCACTCCCTCCCCCTCTCTCCCTCTCTCTCCATCTCTCTCTCTGTCTCTCTCTCTATCTCTCTCTCTCTCACTTTCTCTCTACGAAAATTTTTCTATTCCCCTTACACGCAAGGAGAAAGAGGAAGAAATATTATTAATTTTTTTACCTATGTAATTCTTATAGGAAGTAAATACATCGTGAGCTTGCTTCGCTTGTCTCCTAAAGTCCTTCTTAAACCTAAATCAGATTTTTAATGATGACGGTCAAGATTAATGTTGTGTCATTATTTCTTTAATACAAAGGTGTATCAAAGTAGTTAGAGTCTTTATGTTTTAAGAAAGTTGAATTTTGAATTTGGCAGTTTTATATTGTATGACAAGTACCATGATAGATAGTATCACGCCATTCTTTTGTTAAACAAATTAGAGATTATTAATATTTCATTAATTTCTAGTTGTAAATTTAAACGTTCTCATTATAATTTTGCTTTTTGTTTTCAGATATTAATATGCAGTTATAGAGTCTTTTAAGAAATCATCACTTTGAAGGTATGTTTCTTTTCATCATGTATGTGTTCAACTAAATTCTTTAATAAGTTATTATTTAACTGTAATATCAAGAAATTTGTGATATTGAAATTATTTTCCTGAAATAATGCAATAAGGAATAACAAGTCTTCTGGGCGCTGCAATCAAAGAGCAAGAAATTGTGATTTATTTTATTGTAACAAGTCTCATTTAAACGTTCAACTTTTTCATTGCCTTATAGATTTTTTATTACGATACAAATTTTCAACCAATCACAACTCAAAATCGTCCGACAATAACCAATAGAAAGTAAAAGTTTTTAGAACTACAGTTCTGTTACGTTATTAAATCAGCTGTCATATTGTTTGTTATTTCTAACCTAATTTAAATATCTAACGTTGATTTGTGTTGTGGGTAGTGAGTTTTTTATTTTAAAATAATTAAAAATGTGAAGAAGAAAATATGCCCTTCACTCCAAGAGACATAACAGAAAATAGATAAATTGGGTACACAATCTCTTGCCTCCCAAATAGAAAGGAAATATATAAGAAAGTGTATATTCAATTCATGCACTGGAGAGAAAAATGCCATTAATTCTTTTTTGGGAATATTCTGATTGTTTATGTTTAAGAATTTATTTCCTTTTAGTCAATTTATTCTATGCTCAAGTCTACCGTTTATATAAAACACCAATCTTATTGGTTTGTTAAAATTTAAAAAAAATAAATGAAAGTTATTTAGAGAAAAAGAGCAAAAAATATTCTTATTTTTAAAGACTATATATTTCCCAATTTATAAAGTAGTGGATAAAGTATGCAACATCATATGTTTTAAAACATAGCTCCATAATTAATTATAAAAAATAAAATAATTCTAGTCTTTTAGTTGAATTTTAGCCAGATTTAGTATGAAAACTATGGTTTTAACAAATCTTATACGATTGGAAAAAAGGTAGTCTACCCTTTTAAAACAGTTTTATTGTAGTTCCTTCGTATAAGCCTGTAATAGCTTTGTACAACCGTTTTTGTTTTCTAAAAGACCATCGGCTATATGATATGAAACCAATACATTTATCCTAATAAACTACTTCTTGTCAATACGCCTATGAAAGTAATCTAAGAATTAATCCAAAGTTTGCTTTTTAATTTAAATTCGGAATTAAATCAGGTCCTAACATAGTGTTGGGGTAAGTAAACAGAGATAATAAAGTTTTTAAAGCTCACGCTTGACAGTAAATTGATGTGGGTGGAACCACAAAAATGAGAACTGTGTAAAATACTCAGTTCAGTGATCTTCATGATGAGGACATTGACTCATTTATTTCCTGAACTAATTTTATATATAGCACAGTTTGAATTGTTTTCAACCCGCCTAAAATCATAGAAATGCGAGTAACTCCACTAAGCAGATGAACTAGAGGTTCTTTTGTTTTCACAACAACCAAAAGGAATAGTCATGATTCTTGTAGAAATACTTTCGAAAAACTTAGTATTTTGATTTTTTCTTGTTTGTACGTTTATAACAAGTTTATGAGTCCATACATAAAATATGTTTAGGAGATGTGATCCCGGGACAACATACCTTTTGAAAAATAGTCATCTGAAACTGGAGTCCGTTTTATGTATAAAAAGAGTTTAAAGAACCAATGGAAGTGAACATTTTAAATTAAAGCTATTGTTGAAAGTCAATTCATTTTGCTCGATGTTCTTTTTTTTGTGTTGGCAAAAAAATCTTTCGATAATCATCGTCTTATAAAAAAAGTTAAAAAAGAACATAAAATAAACACTCCTAACTCTAGAATTCCCTAATAGCGTCAGAGTCGGAAGAGAACAAGAGTTGGTCAAAAGAGGAACTAACAGGAAAGATGAAAAAGAGGGATCAAACCTAAGACTAAATTAAAAAGGTTTATTAATCAATTGAGATTGCCAAATCCGTAGAAGTGACCCCCTGAGGGTATTTTGCTTGTTGTAGTTTCTTCTTGAACCCCATTACATTTAAACAAATGAACATAAACATTTGAATTGTTTTTACTTTTAATCTTATAAGTAGTTATACATTAAAGTTAATTTAATTTCTTGGCAGGGTAAAATCATTTTCACTAGTATTAAAGCGATTTTTGGTTTGATATCTCATTTTCGAATTTCTGAATCTTCGCTCCAATAAAATGATTCATTACAAGGTCTAAAGAGATTCGGATAATTCGAAAATTTTGTTTTTATGGTAATTTTGGTTGTTTTAGACAATTACCAAGAATTTATTTTTTATTTGATAACACGATTATCTTATGACCTACAGAAAAAGAAAAACACCGTTTTGTTTGTCGTAAAAAGAGGAAAATATTTGTCTTATTTTGTAAAGTTAACGGTTTTCGATAAATTCGACGTTAAATATTTTAAACGGCTGCTATTTTGAAAATATACGAAATAAAGTCTTTGTTTTTGGTACAATTTTCTTTTCACTTCTCCGTTCTTCGTGAATCACTGTATATTTATATCCGTGTTATTTTCCTGGGTTAGTTGTATGTTTTAAAATTCAAGATCGTTATTTGTCATTATAAAGTTTATTGTTGACATTTTCTAATCCACAATTACCGTACAGTTTGTGTTTGTCTAAGGCTTGGTAGAATAATTTAAAAAAATAATTAATTTACATTCTTAGGTCTAGGTCGACAAACTAGTAAAGTAAATTCGAATCCCGTCAGCTGTTTACAGAATAATTTTGTTTTATCAGATGAATCTGACAATTAATTTAGCTGTTGTTTTCATTACATTGAGTAATAGACATGCGCCAGCTAACTAGAGCGACGTGGCTTGCGATAACACATCCTTAGTTTCATTGCTGATCGTGCAAAGCCAAACCAATAAAAACGGCATCATTAAGCTGAAAACAATAACCATTTTATTCTATGTTTGAAGGTTTACGACCATTTACTTTTGTATTCGTCTCTTATCATTTGTGATTAATAATACAATGTACCTTAGAGAGGAAATTTCTGTTTTAAACCATGGATAAATGTTTCTGCGAAATATCAATACAATGAGGACTATTGTGAATTAAGCCTGTGTGGGATTTCTTACTCATAACTAGTAACTGCAGCTCAATTGTTTAAAGGTTTATAAAGAAATTATTTGGAGTTGAGATCCTTTAGCAGAGGATGAAAATCAAAATTCAGTATGATTCACAGAGGTTTATCAGTGCTTTTTGATGTCATTCTACAGGCCAAAAGATAAAAAACCACTTCATATGCTTTAGTACAGTAGCTAGTTACGACTAGCGAAAGATTTCCCCTTGATTTGTAAATCCTTCGTTAAAATTCACTCTTGCTCAAATCCCTGAGACACAAATTAACAGACAAATTTGGTAATTTTATATGCAATTCGTCTTGAAAAATAAAAAGTAGGTTTCAGAACTGTTTCTCCAGTAGTTTATGAGAAAAGGTAGTTTATCAGCATGATGGCGCACCTCCCCATTTCTCGCTAGCTGTGCGAGCCCATTTGAATCATTTCTCAGAACGACGGATTAGTCGTTGCGGTCCCCAATCCTGGCCACTTAGGTCGTCAGATCTGACACCAGTCAATTTTTGTATTTGAGGATGGATGCAAATTATTGTTGATAACACCGTGGGGATTTAATAGCCCGCATTATAGATGTCGCTGCGCAACTTAAGGGCAGCCATGCAGAACTTTGAAGAGCAACATGCGCGACCCACACTCGTCCAGACAAATGTATTGAAGTAGAAAGTCAAATTTTGAACATTTAATATAACATTTGGTGAGTTAATTTATCAGGGACTTAAATATCAGCTAGTAGATTTTTAGTTTCATTACAACTTTCGTCATTTTTCAGTAGACTTTGATATGTTTTGTTTGAAATAAAAACATTGTTTTCCTTTTGTATTTGATTATTGTTTGCCTTATCTTATACCAATTTGTTCAGAAATAAATTCTCTACAAGTTTTGTTGGAAACTTTTACGCGTTTATCAGTCATTTAACAAAGTTATTTCATAGCGAATTTTTTAAAAATACTATGTTTTCGACTCCAATTATTTGTGTTTTACCTCGGTTTTCTCATAAACTACTGAAGAAACCGTTCTGAAACCTACTTTTTACGGTTTTTCAGATCAAATTTCATGTAAAACCACCAAATTAGTCTGTTAATTTGTGTCTCAGGGATTCAGCAAGAGTCAATTTTAACGGAGGATTTAAAAATCAAGGCGAAATCTTTCGCTAGCCGTAACTAGCTACTAAAGCATTTTAGGACACATGTTTATATGAAGTTTTTTCTCTTTCTTTTGGCCTGTAATGACCTCAGAAAGCGCCGGTAAAAACTTCCTGTATAACTAACTTTATAACTCGAAAACTATCCCCATTAGAGTCAAAAATTCTGATTGACCAAAAGTTTTAAATATACTAACTTATTTATTAACATTATTTAGGAGTTTCTTAAAAGACCCTAAGGAAACACTAATTACGTAACACCTAACTAACTGTTTTCTTACATTAAGGCGTCCCTTAACCGATTTCACATTTTAAGAACACGCCCTAATATTATATCTATACTTTACTAAGTTCTTCTTTATAAAGGAAGTATATCATAAATATCAATTAGGTCATCAGTAAGAACCAATAAGAGTTCAGTAATCACTACAGTTGATTATTCGTTAATCACTACACAGCTGTCATCTGCCACGTGTTAGTATGGTTTTGATTTATTTTTATTCCTTTGACGATGATTTCACAGTCACAAATAAAAAGATCGGAATAGAAGAAAATATGACAGCATTTTCTAATCTAGAAAAATATGTGGTTAATAATATAAAATATGAATAAAGCACAGGCAATGCAATGTCGAAGGGAAAAATGATGCGTAAATCATTACCAATTACGTATTTTGCCGTAATTGTATATCATACAACAAGAATGTTCTAATTTCAATAATTTCGTTTTCCCACGCAATATTATGTAATATTGTCTACAATTTCTCTATTTTCTGTCACGAAACATTAAACCATCTGTTTATTTTATTTCCGACATTTTATCAAAATTAACGGGCGCATGTAATAACGGAAAATTGAGGTACGAAAAATGTTTTATTGACCTTTTTACATATTTGATCTTCATCGTAAAAATCAAATGTTTTTCCAGCATCCCTCAAGTAGCTTCTCGTTACTAGTGGTAGCACTTCATTTCAATTCTAGAAAATCGTCTTTATCTTTCATCATATTCACAATATTTAATAACATACTAGGCCCACCGTTCAGCATTGAACAATCTGGTTAAGAGAGATCTGGTACCTACCTCTTGACAAATATTAGCGTTAAGGAAGTATAAATTAAATCGTTATGGATAGTCTTAGCATTTCTCTTCGTTAATGAAGGACACATTTAAACAAAGGAAAGTCTAAGGAACGTTAATAATTACGGGCCTAAGCCTATAGAATTTACAAACCGTCTGTTTCTTGAAACTATAAATCATTGGTTACCATGACAACCAATTTTGAAAATTTCTTACTGTTATTTCATTAGAATAACCTTAAACTCAATTTTAGGTTAGGTTTACCAACTATATATCTACAAAAGATTATCATCGTCGTATACATTTAAAAACTTTTTCACAGACACATTCATACGGAAATATTTTCATTACAGAAAAGAATTGATGTGGTTTTTAATCTACATTATACAAAAGTTACGTTTTTATAATGACGACTTGTTAAAACTTTCAATATAATATGTTAACTATGAAATTTTTTCCACTTCAGTTTAATCCTCAGGGGCTTATTTTAATGAATACGGGCTTGGGAATCCCGAGGGAAGCTGCTGATTCTACACTTTTTTGTGTACTTGGGTTATATCCCTTTCTTTCACCTTTCCTAACAGGTCTCTCTGTACCAACTCTTGTTCTTTTCCGATCCTGTCGCTATTAGAGTATTTTAGGGCTAGGGGTCTTTAATTTATGATTTTTTATAAGGAAATGATAATCTAGAGGTTTTTGCCTTTAACCAACAACAAGAAAAAACAATGCAGTTAATTTCATTTGACGACCGACTAGTCAGAGCGGAGGACCTTTAGCAGACAGAAGGTGTCGTGAAAAGTGAGCCATCATAATTAGAAATATGGTATGCACATAATTAGAAATCAACAAGTGTCGGTCTTTATTAAAGCGGATTACTAATAATTGATTTGAGTCAAAAGTTCGGATTTATTAAATATTTCAAATACACTAAGCCTATAGGAAGTTACAATCAGCTGTCTGTTTCTTGAATATTTAAACAATTTTCAACATTGGTTACCATAACAACCAATTTTACAAGTTTAATAACAACTGAATCATTAGCATAACAACTATAAAATCAATTTGAGGTTAGGTTAACCAATTTTCAAGGTTAGGTTATCATGAAAGATTATCATCATAATATATTATTTCCGTTGTGTCAGATAAAAGGAATATTATCTTTATCTTCTTCTTCTTCGAGATAATAAAGCTAACGTAAAAACTTTCACACATAAACTCCCACAAGAAGTAAACAAAAGTTGAATTATGTACGACAACTTTTGAAATGTTAAACTACATTTTATTATTTAATATGAAAACTTAGTCTTAGCAATGTTTAAGTGTTCCGTCTGTCATCGTTGTCATTGCCGGAGCACGATATCAACCACAAAAATGAAAATGAAAATATGAAATAGGACTATAGTGTGCTTATATAGAACCGTATTGGAATTCTGCAAAGTCGTACTGAAAATATCAAAATGGCGGCCATTCAATATAGTTTCTTGTTCATTTCTCGTGTTATTCAACTTATAACACACTAAATTAGATAGAAAATTGCAGATTTTAATTCTGAATGCAATGATACACCTCATTGTACGATGACAAATTGCGACGTTATTGCCAAAAATGTAATTTCGAAAACTGACCTTTCAAGAAAAAAGTATAACAAATAAAACACAATTTTTCTTTTGTAAAATTCTATAATTTATTAGGTCTAGCCGACCATGGTTTCGCCAGTTACGGCATTGACGAGGCTCTTACAAGACAAGACGTAAGAGCCTCGTCAATGCCGTAACTGGCGAAACCATGGTCGGCTAGACCTAATAAATTATAGAATTTTACAAAAGAAAAATTGTGTTTTATTTGTTAAAATGGAATTCTATCAAGTACCGTCGGTCATCAGTGTAAACAATATAAAAAAGTATAAGGCTATTTGTATAATTGCGAGATTCGACGGGCCGAATCACCGACACAAGCGTAGAAAGTCTAGGCTTCCTTTATATAGCTTCGAGTCCTGCAAGGGACGAGACATTAATTCGAGCGAAGCGAGTGGAGACTACTGTATACGATGCCCGTTAGGAACCAGTCGACATCGTATATAATATAATGATATGTGCAATTACGATGTTCAGAATAGTCTATCTTATTATCAACTGTTTTACACAAACTCTCCCTACTGGGTAAGCCCCTTTCGTCTACCAATACAATTTAACATTTCCTATTAGCTCCAAGAATCCAACAAGTACAAGCACACACACATATGAGTGCACACATGTGAGTAAACATTACACCTGAAGATGAGAACCTGTTCTCGAAACGCGTAGTGTAAACTACAACACAAGTTGCATGACGGGAATACCAGGTATATGTATATATGTTTATATAGGTATACTATATTTAGTTTCATACTATATTGCAACTGGAGACATAAACAATGAATGAATTAAATAATGACCCCTAGCCTTCGAATTTTTTAATAGCGTCAGTGTCGGAAGGAACAAGATTTGGTCAAGAGAGACGGAAAAGAGGGATCCAACCCAAGACTACATGACTCCTGGGATTTGCCACGCTCTCACTCATTTAGACTCGATATGTTAAGTAAAAAGTTGCTCCCCCATGTCATCTGATAACGATCTAGTAAATTAATAATTACTCGCCATCAGGTGATACGTTCCCCCATGATTATGTTCGCTCGACTTTGGTAATGACATATGCAACTCGCCGGTCACGTAAAATCAGTTATTACACATTCCTGTAGGTTTTAGATTACAAGGAACTACCGAAATCTTTGATGAGCCATTTTGAAATTTCGAAACCATTGTTTTAATTTTTTACACTCTAAATGTGACTAAATACGACCAAAGTCTGGTTCGTTTTGGTTTTTCCCCAAATCACTCACGTAATTTTCTTTTAGTTACGATGTAGCACATTGGTTTAGGTCGTAAATCTTCACGATTTTCCAAAATTTATTCGAAATCTCTAGCGTTGTTTTTAAGTTATTCCAAAGTTTACGACTGCGCTCTGTTTTGTTTCGCTCCCGAGTTAAGATTTTTGGAGAGTATGTTTTTGTTTTGAACCTTAAAGCCTAGATTTCAGCAATATTTTATAAAAGATCATTGAAAGAAACGTGAGATCATCGGAATTTTCAATTTGCTTTAACGACAGATTCTTCCTTAAATTGTGAATTTGATTGGTATCATTTCGTTTTGTGTGACAAAGTTTGAGCATTGTATGTGTATCATTTCTTGTGATACTTCTAAAATGTCTATACTGCCGTTTTAGTAGTCGTTATGAGCCTTTCATTCAACCATTTTGAGAATGTCCGCTTTCAGTCATACATTGGAGTTTTCTTCAATTTATGACGTTCCAAACATGTATCTAAATTTAAAAGTATTATTGCCAGAAATAAGATCGTAAATGTTAGAATATACAAAAATAAACCTTGAGTAAAGTATATCGAGTGCAATACTTCTTTATAGCAACCATGGAACACGAAATAATTTAAATTGTTGGGAAGAGAGGGAAGGATGGTTGGAATAGTGGTGCCATTAAATGATCATGTTTTGAGGACCCTACAAATGAAATCATCAATTTAAAACATTCATATTAAATTTTTAATATACAAATGCTCACCGTTCTTACAAACTTAATTTGCCACTATTTTTAGCTCATTGTAAAAATTTATGTGAGATATTTGAAGTTACTTGTGTAGTTTGGTAAACAATCTAGAGGTCGTAGTTTTACTCCTATTTTGCACAAATTTCGTACATAGACTCGTTTTTACAAATCACTGATCGAACAACGTTAACGAGAAAATTGGTTAATTTCAAAATGGCCACCAAATTTTAATCTTTTAAATCACTTTTTTATACCGTGTCACTGGAACGTTGTATTAAATCACAGTCGTGCAGCTTTAAAATATAACCGGAATATAGGACATTTGTTACTAAAATATACAATTGTTGAAAATACATCATAATTTAATCAGAATTAGCAATCATATCTCTAGTAATCTGAATTAGTATTTATATTGATTTAATCGGATGTTCGGCATCTTGTATTTAGGAAAAGAAATACAGGTCGTTTCGTATAAATAAATTTCTGTTATCAAGTGATAACACAATCAATAACGTCAGCGTAATCTAGTTTGTGTGTAAACCGAAATCTTAAGGACGTGTCTATCTCTCCCGACACACACACATTAAATAGGAAGTTTATAGTTTGTTTTTGTTTTTATTTTGTGTTGGCACAGCAAAATTGTCATCGACATATCTGAGCCATACTTTTTTGGTTTAAACGACTTCTCGAATTCTTCCATAAAATCAGCTGTTTGTCGTCCTTTGTGTGGAATAATTCTGTGTATTATAGTTTTTTCTCATCACTTATAGTTTCTTAGTCATAGTTATTTTTAATGCCCAGTGTTAGCTGTAAGTATGGGGTCCTTGTTTAAGTTAGGTTAGGTTTAGTTTTAAACATGGTTAGGTCATGTTTTCAACTAGGCTATGTTAGTGTTTTTATTTATTTTTCATGTTATAGGTTTATTAGGCTACTTGAAAACGGAGGTTTATTATACTCTCGAAACGTTGTGTTTTCGTTTTTATACATCACTTGATTATCAAAATTATTAAAACTAATTTTCGAATTTAAAGTATGGTTTAAAAAACAGCTTTTTCATTTAAATTGTGAACTTTTATTATATTTCTTAGTGAGCAAGTTTGTGCAATGTGATGTATCATTTCTTTACTATCAAATTACGAAATAAGGCAAAAATTATTTTTAGAAAGTATTGTGATAGAGCTAAAATGTCTATACTTTGTTTCAGATTTCGCTATACATTTTGAAACTTTAGAATCACATTTAGACCATTTTCAGAAAATTTATAGTTTATTCGGCCATTTATCATCATTTGTGTAGTCTATATAAGAATTGACACAGGATTGTTTGTCTTAGTATCTTAGTACTAGTCTATGTACGAAACTAAGGCACGTATTTTTGAACTTTCCTTAGGATTTCCTTTGATCAAAGTCTCCTTACTCTGGATTCTTTGGTCACCCTTAACGAGCTTTCATTTTATATAAATGAGCTACTTTTATTATTTTCTTTATTAAGGAAGAGAATTGACTGGATAAACGTATTGTTCAATGCTGAACGGTGGGCCTAGTTTGTTATTAAATATTGTGAATATGATAAAAGATCAAGACGATTTTCTAGAATTGTTTAGGCATGTAAATGAGGTGTCACCACTAGTAACGAGAAGCTACTTGAGGGATGCTGGAAAGACATTTGATTTTTACGATGAAGATCAAATGCGTAAAAAGTTACAGGTTAATAAAATATTTTTCGTATCTCAATTTTCCTTCATTATATATGCCCCAGTTAATTTTGATAAACTGTCAAAAATAAAATAAACAGATGGTTTCACATGATATAACTTTCTTTGAAATATCTTGGTATTGTATTGGACAATAGGTTGAGCTGGAAACCACACATAACCGCATAAATTAAAAAACGAATTTGATATTTATATCGGAAAATTTTATTTTCTGAAAAATATATGTCCCATTTGGATGCTAGAGAGAATATACTTTGCGCTTATTGAGAGCAGGTTACAATATGGCATAGAATGTTGGGGTGGCACTTATTTTGAAACTGTAAAGCCTATTTATTGTCCAACAAAAGCATATATTGTTTAGGTTAATGTTTAAAAAAATCTAAATCTGAACATTCCTTTCAGTTATTTAAAAAAGCAAATTTTTTGGCCTTCCGTTCTTTGTATGTATTTAAAGTTTTAAGAATGTGTTTTATTATAAGGTGGAACATATAGATGATAAAGCTATTCTGAGATCTAAATGTAATCATAGGATACCACTACCTCGTAAGACAGCGTGTAGACATTTCTATCTCTATGCTGCACCAAAGTTTTTTTTATATGATACCACATAAAATCAGGGAAATGAAATCTTTAAAAATGTTTTTAAAACTGTTGAAGAGATTTTTATTTATAGATAAATTAGATAATTGGTTTTAGCATATGTATATTGTGATGTGTGTGTGTGAATGCAGTAGATGAGTTTAGTTTATTGTGTCTCTTGTGCCTTACAAAGTTATAATCTTTTACTAGCCTATTGTTTTGCTTTTTGTTGCTTCAGACTGTGAAGTTAGTTAGCTTATGTATGATAATTTTATTGATGTTGTTTTATTTGTGTGATAACTAATCACAATTACTTCTAAGAATATTTGTTTTTAGTATAAGGATATCTTCAATTTCTGCTTGTTAAATAATTTCTATTATGATGAAGGGTCAAATATAGGCTTTTCCTTAGGACCTCCTTCATTTCTCTTGTGCAATTTTGTTTGTCAGTTTTTTAAAATTTTATTTTCTTTTAAATAAGCTATTTAGGGTATTGTATTATATTTTTATTTGTTGTGGTATGTTTTATTGTGAATTTTGTATTTGTTATAGTGTATAATCTTGCACATGAGAAATAAAATAAATTATTATATTATTATAAATGTAGCAAAAAATAGAGATATTGTAGACAATATTAAATAATATTACATGAGAGAAAACGAATTACTGAAATTAGAACATTCTTACTGTACATAATTACCACAATATACGTAATTGGTATTTGATCTACACGTTTTTCCCTTTCCAACATTGCATTGTCTGCGCTTGTATTCTTAACTCATATTATTTTATATTTTTAACCAAATATTTTCTAGGTTAGAAAATGCTGTCACTATTTTCCTATTTTCTCCTTGTGAATTCATCGTCAAACAAATAAAAATAAATCAAAACAACACGCGGCAGATGACAGCTGTGTAGTGAGAACGAACAATCAGCTGTAGTGATTACTATACTCCATTGGTTCTTATTGATGACCTAATTGATATTTATGACATAGTTCCGTTAGGGTTCCTTTAATAGCTCCTTTATAAAGGAGAACTTGTTAGGAGTAGAAATGCTAGGATTGTTTTTAAAATGTGAAATCGGTTAAGGGATCTCTTAGTGTAAAAGAAGAGATAAATGTTGCCTTCCTCTTACGGGCCCAAAACTGAAACAAAAGTAGCTTAAGAAAGCAACCCAAAGCTAAGACAGGCTTGAACGGTCAAAATAACCAAGACTTTATGTTTACAAACATTATCAGGAAAAACCACAAGTTAAAGTTTTCCTTGTTGTTTAAATATCTCCCAGTCATCATCGCCTTATGAGAAAAGGAAGAAAAGGACATACAATAAAAACACTTAGTTCTAGTAGGCTACACTTTAATAGCATCATGGTTGGAAGAGAATAAGAATTGGTCAAGTGAGACAATAAAAAATTTAAAGAGGTGGATCTAACACAAGACTACGTGAAAAAGGTGTAGGATCCAGCTAGAAGCATTCGGAATTGGTACACCCTGTAGTAAGGCCTCTGAGGGTGTTAACAGAACTAGGCTACACACTGATACAAGAAATAACAAACATAAATTCGAACCGAGATTATATACATTGGTCAAATAATCTTTTTTATATTTATTGTGTTCTATTTGACGAGAGTTGATTCATACTCTTGAATCGTCGAATTTTTAGGGTCCGTAGGTAAAAGCCTTATAATTTCGCGTACGTGTCCGTCTGTAAGCAACAACCAGCTACACAGACAAGACGATAAATCCTATATATTTCAAACTTTGCATTTATATTCTTCTTATTGTCCCACACATAAGATAAAATGGGTAGCGATAACAAAAAAAAATGTGTGGGGTGTCAATGATGTTGAAGTTATTCTGATTAAGAATGTATATATTGGCCATTTTAGGCCATATTTAAAGTATTAAATATCAAGTCCCCGACTCCCCTAACTTGAACAATGCGTGATCTACATATATAAAAATATATATTTAAATTTGAAATTAAATTACACTGCAAAATTGTATATTATAGTTTTTTGTATGACGAATACAACTTAATTTAACCATACAATGAGAAATGAGTAGAGTATAAGTTTTAAAACCAGTTTTTGTGAGATGTGAGACAAACAATTCATAGCCATTAAAAGATGGATTTCATTCTCATTGATTTCTCTTTATTAAGGCCGTAGGTAACACCGATGACTGATAATTTCACGAGTGTCTATCGCAACCAATCTACACAGATAAGACGATATATTGTCCCATGTATAGGAGGAATATAGCTGTACCTTGGGGTACTTACGAGTTAAACAAATTATTTTTGTAAATACTATGTATGGATATCATATAAAACTAGAAGTTATTCTGATTTACGAATAATGTTTATTTAACGAAGAAATTAATATGTTGACGCTAGGCCACTTAAAAGACTCGGACTTTATAAAAATAACTGTCCCTATATACCTATTGTTTTACACATGCTTGACACTTTTATTACCTATTACATAAATGATGAGAAATATCTAGATAAAGTATATTATAAATAATATAACAATATATCATTATCTAATAACTTTCACAGAATGGTTTGTCTGATATATTTTGTATTCGTCATCTCATGTTAAGGGCCTTTACACCTTAACACCGTAGAACTTTGAAATAGAATTAGACATAAAGCTGGTTTAACGGTTTACTGGGAACATCCCAGAACGTCAGGTAATTTATATCAGCATACTGTATTAATATTTAAAACTCGAACTAAAAATGTAGAACCCAGTTAAACTACGTCCATCTACGTCCTACACTGATCCATTTTTTTAAAAATGCCAGTTTGTGGGTTATCCGTGAAAACCAAAAAAATAGTTCGAAGGTTGTTATAAAATACTCAAAATATGCTTTCAGATTTCCTTCACATTTTAGTGAAATATGAAGATTAATTACCTAAAATCGCGTGCATAAAAGCTAGTAAAAATATTACGGTTTAAGAGTAACTGACAGAACAAATAATTATTTAATTTTTTTTTTTAAACCATGTTTTTAAAACGGACTAAAAAGAATAAAACAATTTCTCGTAGCACCATACAAATTTACAATCCCGATTCCTAACCCCATACAAATTGTTTTGAAAATTTGTGATTGTGAATTTTTAACAGCTATGAAAATACTTGTAAGATTTAAAACGAAAAACGGGGGCGCATGAACTAGATAATTGAAGATTATCTCCATCTATTGATTTAGGAGGTACTGGACCTCCATTAGAAATTTTGAGAATTTTTTCAACGACGACTGCTGCTCCCTACACTCCTTACAATCTATTCCATGCGCTCCACGTTTTTCGTTTTAAATGTTACAAGTATTTTCATTGCTGTTAAAAATTCACAGTCACAAATTTTCAGGACAATCTGTATGGGGTTAGGAATCTGTTTAGGGCTACGAAAAATTATTTTATACTTTTTGACTGTTTAAAAACGTGGTTAAATTTTTTTAAATTATTATTCGCTATTTAGTCGTGTGTGTGTGAAACATTGCAATATATTTTAAAGATCTTGAAGAGAATAATAAATCTCCAAAAACCATAATGTTGATGCCACCGAATGGTTCTTTCTTTTTCAGAATCGGTCATGCAAAACATTTCGTATAAAACCATGAACATCTCATCTATGAACCGTCCACTGATTTCGCAAGACTTACAAATTGTTACCAATGAGTGGTCCCAAATTTCCTACGATTTTTTCATCCTTCTAAATTGGTAATTTAAATAATGTGTACGACTTTGTTCCAACAAGTCGTGCCGCTACACCGGTCAATGCGCCAACTTTAACTGCTTTCTTACCATAGCAGTGATTGATGGATAGACAAGAAATCGAGTTCATATTGCATTTTCATCCAGTTCTGAGTTATGTTTAACGTTTCAAGTCTCTAGCTCATCGGAAAGTTAATTAAAAATATATTGCAAAATTTGTAACGAATAGATAGACAGACAGACAGACAAGAAAGCGAGTTCATATTGCATTGTCATCCAGTTCTGAGTTATGTTTAACGTTTCAAGTCTCTAGCTCATCGGAAAGTTAATTTAAAATATATTGCAAAATTTGTAACGAATAGATAGACAGACAGACAGACAAGAAAGCGAGTTCATATTGCATTGTCATCCAGTTCTGAGTTATGTTAACGTTTCAAGTCTCTAGCTCATCGGGAAGTTAATTTAAAATCGATTGCAAAATTTGTAACGAACCGACAGACAGACAAGAAAGCGAGTTAATTGAAACATTTAAAATTAACCTTGACCGTTCTCATTTATAAACTCGATTTTAATGAAATACAACTTAACGCTGAAGACATTTTTATGGCACAAGTGAAGCAGGGTTTGACTGAAAACTACATCCATTATTCATTTCTACTTTTTGGTGGCGATTAGTATTGGTCCTTTTTATTTGGTTTTGGGGACGAGTGAGTGTGAAAGTTTGTGCAATGTTGTTGCAACATTTGTTTACCTGTTTATCTTGTCGTTTCTTTCTAACAAGACGTTAGTCACACCATTTTGTAATACATAATATAATATGCATGATTGGGTCATGTTTACACTGTTGTGTTCATATAATTTGAAGCACGTGTATATTACAAGTAGCCAACTCTACGATAAGAAATCCGTTCCGTTCTTGTATTGATAAACAACTTTGTTCGGTAACAATTAATTGTACTTGGTAATTAGAAATGACAGGTCGATTTAGCAAAGTGTGCGTAATAGTTTATTCAGTTCAATTCTGTGAAGCCAACGAGATTCCAATGTCTATTAGTCATTTACTACTGTGAAGTTTTATACCTTGTTTTGAAGAACTACTCTAGTGTTGTTGAAAGACGAGAAACCTCTCAGTCATTATCGCCTTTAAAAAAAAAAAGATAAAATAAAAACCTCAACCACTTCAATACTCTAATGTTGGTGTCAGAGAGCACAAGAGTTGGTAAACAGAGGCCGATAGGAAAGATTAAAAAGACGGATCAAACCCAAGACTAAATAAAAAAGTGTAGAACCAGTTCCTCGTGATTACCAGGACCGTACACCCTATAATGAGCCCCTGAGGGTAGAACTTCTATAAAATCTATGGTGGGTAAAAATAATATTCCACACTCTCTAATTCGCTAAGGAATGTCTACTACCCCAGTCGCGTATTTCTTTACTATAGGGCCGATTTTAATGATTGATTTTTTACTTCCTATTGCTAATTTGAATTGTTATTGGCCACAAGGCTCATTTCCACAGTTGTTGATTCCTTACTATTCTTATGTTGATTATATATCTCAAACATCTGTTAAGATAGGCATGTGTTGCTTTACTTTTTCTATTTGACTTCTTCCAAGTCTCACAACCGTAGCATGGCATTTTTCCAATTGGCAATTCTCAGTTTTGCTCTTTCACTCAGCTGAGTTAATCTTCATATTGGCTTAAGTGACAAAGGCAATAGACTGTCTTATACACTCCCGCACCCACTCCACTTCTTCCTCTTCCACATCCAGTGTTCTTCAATCTAAGATCCTTTGTTTTTCTTGTGTTAATATTCAAACCAACTTTTTCAGCTTCTAGACTCAGATCATTTACCTTCTCTTTCCTATCAAGAAAACTTTAAGACAGTTGGCAGATTTTGACCGTAAAGTCCATAACCTTCTTTATGGTCTATCACCATTACAAAAAGAAGCAGGAAGAGTAGACATTTGGCGCACTCCGTTTGTTACTTCAAAGGAAGGCGACAGATCATCCATTGCTTACTATACATTCGAAGTTTTTACAAAGACATTTACATTATTTTAGCCGGCATTTCAAACCTTTTTATGATATTCCACATAGCTGGATTATTCATACAATCAAAGCTTTTTATATCTCTGTGAATGCAGCATATACAGGCGATTGGAACTCTAGCAGTTGTTCTAGACTATAAATTTTAGAAATAGTGTTATATTTATTATTCTTAGAGGAATTATACCAATTAAACTTTCTCAAAATGGTGCCTTACAGAGAGATATTCTTCAGAGAGCTCTTGGGCAGAGACAGTTTTCTAATGCATCTAAATTGTATGGGTTTAGTTTCAAAGTGATATTTTTAAGGGAAAAGACATCCCTATTGAAGAGATTGCAGTCGTCTAAATTCCCTAAGTAAGCCTATAATGAAGTCTCTAATAATTAAAGGATCCCTATAATTTCCCACTTCTCATAGATGTTTTTGCTATAAAACTTGATTTCCACATTCTTGATGTGGAGCGTCGATACAGGATTAGTCGATCAAGGTTCAGAGGCGTTGGATGAAAAGAAACTAAATATTTTGTACTGACGTAAAATATAAAGTATCGATTAAACAGGATTCCCTCAAAGTATTACGACAATCCTATATTTGTTTGTGGAATGAAATTGTTCCAATGAGACGAAACAAGAAATTGTCAACAAGTAAAACTCAAGACCTATATTTGTACTGCTTGGCATTGAATGTACTCTGGAAACAGCTAATGGTTCTCTGCCACAACTTGGCGTTCTCTTCTTCAACTTGACAGAATGCCATCCTCACCCCTTGCCAAAGATAAAGTCACAGCCGGAAATATTGCATACCAAAAGACAATCTCGATGCAGCTATGTAGTTGGTAAAGTGTGTTGGCCTACAAACTAAAATATCCTTCACTGCGTACTTTAACAGTTTAATCGTTTGTTTCTTATTTGTTGAAACATTATACTGAGATATTATAAATCATTTACCAACAAAATTATGTATATTTTATAATGTGTTTTTTTAATTAAGTGGCAAAAAATCGGCCTAACAGACCTTAGCCAATCATGGAATTAATTGATAAAATTCGTACACCCGTTTGTAAGCTATTGTGCTTACAGATTACATATATAAATAAATCCTAAACATGCAGCTGTATGCTGACATGGTAGGGTAGGAAATTGTGTGCATTCGATTTCGGTCATGGTATAAAACGTATAAAATGAATTATTATAGGCTCATGTAACTCCCAGATTGAGATGGAACTGCTGAACAGATGTTTCTAATGGTCGCTATTTTAAAATGGTAAAACCTATTTTAAATGAACTATTTCAGATTCTAAATCGAACTAAAACCATAATTATGGTTTTAAAGTTATTTCATAATGATGGAGTGTTCATATTATTGATATGGTTTAAACGAACGTTTGCTATCATTTGTGTGTATAAAAAATTTATAGACGACGTTTCGACTGTATAAATCAACTTCCCTTATCAAGTGATAAATCTAGATGTGAAAAAAGTAAAAAAAAATCCTACAAAGCCTAGTAACCTACGGTCTTATTGGAAAATAAAACTAAAACTAGTATCGTAGGAAAGGAACTCTAAAGCTAAAGATTAAACCCAGTCAAAATAATTAAGATTAAACACAAATGTGACCGTGATCAGAAAGAAACACATTATAGAGGATTATTCTACACAAGGGATGACAAACAGCTGATTTTATGGAAAAATTCGAGAAGAAAGTCATTGGTTCTTCGCAGAAGTGGCTTAGGTGTGAACGACACTTTTGTCATGTGGCCTTATGGCGACACTAAATTAAAAAAGCTTTTTGAATTGTTTAATAACACTTCTATGGGAGAACGAAGTCGATAATAAACTTCCATTTTATTTACTTACAACTTTTAATTACCTTATTTGGTCGGTCACGTGACTTCTTAGTCGAGATTCGACATGTTTCGGAGCCGTAACTCCATCATCAGTAATAGTTAATCACCCTGAAGATATCGTCGAACATTAGAAACAAAGTATACATAAAACACTACATAATAATTTCACATATTTAAAGAACACTGATATGTATCTATATTGGTTTATATATATATATTGGTTTTGTATTGTTTTATGTATCCTTTGTTTTAATGTTCGACGATATCTTCAGAGTGATTAACTATTCCTGAAGATGGAGTTACGCTCCGAAACATGTCGAATCTCGACTAAGAAGTCACGTGACAGACCAAAGGTAATTAAAAGTATAAGTAATTAATTTTAAACAGTGACTTAGATATCACAAAAGGTAAATTCCGTTTTATGATGTGTGTCGAGAGAAGTAAGGACACCCTTTAGACTTGTGTTTACCCAACAAAACTAGGTTAGGATAGCGTTTTTCATGTTCTAGGTTTATCACTTGATAATGAGAGTTGATTTATACATTCGAAACGTTATTTATAAACACAAATAAAGGCAAAAATTTGATTAAACCATACCAATAATAATTCAATTATTAGATATATTATTGCTGATTTTTTTCTAATTTTGAAGTTGTATTTATAGAATTTTATTTTTTAGTAATAACTGTGTTATTTAGTATGTTAAGCTGCACGCAATGAACATTTTAAATAGTTTTCTGTTCATATCTCATATGTTATTAAGTTTATAGCATGTTATAAGTTAGATAAAAATTGGCAGATATCAATTGTGCATATAATGCTACCTAACCTAACCAAACTAAACCCATCACAAAACGTGTAGGACCGCCATATTTGCCTCGTAATTTAATCTCCGTGAAATCCAATATGGCCGCATGTTACCCATGGATCAGAAATCCGGGTGAAATTTTTCGCTAGTCGTAGCTTGCCAACGAAGCGTTTTTGGACCTATGTTTATATGTAGTTTTTATCTCATGTTTAGCTATATAATCATTTCCCAAGAGATTGGCGTGCAGTTCTGAATCACCCTGTATATGAGCCAAAAATGGTGCCAAATTAGTAGGAACGGCCTACTTGTCATATGGCCTCAGTTGTCGGCGTTACCATAAGAGATCCGTAATAGTTGGCATTAATATTTTAGAAATTTACAAGTATAATATGAATGTTACTTCTAGGGTCCTCAAAACATGATCATTTAATGCCACTACTATTCCCCCCACCCCCAAATTCCGTCATGCCAACATTTTAAATTACTTCATTCTCTATGGTTGCTAAAAAGGTTTATTTTTATGTCTTCTAAGTTTCTAGCATTTACGACCTTCTTTCTGCCAACCATACTTTTAAATGTAGACACATGTATGGACGTCATATTTTGGAAAAAATTCCATTGTGTAATTCATAGAAATCAGAAAATCATCATTAAAATTGTCTGTTTTTAACCGGTATACTTCAATTAAATTGGCGTTCTCTGTCCTATTCATATATAAATAAATTAATAGCTCTGGAGGACCTTCGTAGCTTTTCAGTCAGCTAATGTGTGTTTAACACATCGAGTTCCCGCCGCCTTGGTTCCAGCATTCCCAACCATAGTTGGCTAACAATTGTAGTTTCAAAAGTAACTCACGGTGATGGGCCAACATTATAAATCTTTAAGCCCCCACGGGAATAAATCAAAACTCTCACTTATGAAGCGAAAACATTGACAATTTATATTATAAACAAAACTAAGATTATAATAAATCTAGTACGTATGTTTATTATAATACCCTATAATAAAAATACTAAATCTTAGTTTTGTTTCTTGTTTTTTGTAATTCGGGGGGAAACGATGAGGCCGAGATTTTTCGCCTTTAAACAACAAAGGAGAAAAATAGTAAACAGACTCCAGCCTATTCCATCAGTTTATCTCTATACTTGGATAATAAGTGGTGAGATTCCCAAAGGCTGCATCGATAATTTGTTTCCCATAAATGCGCCCCCTTAATAGATCCTCGTTTCCTTCGAGCCTTTTTCACTAGTATGAGGAAGGACGATGAGTGATTAGCTTAAATCAATTAAGGAAATTTAAATAAATTGAGAGAAATCGAAGAAGCTTTGGGGTCCTTTTCGTCGAGAGAAAGTGGTGATGATCAGTCTTTGCATCTGACATTCTTGTGATTTTCTGATGCAATAACAATGTCCTCACAGGTGAACAAGTTCTTGTACACTGTGTTGGAGATACAATTTGTGTAAGATATTTGGTCTGTTCGTAGGATGTTGGGAGATGATTCTTTAAGCAGGCTTTCTTACGTCATTTAACAGAATATAAACTATTTGTTTTATTGTTAGCTCTTTACACTCTGTAATATGTTTTAGTGGCGCTAGTTTTAGTTGTTACCTTAAATATTGTTGAAATCTTTGCAATTCGTGATTTTTGTCTTTTGTTGGTGCTACAGTACTGTTAAGCTGGTCATTGGCAAAACACTTAAACTTAAATCTTCACATATATTAAATTTACATATCTACACAAACATCAAACTTTTAAGTTTATACAAACATTTAAAATACATACAGGGTGGGTGAAAAATATGAGAACGGATTAATATTTCGTATATAGGAAAATTTGAAGATAGATGTGATTGAGAAACCTACACGATTTAAAAAAACGACTATATTATGGTTTCAAAAATTTGGTCCGCCATTTTAATTTAATTTTTTTTAATGGAAAGATAGTCATGTGATACATCACATTAATGTAGAATTTTAATACAAAATCAATGGTGTAAACCCCACAAACATATCTCAAACCGTGTATTTACGTTTAAACATTTCATTTAATGTAAAATAAAATAAAGTATGTTAAACCTCTTACCTATCAAATTTTAATGATGAATAAAATTGTAATTATCAAATAGTCAAAATAATGAATTCCTTATGTTTTGATTGTTTGATAATTATTAATTTTATTGAACATTAATATTTAATAGGTAGAAGTGTAACATACTTTATTTTATTTTTACATTAAATGAAATGTTTAAATGTAAATAAAATGTTTGAAATATGATGTGCTGTTTTCACAACTGATATTGTCTTAAAATTCTACATTAAAATGATGTATCACATGACCACTTTTCCATTAAAAAAAAAGTTAAATTCAAAATGGTGGATCCAAGATGACAGAACGAATTTTTGAAATAATACAATAGTGTCTTTAAATGGAGAAAGTTTCTCAATGACGTCTACCTTCAAATTTTCCTTATAAACGAGATATTAAGCCGTTCACATCCTTTTCACCCACCCTGTATAAGACTGTAAAAACATTGATAGTTAAAATCCATTTATTGTTCTTTTGTGGCCATATTAGCAGATAGCGCATGGCGAACAATTGGATTGTTTTCTAAGCGTTTTAAATGTTTGTGTAAACTTCGGAGTTCGGTGTGCTTTAACCAGGATATGTATTCTAAAAACCCACTTGCTTGAAGATATTTGATATGCCATACACAGGTTTCAGCTATTAGAGTATCATTTTGCTGGGTACCTGGGCATTCCAGAATTTCAGAAAAGCGGACGAAGCGGCAAAGGAAGCAGCAACTCAGATGGCAGATGTTGGAGTAATTGAACATATATTGGGGAGAAGAATGAACAACAATTGTGTCCAATAAACTGAGGGAAGTCAAGGATGCCGTCTGTCCTTGGATTTCGTTTATTCGTAGTCTACCAGTTGTGCAGAGAAAGTTGTGATTACTCGTGTTCGTAATAGCCACTCAAGGATTTCTGATGGAACACGA
The DNA here is from genome assembly GCA_963513935.1 of Aphrophora alni. Lineage (NCBI taxonomy): Eukaryota > Metazoa > Arthropoda > Insecta > Hemiptera > Aphrophoridae > Aphrophora > Aphrophora alni. The sequence continues at coordinate 92,784,130 of OY740771.1, forward strand.
GAATCCACCACAATATCCTAACGGTTAAGCACTCCCTAATATAGTGCGTTGTTCTGAAATGGACTATTGCCCTACTCAATTCCATTCAGGCGATGTTCGGGGATAAGATCCTCGATTTAGTATTGTCCTTTTCACTTCACCCGAAAATGTTTTTAAATTTTGTATTTTGTAATATTATGTATAGTTGAGAATTTCAATAATTAAAATTTATCCTGGTTGTCCTGTAATAATTATTTTTAATTGTATTTATCATAATTTATAATTGTTATCTTGTTGGAGAACCTCTTTACAGCCTTGTAACTTGTTACTTTGTTCTTTATTTCCAACGTTAACTAGTTTTGGTCTTGTTAATGTTGTTCAAATTTTATGTTATTTTAGTTTTATTTGTAGGTTTCTAATTTTGTGAAGTCAATGGCCTTAAAAACAAAACAAATCAAACAATATCAAAGTTCGGTGTTTTTGTAGATACATAAATTTAATATATTATGTAACGCTTGATTTAAATTTGAGTACTTTACACCTAAGGAAGCTTCCAGCAGGCAGTGAAACGTTGCTGTACCAAGACAAAAATCAAGAATTACAAAAACTTTCAACAATAATTAAGGTTGTTGAGGTTTATTGGATTGTACAATTAGGTTTTGTGTTGTGATTTTATTGTTGACATTTATTTATTTATTAGTATTGTTTAGTTAGTATTTAGGTTAAAGGATGATTTCTACTTCTTGCTATTGTATCACACCCATTTCGGAATCTCGGATTCTTGTAAAATAACGGTGTGAAAACTTTATTACTCGTCCATCCTCTAAACTAAATAAAAACCTACCAAAACTATTCCTTACCAAAAATGTCCGTTCAGTAATTGTTAGTCATAGAGTGAAATAAACCATGGACATTGTTTTAAATTGAATCTAAACATGCCGTAACAAGCGAAAATCGTGTTTGGTTTAGGTTTATTTATATTTTTTGACCTATTATTCTTGAACCGTAATATTTTTTTACTACGAATTTGCGCACGAGTTTGGATCATTAATATTCACATTTGATTAAAATTTGAGCGAAATCGGTAGAGCCGATTTTAAGGAATAACGTCTCCTACAGTTCGTTACCGATAACTCATGAATTTAGCCACTTTGTTAAAAGAAGAATTTCCAAATCAAGATATCACACCTGTACAATATAGATCTTATTTCCTATCATCGGTCTTTTCGACTCCTCACATGTTACGTTCATTTTAAAAATAATTGAATTATAGCGTGAAATAATGAACTTTAAAAGTGAATATTTATCTGTTCTACAGTCCATTTCTAATCTTATCTACAGCTGGGTAAACATTCTATGTCTCTCTCCTTCAATACCAAATATAGTTTTGCAATCCACTGAGTTCAGTTCAAGCAAATTGGCTCAGTTAGTATATCATTTAAGCAGCCCAAACTACCATGTTAGCGTATATAGTTTACAATATTAAAACTTTTGAAAACATGAAATTTATTTTAATTACGTACGCCTGAACTTTCTTCTTTACAAACCCAGTTTATATTTGTTCCAGAATTACAGAAGTCTTTAAAACTAGGAGCTGAATCACTATTGTACATTTAAAATATACATGTATACAACTAAAATTTAGTTTTTTTTCAATTTTTTTTTCTTTCTAACAAAATTAAGAAACAATGTATGCCTAAATTAATTTTTCAGGGTGGTGCAACTAGCTAATTTAGGCCCCACAGTTTCTAAGGGACTATTTTCAAAATTTAATTTTAAAAAGAAATAATTTTTTGGACGTTCCAATATTAATTTATTAAGTTTTTAGAAAAAGACACGTTATATATATAGTACATTAATTTAGATTCTCAGAATAAATAATTGCAAAAAAACTATTTCTTATTGTAAGCTGCGTCTAAATAAAATTTATTTAAAAGATTATGTATGAAATTGTTTTATATTTTTCTTTAAACAAAAATTACGGTTGTAATTTGATTCTCAACTTTCGGGTTTAGCTGTGTAGCCGTTTTCTAAAAGGTCCAGACCAAATTCCCCTTACAGTTAAAGGTTAAGCTTGAAAAACCTTGTTAATTATTTAACTCACATATACAAAATAAATATAAAGCAAATAACATTTCACGATGAGTGCAACAATTATCTGATGTGAGAAAGGGAAAACAGTATTGACTGTCTTAATATAATGGCTGGGTAAATAATAATCAAACGAAAGTGAGTCTAATACTGTTATAAGTTGTATTAAATGATTAAAGTGACTGTCACAGGTTCACTGAAGCTATAATAACAATATACCATAGCAACGGTAGAGAAACAAACTTGAGCGATACTTTTTGAATCTATTCACAGTTGTAATGGCTCGGGATTTGGTTTGGAGTTATGCTCCAGTTACGTTAGTGTCTCGTTTTTTTGGCGTTTCCATAGTCTCGTTTACAGAACACTGTCGAAATGAAATCTGTACAAAGTACACGCAATTTCTGTTTTGTATGGCATTTATGTCTGGAACAGTGACACTGAGCTGTAGGATTTTCTATACAAGTGATTTAACTTTTTTTGGAAAATTGACGCAGATATTATTAGAAGTCTCATTGTACTTCTGTGCTCTTCATTTATTGTGGACAACTTTGAAACACTACAAACTAATTATTCTTATTTTTGAGAATATAAAGAGCGTTGATAAAAAATTGGAAAACCTAGGACATGTTTCTAACCATTGGAAATGCAGAATATACACGATCATTGTTGTTGTTGTACACCTTGTACGTTTGTTCATATTTTGCAGTATGGAAGCAGTTGATTCCTTTCATTTGCCTTTGGTGACTTATGTAATTCGTGTAAACATTATACACATAGTTGAAATGTTTTGTACAATGATGGTAAACTTTTTCTTATCAATTTTGACAATTCGTCAACGTTTGCAAGGTTTGAGGAAATTTATAACGGACTTAAAATCTGCACAGATCAATTTACAGAACGTTTCTGTATTGCCTTCCGTTGAATCTTCCGGATCACAATTTACAAATCAAATTCAACAAATAAAAACGATCGGTAAAGAACTGTTCGAAGCTCTTGGTATGGTTACGGAATATTACAACACGAGTGTTGCTGAGTTCATTATAAATTTGATCGGTTGGTTTACATACTGTGCGTTTTTTTACAATTCATTGGAAAAATCTGTTTTCAACTGTTTTGCGAGGTTGGCAATAATGAATGCAATTTACACGGGTTTAAGTTTACTATCGTGTACACTTCTGGAATCAGAAATACGTAAGGTTAAAATCGACATTGCTCAAGTGTTGAATTTTACTGAAGATAAGAAATCAGGAAAGCTGTTGAAACAAATGTACTATCGGATTATTCACGAGAACAAAGCAATGTCGTGTGGTTTATTTGATTTTAATTTAAATTTGATTCCAACAATTTTCAATCTAATTGCAACTTTAGTGTTTGCTGTAATACAAAAGTAAGTTTTGTTCATTGTGAACAAAAAAACACTTATAAGTTAATATTTGATTATTATTTTTCTCAATATTCGTGCTGCAAAAAAATGATATGGAACCTTTCTAGTTATACAGAGTGTCCGTAAGTTATACTACGGTTTTAACATTTTTTTTTTTAGCTACAGGAATAAATACATAACATATAAATCATAAAATGAAATTGAAAAAACATCTCAAAAAGTATTATCTTTTGGTTTAACAGAGTTTTAATGTTAGCTGCCTCTACATTAATCGGTAATGTAAACAAAAAACATCAGAAGTGTTGGGCGCTACAGCTTCTCTTATTCGCTGTTGTTCAATGCTACGTATTGGTTCAGTCTACACTTTTTGCTTCACAAAACCGTAGAAATAAAAATCCATAAGTTCGAAGAGCGAAAGGCCATGGCTTCCATCTGTTACTCTCATTTCGGCGCTGTGGATATGTCTCATCAAAGAAGTCCATAACAAAATTGGCATAATGTATAAGACACCATCGACAACATTGATTAAGGGTAAGTCAAACAGTTAGTTGTAGCATATCAAGTTAGCTGTCGGATATTATTGTGTTCCTTAAAAAAGCTGACCAATCGTACGATCTTTAGGCATTGTGCACCACATTAACTTTAAAGCTATTACGTTCATATTCAGTAAAGATGTAGGAAGTTACATCAGCTCAAATCACGCTGAAGTTTTGTGTTTAAGGGTTAAATATAATAAAACTGTCAAATCACGACGAAAGTAAACGCGGGTGTGTGGAAAAAAAAAAACGGCGACGACCCGGCGCGTAAATTCTTTGTGATGAACATAATATACTGACACTTGAAAGGTACTTTCATAACTGAATATTACTCAATCTAGAAACTGTTAATCATTGTCATTTTCATGCATCACATTATCAGCAAAAGATATATCTTAAGGTTTATCACCTTTTATAATAATAATCCTTAGCACACATCGAGTTCGTCTTGTCATAACTCTGGTTTTTATGACTAGGTTCATAAGTAACTCCCCACTTTTACCCACTATTTGAAACCTGCCACCCCCCCCCCCCCCATTGGGCTCGATTCCGTAACCTCTTGCACACAAGGCGAGAGGTCTAGCTACGAGAATCTAACCTAACCTTAAACCCCCGTTCAAATTAAAATGGTCACAAAGCTTGTATAATCACAAGCGTCTCATTAACCCTATTGAGTATAGTTTTGAAAATCTTAACTCTTAGATTTATAACCTGATTTCTTGAACCTTTTTCTAATGTCTCAACTAATTCGTTGCTAACAGATGGCCTACACTTTTTGTATCTCTAAACTGTTTATCCCAAACAGTAAATGTTGGTCTTGTATGCTGATACCCTCTATAATGCTCAGGTTACATAAAACACACAGATTAGTTACGTAAAACGTTCATTCACGTTGATTATAGATGGAAAACCACGCGTATATCATAGCGACCAAAAACAAAGAAGAAAATAGCATATCATAGAGACTCTTAGCCTTTTGAATACTCTAAAACTGTCAGTTGGTCCGGAGAAACCTGATGGGAAAGATGAAAGAAAGTATTTAACCTAAGACTACAAGAATAATGTTGTACCTCGTGATTGCTACAACCGTACTCAACTATCAGTGAATCCCTGAGGAGAACTTTCTTTTACAAAGTCGTCACCATTGTTAAAGCATTCGTTACGGTAGGTTTGATTATTTATCGCGTTACCATGGCAACAGCTTGACCTCCATCTCCAAATTTACATGGCAAATTTCACCCAGTTTAAACAGACACCTTTTACACTTTCTTACATTATAGGTAGTATAGAGAAAGGTATTTTACAAATCAAAAAATCAACCTCAAATTACTGGGGTATATCAGTTTTGCAGTTCAATAAAGTCGTTATGGAATATTGTCCATCTGACGTCGATTATTTATATTTGGTTACGGGGACTAAAAAGAATAATTAAAAAATATGACCATGTAAAACCACAGCATAACTTTAAGGCCATTGAGTACTTAAGTAACTATGTTAGTATTGAGAGTTTAATATTTTTAAAGTTTTTTTTGGTCATGAATAGTAGTCTCGTATAATATGTGTGTAGTATATGTTTGCATTCACCTTACCTTAGTACGATGATGCTACAATCCTAGTGGAAACTTGACCTGTCATTTTTTTCTGTCTTCCACCATTCTTTTCCATTTCCGCCCTTCCATCCGTACCCTTTCTTTCCTTTACAACCAAGTATTTCCCATAACAATCTTCATTAGTCTTCTACAATTTTCTATCCACTGTACATGTTTAGCCCGTCTCAACAATCCAATTTTATTCATCCAAAAGCTCCATTACATCCTTGTTCGTCCATCAACACCCTGTATTTTTTCCTTTACAGGACCAAATATTTTTCTTATTACCTTTCTCTTTCATATTTTGCTTCCACGTCTTATTTAGTAATCAGAAAATCAAATGTAGCTGGTATTAACTTACTGCTTTTTTAACATTTTATTAGTTTCTTTCTTAACTACATGTTTCGCAGTCGTTTGCACCATTATTAAGTTATCAAGAAACTTGTCGTTTTTCGTCGGTAATTGTAAATGATTTTCAAAGAAAGTCACATTAAGATCTAAAGATATGTAGAATTACGTCGAGATTCAGCACATAGCGGAAAAAGACTAGACTTTTGACCCCCTCGAAGAACTCAAAACAACAGAGAATAACAACTATTAAAATAAAAATCAGGAATTGGAAGCAACCTCTTGTTTGTTATGTGGTCTTTGTAATAAACCACATTAGGTCCAACAAGATTCAGCTGGTAGCTAACAAATAATATATATATATATATATATATATATATTATATAATATATATATATAATATTATATAATATATAATATGCACAAATAATATGAAACCCTAAAGTTGTTCTTTCTGAATCCGACAATTGTACTAGATTCCGAAAGTTTTTGTTATTATTTTTCAAATTTACGAACTTACATGAAATAAATGTCCATATGTTGCGTATTTGCAACGAGCGGGCATTGTACCAAAAGGTGAAATGTGTAACAACAATCATGACATATTCATATTGCAAGTTTCTGGCCAACTTAACTAATTTAGTGTAAACAATCAAACGTTTTGTCTTCATGATGTATTTAACTTTTATTACGTCATGAAATGGTGTTTACTAATTACTAACGTTAACGAGCTAAAATGAATGGCAGGAGGATAACGGTGAAGAACAGTTTTGTGCATTACTTCAACTACCACAACAGAAACATCGGTGATAACAGGCAGGAGTAAAACGGAAAAGGACGCACGAAACACAAGAGGATTGATAAGTGTATCACATGAGATTTGCTTAACTTTGTTTCCCTTGTTGTTTATAGCTGAAAAACCACTCTGTCATCATTGCTTTATAAAAAAAGAAGAAAGGAACGTATTCCCATAACCCTCAATATTTCAATAGTCAGCGTCATGGTTTGTTGGTTAAGAGAAGAAAGAAGAAAGAAGGATTAACCCAAGAAGGATGGGATCCCTCGTGATTGCCACACCCGTACCCATTATAAATGAACCTCTGAGGGTGATTTACTTCAAAGGTTTTAGTTATAGATTAAGATGAATTTTTTGTCCTAAAAACAAACACAGATGATCGATAATTTCAGGAATTTGGATTAAAATGAACATCTCATTGGTCTAAACATAATAATAATGAAAATTAATGAATAAATATTTATTTATATCAGCACAGATATGGTAGTTGTGTAACCCTTAGGAGCTGGCTGACTAGGATTTATCATCTCAAATAGAAACATTGAATTTATATTTAAGGCTTCAATATGTGAGCTGAACAGTTGAAAGTGGTCTGCATCATCGATTACAAACTGCTTAAGTTTCATGAGATATTGAATTTGTTTTCTTGTTAACACAGTTTGGAAAGGCTTTGTCTACTGGTACTGTTACTCTTTGTAAATCAATACCTGGTTTGACAAACTTACAAAAGTATGCTTATGCAGTCCATTAATAAATTGTGCAGTTACAATTCGAAAAATACTCAAACAAACTAAATTTGAAAATAAGAAACGTCATATTCTCATTCTTTGGAAGCCTTCGCATAAACTCTGCAGACTTCTTAAAGTATTATTGGCACCATTCCTTAAAATTTAGTAGAATATTATTATTTTTTAATAAATTTATAAGAAATAATCCATTCTTAACAACAGCTATAATTTATTTTTTCTGGGAAATATATACGATCATGTTTCTTAAGATGCCTTTTCATTACTATAAAATCTAGATCATACGGTAAAAAACTAAGTCCGCGTACAAAAAAAAATTGCATGATTTCTTTAAACCTATTTGATGTTTGGTAAACATATAACGTGTTAAAGGATGGTTACTCCGCAACCATCATAAAATAAATAGAATTGCTTCACATTTGGTGGTACGTTAGTTTTAAAGTAGTCATAAATGAAACTAATTACCTCATTTTTACTTTTTTTACAAGTACCTTCATAGTACAAGTACAAACAAATGACTTCGTCCACTTTTTAAGTCATTAATTGCAAAACAGTTCAGCCATAACTGGCGATAGTAATATCTCTTGTACGTACTAGTATTGAGGATAGCGATAAATTTTGCTTATAATCTATTGCTATTCCGTGCGTTCTTTCATTACTTTCATATTTATTTTCAATTTTATCATTCTATCGTTCTATTGGAACAAATCATATATATCTTTGATTGTTAAACTAGCATATAAGTATTGAATATGTGAATTCCCACAATGACAGTCTTTTAGAGGAAAAAACATTAAATGTTCATGAAATTTGTTGACAGTAGTCTCATGTTACTGCATGTGATTTGGGATTTAAACCTCTTTTATCTTTAGACAACCAATAGGAGTTTAGAACACCTTATCGTACTTTCTCTTATGGCTAACAAATTTCCAAGATCTTTTTTACAAACTTTAATTCTATCATTGTTTGTTTTTTGTAAATAAAAATGTATGAAACACGCTTTTAGGTTTGACTTTTTCAGAATCATTATTTTTACTTCATTTTCTTTTAACTTCATTTTGTTTGATCAAAAATTGAAGATAAACATCTTGCTCGTGTTTATTTTGTAAAGAATAAAATATTAAAAATATTGCATTCTTCCCTTCTTCAGTGCAATCAGAAGCAATGGTTGTTACACATAAAAAGAGAGACATTTTTGCTATGAGGTCATGGCTACATGAGAACTCAAGAATTTTTTTTCGTCATACTGCTTCAAAAACAGCTGTTTTCAATACAAACATTGAGATGCTAAAGTTGTTCTTTTTAGTGCTAGGACCTAAAAACATCAGCTGAGGTCGAGGTCATCAGCTGTTACTTCGTTTATACGATTGTAAAGCATCTATAAAAACCGATACTCTCGATTGTAAATAACCGTTAAAACAGCTGTTACCATCGATTTGAAGGTAACATTTTAGTTTTTGTGAAATTGTTTTCTTATAATATTATTATTTGCAGTATAACGAAAAATATAGTTCATCACTTGGACCAAAAAAGCTTTTCGATCCTCATTCATTTTCCGGCCTCGGCCGTTAAATTTGAGCTTGCTTTGAAAAGCTTCACTTTTGGTCCTAGTGATGAAATATACTATTAAACTCATACAAATTAGCTGTTTACTGAACTCAAGAAGATATAGCTTCATTATTAAAGCTTATTTTCTAGTTGTAGGCTATAGTGAATAACCTTTCAAGTTATGTTAGATTAGCTTTCTTAGAAACTAACTAATAGAACGCATGAAACTGGAAAAAAAAGTAATATTATTCATTAACCTGTGATAAAATTATTGACAATACATTTAACTGCAATTATTATTCCTTGTGAATTCTTGTATTGTTCTCCGGCAACTAGAAGGCTACGCTTTCTTGTATTCGACTTCCATAACACTTTTCTTATAACCTGTCTTTTTCTTTTTCTGGCCTGAATTTCATCACTTTCTCTTTCTAAATCATTCATTTTATATCATAATAAGCTCTGGCACTTAAAATTATTAACACGCCTCAAACAAATCATCAACATAACCTTCAAAACGTTAGCTGTTTCTCGATTACCTCCTTTAGAATAATTGAAACATGTGTTGTTTTAAAACTAAATGGGAATTTTTATGTGGAATATTTTTACACTGAGTAGAATGTTTCTTCACCAAAGAGGTTTACATAGTAACTATGCCTTTATGTAAAAACCGCGAAATTGAAGAAAAAAAAGGAGACATGTGGCGTTTCAATTTTAAGCAACCAGTTGTAGTTTTGTGGGTTTAGGTTCAGAATGCGCTAGTGTAGAAGGAGTCGGAGCATAATAAAATACATGCTGTCTGTTCTTGAAGTTACCAGAAGAAGCCCTTTAGTTGGCAGCAATAGAGCCTCTAATTTTTGAATTCCACACCATGGAGTAATCTATTGTTATGTAAATTCAATGATAGGAACACAAAACAGAATATGGTTAATTGATATAACGGTATTGAACAATTACAATGTGGCGTAATAGGTAGATTAGGCTATATTGGAAAACTCTACACGTGTGCAAAACTGTACCATCTAATTGTGTTTTTTTTATTCACGAAACAAACGGTCCATTATATTTAATACATACACTGGAGTGGTACTGGCTTCGTCAATTATAATTAGTCATTTGAAAAGATTCCTAGTTTCCTCGTGAACATGCAACTGCAGTAAAACTCTTGAAATATTTAATTGAATTCGCTGTTTGAATTGATTGTGTACAACACGGCTGTAATCTATTAAGCTTGCAGTAATTCCAATAAGTGCAACTGATAAGCATATGCGTCCTTCACTACACACGGTTGGTTATTGTAGGCTATTGTTAATGTGTTTCCACGACAGGCACGTGAGCCTAGACTATTATTATAATTCCACGATGTTTTGAGAGTGCAAATTATACTAAAACTAATAACCTAAAAAGGAACCCAGATCTAAAGCTAGACCTACATTATCAAAACAACTTTAAACTGTCATGTGAAAATTATAATATAGAAACACAGACAGGCGAAATGGAAATGAAGCATTTGTTTAAAATTTAGGTACTTTGTTCTTTAATTTGATGTCTAGAATCAATTCACAAAGTTTGAAAACTCTGTATATACACAATATATGCATATATATTGTTTGTGTAAATTTTTGTAATTTGTAAAAATATCTCAATTTGAGTCAGAATCTACCCAACATGTTTGGCTCGGTTTTTTGAACCATTGGATTAGTTGGTTAACCAGAAAAACCTGGCAGTAAATTTCAAAAATGGTTGCTGATTTTAATATTTAAAAAACCGTGTTTATAGGATAATTTTTCACCTGAACGTCCCATTACGTTCCACATAGTTTATTTTTAATATCTGTAAAATCTACATGCAATGATAGTTTAATACGTTTTCTACAGTAAACAATCTATAAGTAAATACTAAATCGTTTTAAATATAACCTCAAATTACACACAAATCTGTAAAAATACCTCCAGTATCCGGAACTTTAGTTGAATTTCAGTTAATTTTAATATATAAGTTACTTTTAACTACTTGTTGAATATGATACGAAAAAAGATTGGAAAATTTCAAAATGGCGGGCGCGTGGGGCAGTTTTAAGGAAGCTAGTACTCGTATATGGGCCTACACAAACTTTGTGATCTGCATGTAATAATACCAGTTAGAAGTCCACATTCGAAAATATAAAAAGCACCAAACAAAATTCTCATTTCATCTTCTCACCATTTCAGTTACAAGCGAAGCGAATATCTAGGTTGTAATTTAATTTAGCTAAAGTAGTAGACATACTTATTTAACTGATACTGTAAGATTAGGCCTACTTCAGGCAATGTGTCGATGGTTACCGACCCCCAACAGAGCTGACTCCCAATGCATACTTCGCACAGTCCCCTCATATCGATGACTCATACTCCCTTCCTGGGGGGATTAATGATGTTTGATGGAGTGTGCCAAGAATCTAGTCTCTGCTAGGTTAAATAAATAGTGCACTAACTTTTTAGCACATTCATCTACAAAACCAAAAATATTGTTCTTCCCTTTTTCCTCAAAATATCTGTGATTTTATTAATTTTAGAAAGATGTTTTATATATTTAAATAAAAATTATAAGCTTGTTTTTCTGTGCCATTAATCGTATTGGATGATTGAAATTGAGTTTTTAATGATCACGATAAAGGTTCATTTTCTTTTTTGGCAATTATTCCTGGGTCGTAATTTTCTTTTAGTTGCAATTACACTCACGGGTTACTTTTAGTAATCCATCCATCAAATTATTTCGGTCCTTAGAGGCTACATTATAGTAAAATATGATCAATGATTTTCAAAATTGTAATTTTTAATTTGATTTATTGAACAATATTATATGAACATCTTGATATATAATCAAAATAAGCCCACGAACCAAATTCGATTAGAATAGTAGGCTAATAAAGCATTGCACAGACCATAGATAGAATAGAGTTCGATAGACAGAGAGACGACAGCTGGACATTATACCAATAATCACTTTTTTGGACTAGGGGACCTTAAAATGGATATATGTATGAAAAACTCGACCGATTTTTTAACAATATACTCAATAACAATATAACAATATACGTATATATATATTTTTTTTAAAGAACGGAAAAAGTTAGAACTTTTTTCTGTAACTAGGTAGCTCAGAGCGCTACCGCGATTCTAAATTAACTTTCACCTCATGTCTGGCAGACCTAACCGTTGGTTAAAGCGAAATTTGTTTACTACTTTAAACGTGGATTTGTCGCTTTAAATTCGAGAACCGCTGAACCGATTTTCATGCAACTTTCTATCACAAGTCTGTTTTTAGTATGTTTGATCGAAATTGGTTCCGTAGTTTCTAAGTTAACAATGTTCGTCCTCACCGGAATTTTTAAAAAAACAGATTTTCGACAAAATTTACGCGTTTTCTTAAAATTATTAGCGACTTGCAAAAACGGAGGTAGATTTTGCTGCGATTTCTACTTGTGCAAAATAAATAAAACCTAATTTCCAATTCGATCTCTGTTTGGTAAAAATAATTATAAGAAGTTTAATTATAACCGGTAACTATATAAAACATGTTCAGTATTAATTTATTTGTATTTGGGGAGGAGAGATCAGGATATCATCGGTAATCTAATTAATACCCAGATCTTTAAAATACATAACTACCATTGGTTTCATAAAATTTTAAAAATTAATCTTCAGTTTGAGTGATATGAAGTACTCCAAGTTGTATTGGACAATTGGACTTGGACGTTGTAGACAATTAGTTACATTGGATACCGATAACACTACTATTGTAAATAAGCGCCTATTTTGGGGAACATTTATCTGGTGGTTGCACAAAGAACGTTGGGCCGTCATCTTGTATTGTGTAACGCCACTCATTCCGCAATAATTAGCTTCGGGTAGGTCTGGCGATGATTTTGCTTTCCAATTACGTAAAGGAAAGATTTACGATGGTGTGATTATTTCGATACATCGATTTAAACGGTTCTCGATGTTTACAGCCTGTAGAAACACTATTAGGATAATGTATGTTTGTGTCATTCTTGACACTCATTTCTTTCATCTTTATTGTCGGGACATTGAATGGTAGTTATTTCTTATACTAGTAAGTCTACTTAATGTTAAGGTACATAACCATCAGGTTATACCTGATTTCTTGAACCTTTTTCTAATGTCTCAACTAATTCGTTGCTAACAGATGGCCTACACTTTTTGTATCTCTAAACTGTTTATCCCAAACAGTAAATGTTGGTCTTGTATGCTGATACCCTCTATAATGCTCAGGTTACATAAAACACACAGATTAGTTACGTAAAACGTTCATTCACGTTGATTATAGATGGAAAACCACGCGTATATCATAGCGACCAAAAACAAAGAAGAAAATAGCATATCATAGAGACTCTTAGCCTTTTGAATACTCTAAAACTGTCAGTTGGTCCGGAGAAACCTGATGGGAAAGATGAAAGAAAGTATTTAACCTAAGACTACAAGAATAATGTTGTACCTCGTGATTGCTACAACCGTACTCAACTATCAGTGAATCCCTGAGGAGAACTTTCTTTTACAAAGTCGTCACCATTGTTAAAGCATTCGTTACGGTAGGTTTGATTATTTATCGCGTTACCATGGCAACAGCTTGACCTCCATCTCCAAATTTACATGGCAAATTTCACCCAGTTTAAACAGACACCTTTTACACTTTCTTACATTATAGGTAGTATAGAGAAAGGTATTTTACAAATCAAAAAATCAACCTCAAATTACTGGGGTATATCAGTTTTGCAGTTCAATAAAGTCGTTATGGAATATTGTCCATCTGACGTCGATTATTTATATTTGGTTACGGGGACTAAAAAGAATAATTAAAAAATATGACCATGTAAAACCACAGCATAACTTTAAGGCCATTGAGTACTTAAGTAACTATGTTAGTATTGAGAGTTTAATATTTTTAAAGTTTTTTTTGGTCATGAATAGTAGTCTCGTATAATATGTGTGTAGTATATGTTTGCATTCACCTTACCTTAGTACGATGATGCTACAATCCTAGTGGAAACTTGACCTGTCATTTTTTTCTGTCTTCCACCATTCTTTTCCATTTCCGCCCTTCCATCCGTACCCTTTCTTTCCTTTACAACCAAGTATTTCCCATAACAATCTTCATTAGTCTTCTACAATTTTCTATCCACTGTACATGTTTAGCCCGTCTCAACAATCCAATTTTATTCATCCAAAAGCTCCATTACATCCTTGTTCGTCCATCAACACCCTGTATTTTTTCCTTTACAGGACCAAATATTTTTCTTATTACCTTTCTCTTTCATATTTTGCTTCCACGTCTTATTTAGTAATCAGAAAATCAAATGTAGCTGGTATTAACTTACTGCTTTTTTAACATTTTATTAGTTTCTTTCTTAACTACATGTTTCGCAGTCGTTTGCACCATTATTAAGTTATCAAGAAACTTGTCGTTTTTCGTCGGTAATTGTAAATGATTTTCAAAGAAAGTCACATTAAGATCTAAAGATATGTAGAATTACGTCGAGATTCAGCACATAGCGGAAAAAGACTAGACTTTTGACCCCCTCGAAGAACTCAAAACAACAGAGAATAACAACTATTAAAATAAAAATCAGGAATTGGAAGCAACCTCTTGTTTGTTATGTGGTCTTTGTAATAAACCACATTAGGTCCAACAAGATTCAGCTGGTAGCTAACAAATAATATATATATATATATATATATATATATTATATAATATATATATATAATATTATATAATATATAATATGCACAAATAATATGAAACCCTAAAGTTGTTCTTTCTGAATCCGACAATTGTACTAGATTCCGAAAGTTTTTGTTATTATTTTTCAAATTTACGAACTTACATGAAATAAATGTCCATATGTTGCGTATTTGCAACGAGCGGGCATTGTACCAAAAGGTGAAATGTGTAACAACAATCATGACATATTCATATTGCAAGTTTCTGGCCAACTTAACTAATTTAGTGTAAACAATCAAACGTTTTGTCTTCATGATGTATTTAACTTTTATTACGTCATGAAATGGTGTTTACTAATTACTAACGTTAACGAGCTAAAATGAATGGCAGGAGGATAACGGTGAAGAACAGTTTTGTGCATTACTTCAACTACCACAACAGAAACATCGGTGATAACAGGCAGGAGTAAAACGGAAAAGGACGCACGAAACACAAGAGGATTGATAAGTGTATCACATGAGATTTGCTTAACTTTGTTTCCCTTGTTGTTTATAGCTGAAAAACCACTCTGTCATCATTGCTTTATAAAAAAAGAAGAAAGGAACGTATTCCCATAACCCTCAATATTTCAATAGTCAGCGTCATGGTTTGTTGGTTAAGAGAAGAAAGAAGAAAGAAGGATTAACCCAAGAAGGATGGGATCCCTCGTGATTGCCACACCCGTACCCATTATAAATGAACCTCTGAGGGTGATTTACTTCAAAGGTTTTAGTTATAGATTAAGATGAATTTTTTGTCCTAAAAACAAACACAGATGATCGATAATTTCAGGAATTTGGATTAAAATGAACATCTCATTGGTCTAAACATAATAATAATGAAAATTAATGAATAAATATTTATTTATATCAGCACAGATATGGTAGTTGTGTAACCCTTAGGAGCTGGCTGACTAGGATTTATCATCTCAAATAGAAACATTGAATTTATATTTAAGGCTTCAATATGTGAGCTGAACAGTTGAAAGTGGTCTGCATCATCGATTACAAACTGCTTAAGTTTCATGAGATATTGAATTTGTTTTCTTGTTAACACAGTTTGGAAAGGCTTTGTCTACTGGTACTGTTACTCTTTGTAAATCAATACCTGGTTTGACAAACTTACAAAAGTATGCTTATGCAGTCCATTAATAAATTGTGCAGTTACAATTCGAAAAATACTCAAACAAACTAAATTTGAAAATAAGAAACGTCATATTCTCATTCTTTGGAAGCCTTCGCATAAACTCTGCAGACTTCTTAAAGTATTATTGGCACCATTCCTTAAAATTTAGTAGAATATTATTATTTTTTAATAAATTTATAAGAAATAATCCATTCTTAACAACAGCTATAATTTATTTTTTCTGGGAAATATATACGATCATGTTTCTTAAGATGCCTTTTCATTACTATAAAATCTAGATCATACGGTAAAAAACTAAGTCCGCGTACAAAAAAAAATTGCATGATTTCTTTAAACCTATTTGATGTTTGGTAAACATATAACGTGTTAAAGGATGGTTACTCCGCAACCATCATAAAATAAATAGAATTGCTTCACATTTGGTGGTACGTTAGTTTTAAAGTAGTCATAAATGAAACTAATTACCTCATTTTTACTTTTTTTACAAGTACCTTCATAGTACAAGTACAAACAAATGACTTCGTCCACTTTTTAAGTCATTAATTGCAAAACAGTTCAGCCATAACTGGCGATAGTAATATCTCTTGTACGTACTAGTATTGAGGATAGCGATAAATTTTGCTTATAATCTATTGCTATTCCGTGCGTTCTTTCATTACTTTCATATTTATTTTCAATTTTATCATTCTATCGTTCTATTGGAACAAATCATATATATCTTTGATTGTTAAACTAGCATATAAGTATTGAATATGTGAATTCCCACAATGACAGTCTTTTAGAGGAAAAAACATTAAATGTTCATGAAATTTGTTGACAGTAGTCTCATGTTACTGCATGTGATTTGGGATTTAAACCTCTTTTATCTTTAGACAACCAATAGGAGTTTAGAACACCTTATCGTACTTTCTCTTATGGCTAACAAATTTCCAAGATCTTTTTTACAAACTTTAATTCTATCATTGTTTGTTTTTTGTAAATAAAAATGTATGAAACACGCTTTTAGGTTTGACTTTTTCAGAATCATTATTTTTACTTCATTTTCTTTTAACTTCATTTTGTTTGATCAAAAATTGAAGATAAACATCTTGCTCGTGTTTATTTTGTAAAGAATAAAATATTAAAAATATTGCATTCTTCCCTTCTTCAGTGCAATCAGAAGCAATGGTTGTTACACATAAAAAGAGAGACATTTTTGCTATGAGGTCATGGCTACATGAGAACTCAAGAATTTTTTTTCGTCATACTGCTTCAAAAACAGCTGTTTTCAATACAAACATTGAGATGCTAAAGTTGTTCTTTTTAGTGCTAGGACCTAAAAACATCAGCTGAGGTCGAGGTCATCAGCTGTTACTTCGTTTATACGATTGTAAAGCATCTATAAAAACCGATACTCTCGATTGTAAATAACCGTTAAAACAGCTGTTACCATCGATTTGAAGGTAACATTTTAGTTTTTGTGAAATTGTTTTCTTATAATATTATTATTTGCAGTATAACGAAAAATATAGTTCATCACTTGGACCAAAAAAGCTTTTCGATCCTCATTCATTTTCCGGCCTCGGCCGTTAAATTTGAGCTTGCTTTGAAAAGCTTCACTTTTGGTCCTAGTGATGAAATATACTATTAAACTCATACAAATTAGCTGTTTACTGAACTCAAGAAGATATAGCTTCATTATTAAAGCTTATTTTCTAGTTGTAGGCTATAGTGAATAACCTTTCAAGTTATGTTAGATTAGCTTTCTTAGAAACTAACTAATAGAACGCATGAAACTGGAAAAAAAAGTAATATTATTCATTAACCTGTGATAAAATTATTGACAATACATTTAACTGCAATTATTATTCCTTGTGAATTCTTGTATTGTTCTCCGGCAACTAGAAGGCTACGCTTTCTTGTATTCGACTTCCATAACACTTTTCTTATAACCTGTCTTTTTCTTTTTCTGGCCTGAATTTCATCACTTTCTCTTTCTAAATCATTCATTTTATATCATAATAAGCTCTGGCACTTAAAATTATTAACACGCCTCAAACAAATCATCAACATAACCTTCAAAACGTTAGCTGTTTCTCGATTACCTCCTTTAGAATAATTGAAACATGTGTTGTTTTAAAACTAAATGGGAATTTTTATGTGGAATATTTTTACACTGAGTAGAATGTTTCTTCACCAAAGAGGTTTACATAGTAACTATGCCTTTATGTAAAAACCGCGAAATTGAAGGAAAAAAAGGAGACATGTGGCGTTTCAATTTTAAGCAACCAGTTGTAGTTTTGTGGGTTTAGGTTCAGAATGCGCTAGTGTAGAAGGAGTCGGAGCATAATAAAATACATGCTGTCTGTTCTTGAAGTTACCAGAAGAAGCCCTTTAGTTGGCAGCAATAGAGCCTCTAATTTTTGAATTCCACACCATGGAGTAATCTATTGTTATGTAAATTCAATGATAGGAACACAAAACAGAATATGGTTAATTGATATAACGGTATTGAACAATTACAATGTGGCGTAATAGGTAGATTAGGCTATATTGGAAAACTCTACACGTGTGCAAAACTGTACCATCTAATTGTGTTTTTTTTATTCACGAAACAAACGGTCCATTATATTTAATACATACACTGGAGTGGTACTGGCTTCGTCAATTATAATTAGTCATTTGAAAAGATTCCTAGTTTCCTCGTGAACATGCAACTGCAGTAAAACTCTTGAAATATTTAATTGAATTCGCTGTTTGAATTGATTGTGTACAACACGGCTGTAATCTATTAAGCTTGCAGTAATTCCAATAAGTGCAACTGATAAGCATATGCGTCCTTCACTACACACGGTTGGTTATTGTAGGCTATTGTTAATGTGTTTCCACGACAGGCACGTGAGCCTAGACTATTATTATAATTCCACGATGTTTTGAGAGTGCAAATTATACTAAAACTAATAACCTAAAAAGGAACCCAGATCTAAAGCTAGACCTACATTATCAAAACAACTTTAAACTGTCATGTGAAAATTATAATATAGAAACACAGACAGGCGAAATGGAAATGAAGCATTTGTTTAAAATTTAGGTACTTTGTTCTTTAATTTGATGTCTAGAATCAATTCACAAAGTTTGAAAACTCTGTATATACACAATATATGCATATATATTGTTTGTGTAAATTTTTGTAATTTGTAAAAATATCTCAATTTGAGTCAGAATCTACCCAACATGTTTGGCTCGGTTTTTTGAACCATTGGATTAGTTGGTTAACCAGAAAAACCTGGCAGTAAATTTCAAAAATGGTTGTTGATTTTAATATTTAAAAAACCGTGTTTATAGGATAATTTTTCACCTGAACGTCCCATTACGTTCCACATAGTTTATTTTTAATATCTGTAAAATCTACATGCAATGATAGTTTAATACGTTTTCTACAGTAAACAATCTATAAGTAAATACTAAATCGTTTTAAATATAACCTCAAATTACACACAAATCTGTAAAAATACCTCCAGTATCCGGAACTTTAGTTGAATTTCAGTTAATTTTAATATATAAGTTACTTTTAACTACTTGTTGAATATGATACGAAAAAAGATTGGAAAATTTCAAAATGGCGGGCGCGTGGGGCAGTTTTAAGGAAGCTAGTACTCGTATATGGGCCTACACAAACTTTGTGATCTGCATGTAATAATACCAGTTAGAAGTCCACATTCGAAAATATAAAAAGCACCAAACAAAATTCTCATTTCATCTTCTCACCATTTCAGTTACAAGCGAAGCGAATATCTAGGTTGTAATTTAATTTAGCTAAAGTAGTAGACATACTTATTTAACTGATACTGTAAGATTAGGCCTACTTCAGGCAATGTGTCGATGGTTACCGACCCCCAACAGAGCTGACTCCCAATGCATACTTCGCACAGTCCCCTCATATCGATGACTCATACTCCCTTCCTGGGGGGATTAATGATGTTTGATGGAGTGTGCCAAGAATCTAGTCTCTGCTAGGTTAAATAAATAGTGCACTAACTTTTTAGCACATTCATCTACAAAACCAAAAATATTGTTCTTCCCTTTTTCCTCAAAATATCTGTGATTTTATTAATTTTAGAAAGATGTTTTATATATTTAAATAAAAATTATAAGCTTGTTTTTCTGTGCCATTAATCGTATTGGATGATTGAAATTGAGTTTTTAATGATCACGATAAAGGTTCATTTTCTTTTTTGGCAATTATTCCTGGGTCGTAATTTTCTTTTAGTTGCAATTACACTCACGGGTTACTTTTAGTAATCCATCCATCAAATTATTTCGGTCCTTAGAGGCTACATTATAGTAAAATATGATCAATGATTTTCAAAATTGTAATTTTTAATTTGATTTATTGAACAATATTATATGAACATCTTGATATATAATCAAAATAAGCCCACGAACCAAATTCGATTAGAATAGTAGGCTAATAAAGCATTGCACAGACCATAGATAGAATAGAGTTCGATAGACAGAGAGACGACAGCTGGACATTATACCAATAATCACTTTTTTGGACTAGGGGATCTTAAAATGGATATATGTATGAAAAACTCGACCGATTTTTTAACAATATACTCAATAACAATATAACAATATACGTATATATATATTTTTTTTAAAGAACGGAAAAAGTTAGAACTTTTTTCTGTAACTAGGTAGCTCAGAGCGCTACCGCGATTCTAAATTAACTTTCACCTCATGTCTGGCAGACCTAACCGTTGGTTAAAGCGAAATTTGTTTACTACTTTAAACGTGGATTTGTCGCTTTAAATTCGAGAACCGCTGAACCGATTTTCATGCAACTTTCTATCACAAGTCTGTTTTTAGTATGTTTGATCGAAATTGGTTCCGTAGTTTCTAAGTTAACAATGTTCGTCCTCACCGGAATTTTTAAAAAAACAGATTTTCGACAAAATTTACGCGTTTTCTTAAAATTATTAGCGACTTGCAAAAACGGAGGTAGATTTTGCTGCGATTTCTACTTGTGCAAAATAAATAAAACCTAATTTCCAATTCGATCTCTGTTTGGTAAAAATAATTATAAGAAGTTTAATTATAACCGGTAACTATATAAAACATGTTCAGTATTAATTTATTTGTATTTGGGGAGGAGAGATCAGGATATCATCGGTAATCTAATTAATACCCAGATCTTTAAAATACATAACTACCATTGGTTTCATAAAATTTTAAAAATTAATCTTCAGTTTGAGTGATATGAAGTACTCCAAGTTGTATTGGACAATTGGACTTGGACGTTGTAGACAATTAGTTACATTGGATACCGATAACACTACTATTGTAAATAAGCGCCTATTTTGGGGAACATTTATCTGGTGGTTGCACAAAGAACGTTGGGCCGTCATCTTGTATTGTGTAACGCCACTCATTCCGCAATAATTAGCTTCGGGTAGGTCTGGCGATGATTTTGCTTTCCAATTACGTAAAGGAAAGATTTACGATGGTGTGATTATTTCGATACATCGATTTAAACGGTTCTCGATGTTTACAGCCTGTAGAAACACTATTAGGATAATGTATGTTTGTGTCATTCTTGACACTCATTTCTTTCATCTTTATTGTCGGGACATTGAATGGTAGTTATTTCTTATACTAGTAAGTCTACTTAATGTTAAGGTACATAACCATCAGGTTATACCTGATTTCTTGAACCTTTTTCTAATGTCTCAACTAATTCGTTGCTAACAGATGGCCTACACTTTTTGTATCTCTAAACTGTTTATCCCAAACAGTAAATGTTGGTCTTGTATGCTGATACCCTCTATAATGCTCAGGTTACATAAAACACACAGATTAGTTACGTAAAACGTTCATTCACGTTGATTATAGATGGAAAACCACGCGTATATCATAGCGACCAAAAACAAAGAAGAAAATAGCATATCATAGAGACTCTTAGCCTTTTGAATACTCTAAAACTGTCAGTTGGTCCGGAGAAACCTGATGGGAAAGATGAAAGAAAGTATTTAACCTAAGACTACAAGAATAATGTTGTACCTCGTGATTGCTACAACCGTACTCAACTATCAGTGAATCCCTGAGGAGAACTTTCTTTTACAAAGTCGTCACCATTGTTAAAGCATTCGTTACGGTAGGTTTGATTATTTATCGCGTTACCATGGCAACAGCTTGACCTCCATCTCCAAATTTACATGGCAAATTTCACCCAGTTTAAACAGACACCTTTTACACTTTCTTACATTATAGGTAGTATAGAGAAAGGTATTTTACAAATCAAAAAATCAACCTCAAATTACTGGGGTATATCAGTTTTGCAGTTCAATAAAGTCGTTATGGAATATTGTCCATCTGACGTCGATTATTTATATTTGGTTACGGGGACTAAAAAGAATAATTAAAAAATATGACCATGTAAAACCACAGCATAACTTTAAGGCCATTGAGTACTTAAGTAACTATGTTAGTATTGAGAGTTTAATATTTTTAAAGTTTTTTTTGGTCATGAATAGTAGTCTCGTATAATATGTGTGTAGTATATGTTTGCATTCACCTTACCTTAGTACGATGATGCTACAATCCTAGTGGAAACTTGACCTGTCATTTTTTTCTGTCTTCCACCATTCTTTTCCATTTCCGCCCTTCCATCCGTACCCTTTCTTTCCTTTACAACCAAGTATTTCCCATAACAATCTTCATTAGTCTTCTACAATTTTCTATCCACTGTACATGTTTAGCCCGTCTCAACAATCCAATTTTATTCATCCAAAAGCTCCATTACATCCTTGTTCGTCCATCAACACCCTGTATTTTTTCCTTTACAGGACCAAATATTTTTCTTATTACCTTTCTCTTTCATATTTTGCTTCCACGTCTTATTTAGTAATCAGAAAATCAAATGTAGCTGGTATTAACTTACTGCTTTTTTAACATTTTATTAGTTTCTTTCTTAACTACATGTTTCGCAGTCGTTTGCACCATTATTAAGTTATCAAGAAACTTGTCGTTTTTCGTCGGTAATTGTAAATGATTTTCAAAGAAAGTCACATTAAGATCTAAAGATATGTAGAATTACGTCGAGATTCAGCACATAGCGGAAAAAGACTAGACTTTTGACCCCCTCGAAGAACTCAAAACAACAGAGAATAACAACTATTAAAATAAAAATCAGGAATTGGAAGCAACCTCTTGTTTGTTATGTGGTCTTTGTAATAAACCACATTAGGTCCAACAAGATTCAGCTGGTAGCTAACAAATAATATATATATATATATATATATATATATATATATTATATAATATATATATATAATATTATATAATATATAATATGCACAAATAATATGAAACCCTAAAGTTGTTCTTTCTGAATCCGACAATTGTACTAGATTCCGAAAGTTTTTGTTATTATTTTTCAAATTTACGAACTTACATGAAATAAATGTCCATATGTTGCGTATTTGCAACGAGCGGGCATTGTACCAAAAGGTGAAATGTGTAACAACAATCATGACATATTCATATTGCAAGTTTCTGGCCAACTTAACTAATTTAGTGTAAACAATCAAACGTTTTGTCTTCATGATGTACTTAACTTTTATTACGTCATGAAATGGTGTTTACTAATTACTAACGTTAACGAGCTAAAATGAATGGCAGGAGGATAACGGTGAAGAACAGTTTTGTGCATTACTTCAACTACCACAACAGAAACATCGGTGATAACAGGCAGGAGTAAAACGGAAAAGGACGCACGAAACACAAGAGGATTGATAAGTGTATCACATGAGATTTGCTTAACTTTGTTTCCCTTGTTGTTTATAGCTGAAAAACCACTCTGTCATCATTGCTTTATAAAAAAAGAAGAAAGGAACGTATTCCCATAACCCTCAATATTTCAATAGTCAGCGTCATGGTTTGTTGGTTAAGAGAAGAAAGAAGAAAGAAGGATTAACCCAAGAAGGATGGGATCCCTCGTGATTGCCACACCCGTACCCATTATAAATGAACCTCTGAGGGTGATTTACTTCAAAGGTTTTAGTTATAGATTAAGATGAATTTTTTGTCCTAAAAACAAACACAGATGATCGATAATTTCAGGAATTTGGATTAAAATGAACATCTCATTGGTCTAAACATAATAATAATGAAAATTAATGAATAAATATTTATTTATATCAGCACAGATATGGTAGTTGTGTAACCCTTAGGAGCTGGCTGACTAGGATTTATCATCTCAAATAGAAACATTGAATTTATATTTAAGGCTTCAATATGTGAGCTGAACAGTTGAAAGTGGTCTGCATCATCGATTACAAACTGCTTAAGTTTCATGAGATATTGAATTTGTTTTCTTGTTAACACAGTTTGGAAAGGCTTTGTCTACTGGTACTGTTACTCTTTGTAAATCAATACCTGGTTTGACAAACTTACAAAAGTATGCTTATGCAGTCCATTAATAAATTGTGCAGTTACAATTCGAAAAATACTCAAACAAACTAAATTTGAAAATAAGAAACGTCATATTCTCATTCTTTGGAAGCCTTCGCATAAACTCTGCAGACTTCTTAAAGTATTATTGGCACCATTCCTTAAAATTTAGTAGAATATTATTATTTTTTAATAAATTTATAAGAAATAATCCATTCTTAACAACAGCTATAATTTATTTTTTCTGGGAAATATATACGATCATGTTTCTTAAGATGCCTTTTCATTACTATAAAATCTAGATCATACGGTAAAAAACTAAGTCCGCGTACAAAAAAAAATTGCATGATTTCTTTAAACCTATTTGATGTTTGGTAAACATATAACGTGTTAAAGGATGGTTACTCCGCAACCATCATAAAATAAATAGAATTGCTTCACATTTGGTGGTACGTTAGTTTTAAAGTAGTCATAAATGAAACTAATTACCTCATTTTTACTTTTTTTACAAGTACCTTCATAGTACAAGTACAAACAAATGACTTCGTCCACTTTTTAAGTCATTAATTGCAAAACAGTTCAGCCATAACTGGCGATAGTAATATCTCTTGTACGTACTAGTATTGAGGATAGCGATAAATTTTGCTTATAATCTATTGCTATTCCGTGCGTTCTTTCATTACTTTCATATTTATTTTCAATTTTATCATTCTATCGTTCTATTGGAACAAATCATATATATCTTTGATTGTTAAACTAGCATATAAGTATTGAATATGTGAATTCCCACAATGACAGTCTTTTAGAGGAAAAAACATTAAATGTTCATGAAATTTGTTGACAGTAGTCTCATGTTACTGCATGTGATTTGGGATTTAAACCTCTTTTATCTTTAGACAACCAATAGGAGTTTAGAACACCTTATCGTACTTTCTCTTATGGCTAACAAATTTCCAAGATCTTTTTTACAAACTTTAATTCTATCATTGTTTGTTTTTTGTAAATAAAAATGTATGAAACACGCTTTTAGGTTTGACTTTTTCAGAATCATTATTTTTACTTCATTTTCTTTTAACTTCATTTTGTTTGATCAAAAATTGAAGATAAACATCTTGCTCGTGTTTATTTTGTAAAGAATAAAATATTAAAAATATTGCATTCTTCCCTTCTTCAGTGCAATCAGAAGCAATGGTTGTTACACATAAAAAGAGAGACATTTTTGCTATGAGGTCATGGCTACATGAGAACTCAAGAATTTTTTTTCGTCATACTGCTTCAAAAACAGCTGTTTTCAATACAAACATTGAGATGCTAAAGTTGTTCTTTTTAGTGCTAGGACCTAAAAACATCAGCTGAGGTCGAGGTCATCAGCTGTTACTTCGTTTATACGATTGTAAAGCATCTATAAAAACCGATACTCTCGATTGTAAATAACCGTTAAAACAGCTGTTACCATCGATTTGAAGGTAACATTTTAGTTTTTGTGAAATTGTTTTCTTATAATATTATTATTTGCAGTATAACGAAAAATATAGTTCATCACTTGGACCAAAAAAGCTTTTCGATCCTCATTCATTTTCCGGCCTCGGCCGTTAAATTTGAGCTTGCTTTGAAAAGCTTCACTTTTGGTCCTAGTGATGAAATATACTATTAAACTCATACAAATTAGCTGTTTACTGAACTCAAGAAGATATAGCTTCATTATTAAAGCTTATTTTCTAGTTGTAGGCTATAGTGAATAACCTTTCAAGTTATGTTAGATTAGCTTTCTTAGAAACTAACTAATAGAACGCATGAAACTGGAAAAAAAAGTAATATTATTCATTAACCTGTGATAAAATTATTGACAATACATTTAACTGCAATTATTATTCCTTGTGAATTCTTGTATTGTTCTCCGGCAACTAGAAGGCTACGCTTTCTTGTATTCGACTTCCATAACACTTTTCTTATAACCTGTCTTTTTCTTTTTCTGGCCTGAATTTCATCACTTTCTCTTTCTAAATCATTCATTTTATATCATAATAAGCTCTGGCACTTAAAATTATTAACACGCCTCAAACAAATCATCAACATAACCTTCAAAACGTTAGCTGTTTCTCGATTACCTCCTTTAGAATAATTGAAACATGTGTTGTTTTAAAACTAAATGGGAATTTTTATGTGGAATATTTTTACACTGAGTAGAATGTTTCTTCACCAAAGAGGTTTACATAGTAACTATGCCTTTATGTAAAAACCGCGAAATTGAAGAAAAAAAAGGAGACATGTGGCGTTTCAATTTTAAGCAACCAGTTGTAGTTTTGTGGGTTTAGGTTCAGAATGCGCTAGTGTAGAAGGAGTCGGAGCATAATAAAATACATGCTGTCTGTTCTTGAAGTTACCAGAAGAAGCCCTTTAGTTGGCAGCAATAGAGCCTCTAATTTTTGAATTCCACACCATGGAGTAATCTATTGTTATGTAAATTCAATGATAGGAACACAAAACAGAATATGGTTAATTGATATAACGGTATTGAACAATTACAATGTGGCGTAATAGGTAGATTAGGCTATATTGGAAAACTCTACACGTGTGCAAAACTGTACCATCTAATTGTGTTTTTTTTATTCACGAAACAAACGGTCCATTATATTTAATACATACACTGGAGTGGTACTGGCTTCGTCAATTATAATTAGTCATTTGAAAAGATTCCTAGTTTCCTCGTGAACATGCAACTGCAGTAAAACTCTTGAAATATTTAATTGAATTCGCTGTTTGAATTGATTGTGTACAACACGGCTGTAATCTATTAAGCTTGCAGTAATTCCAATAAGTGCAACTGATAAGCATATGCGTCCTTCACTACACACGGTTGGTTATTGTAGGCTATTGTTAATGTGTTTCCACGACAGGCACGTGAGCCTAGACTATTATTATAATTCCACGATGTTTTGAGAGTGCAAATTATACTAAAACTAATAACCTAAAAAGGAACCCAGATCTAAAGCTAGACCTACATTATCAAAACAACTTTAAACTGTCATGTGAAAATTATAATATAGAAACACAGACAGGCGAAATGGAAATGAAGCATTTGTTTAAAATTTAGGTACTTTGTTCTTTAATTTGATGTCTAGAATCAATTCACAAAGTTTGAAAACTCTGTATATACACAATATATGCATATATATTGTTTGTGTAAATTTTTGTAATTTGTAAAAATATCTCAATTTGAGTCAGAATCTACCCAACATGTTTGGCTCGGTTTTTTGAACCATTGGATTAGTTGGTTAACCAGAAAAACCTGGCAGTAAATTTCAAAAATGGTTGCTGATTTTAATATTTAAAAAACCGTGTTTATAGGATAATTTTTCACCTGAACGTCCCATTACGTTCCACATAGTTTATTTTTAATATCTGTAAAATCTACATGCAATGATAGTTTAATACGTTTTCTACAGTAAACAATCTATAAGTAAATACTAAATCGTTTTAAATATAACCTCAAATTACACACAAATCTGTAAAAATACCTCCAGTATCCGGAACTTTAGTTGAATTTCAGTTAATTTTAATATATAAGTTACTTTTAACTACTTGTTGAATATGATACGAAAAAAGATTGGAAAATTTCAAAATGGCGGGCGCGTGGGGCAGTTTTAAGGAAGCTAGTACTCGTATATGGGCCTACACAAACTTTGTGATCTGCATGTAATAATACCAGTTAGAAGTCCACATTCGAAAATATAAAAAGCACCAAACAAAATTCTCATTTCATCTTCTCACCATTTCAGTTACAAGCGAAGCGAATATCTAGGTTGTAATTTAATTTAGCTAAAGTAGTAGACATACTTATTTAACTGATACTGTAAGATTAGGCCTACTTCAGGCAATGTGTCGATGGTTACCGACCCCCAACAGAGCTGACTCCCAATGCATACTTCGCACAGTCCCCTCATATCGATGACTCATACTCCCTTCCTGGGGGGATTAATGATGTTTGATGGAGTGTGCCAAGAATCTAGTCTCTGCTAGGTTAAATAAATAGTGCACTAACTTTTTAGCACATTCATCTACAAAACCAAAAATATTGTTCTTCCCTTTTTCCTCAAAATATCTGTGATTTTATTAATTTTAGAAAGATGTTTTATATATTTAAATAAAAATTATAAGCTTGTTTTTCTGTGCCATTAATCGTATTGGATGATTGAAATTGAGTTTTTAATGATCACGATAAAGGTTCATTTTCTTTTTTGGCAATTATTCCTGGGTCGTAATTTTCTTTTAGTTGCAATTACACTCACGGGTTACTTTTAGTAATCCATCCATCAAATTATTTCGGTCCTTAGAGGCTACATTATAGTAAAATATGATCAATGATTTTCAAAATTGTAATTTTTAATTTGATTTATTGAACAATATTATATGAACATCTTGATATATAATCAAAATAAGCCCACGAACCAAATTCGATTAGAATAGTAGGCTAATAAAGCATTGCACAGACCATAGATAGAATAGAGTTCGATAGACAGAGAGACGACAGCTGGACATTATACCAATAATCACTTTTTTGGACTAGGGGACCTTAAAATGGATATATGTATGAAAAACTCGACCGATTTTTTAACAATATACTCAATAACAATATAACAATATACGTATATATATATTTTTTTTAAAGAACGGAAAAAGTTAGAACTTTTTTCTGTAACTAGGTAGCTCAGAGCGCTACCGCGATTCTAAATTAACTTTCACCTCATGTCTGGCAGACCTAACCGTTGGTTAAAGCGAAATTTGTTTACTACTTTAAACGTGGATTTGTCGCTTTAAATTCGAGAACCGCTGAACCGATTTTCATGCAACTTTCTATCACAAGTCTGTTTTTAGTATGTTTGATCGAAATTGGTTCCGTAGTTTCTAAGTTAACAATGTTCGTCCTCACCGGAATTTTTAAAAAAACAGATTTTCGACAAAATTTACGCGTTTTCTTAAAATTATTAGCGACTTGCAAAAACGGAGGTAGATTTTGCTGCGATTTCTACTTGTGCAAAATAAATAAAACCTAATTTCCAATTCGATCTCTGTTTGGTAAAAATAATTATAAGAAGTTTAATTATAACCGGTAACTATATAAAACATGTTCAGTATTAATTTATTTGTATTTGGGGAGGAGAGATCAGGATATCATCGGTAATCTAATTAATACCCAGATCTTTAAAATACATAACTACCATTGGTTTCATAAAATTTTAAAAATTAATCTTCAGTTTGAGTGATGTGAAGTACTCCAAGTTGTATTGGACAATTGGACTTGGACGTTGTAGACAATTAGTTACATTGGATACCGATAACACTACTATTGTAAATAAGCGCCTATTTTGGGGAACATTTATCTGGTGGTTGCACAAAGAACGTTGGGCCGTCATCTTGTATTGTGTAACGCCACTCATTCCGCAATAATTAGCTTCGGGTAGGTCTGGCGATGATTTTGCTTTCCAATTACGTAAAGGAAAGATTTACGATGGTGTGATTATTTCGATACATCGATTTAAACGGTTCTCGATGTTTACAGCCTGTAGAAACACTATTAGGATAATGTATGTTTGTGTCATTCTTGACACTCATTTCTTTCATCTTTATTGTCGGGACATTGAATGGTAGTTATTTCTTATACTAGTAAGTCTACTTAATGTTAAGGTACATAACCATCAGGTTATACCTGATTTCTTGAACCTTTTTCTAATGTCTCAACTAATTCGTTGCTAACAGATGGCCTACACTTTTTGTATCTCTAAACTGTTTATCCCAAACAGTAAATGTTGGTCTTGTATGCTGATACCCTCTATAATGCTCAGGTTACATAAAACACACAGATTAGTTACGTAAAACGTTCATTCACGTTGATTATAGATGGAAAACCACGCGTATATCATAGCGACCAAAAACAAAGAAGAAAATAGCATATCATAGAGACTCTTAGCCTTTTGAATACTCTAAAACTGTCAGTTGGTCCGGAGAAACCTGATGGGAAAGATGAAAGAAAGTATTTAACCTAAGACTACAAGAATAATGTTGTACCTCGTGATTGCTACAACCGTACTCAACTATCAGTGAATCCCTGAGGAGAACTTTCTTTTACAAAGTCGTCACCATTGTTAAAGCATTCGTTACGGTAGGTTTGATTATTTATCGCGTTACCATGGCAACAGCTTGACCTCCATCTCCAAATTTACATGGCAAATTTCACCCAGTTTAAACAGACACCTTTTACACTTTCTTACATTATAGGTAGTATAGAGAAAGGTATTTTACAAATCAAAAAATCAACCTCAAATTACTGGGGTATATCAGTTTTGCAGTTCAATAAAGTCGTTATGGAATATTGTCCATCTGACGTCGATTATTTATATTTGGTTACGGGGACTAAAAAGAATAATTAAAAAATATGACCATGTAAAACCACAGCATAACTTTAAGGCCATTGAGTACTTAAGTAACTATGTTAGTATTGAGAGTTTAATATTTTTAAAGTTTTTTTTGGTCATGAATAGTAGTCTCGTATAATATGTGTGTAGTATATGTTTGCATTCACCTTACCTTAGTACGATGATGCTACAATCCTAGTGGAAACTTGACCTGTCATTTTTTTCTGTCTTCCACCATTCTTTTCCATTTCCGCCCTTCCATCCGTACCCTTTCTTTCCTTTACAACCAAGTATTTCCCATAACAATCTTCATTAGTCTTCTACAATTTTCTATCCACTGTACATGTTTAGCCCGTCTCAACAATCCAATTTTATTCATCCAAAAGCTCCATTACATCCTTGTTCGTCCATCAACACCCTGTATTTTTTCCTTTACAGGACCAAATATTTTTCTTATTACCTTTCTCTTTCATATTTTGCTTCCACGTCTTATTTAGTAATCAGAAAATCAAATGTAGCTGGTATTAACTTACTGCTTTTTTAACATTTTATTAGTTTCTTTCTTAACTACATGTTTCGCAGTCGTTTGCACCATTATTAAGTTATCAAGAAACTTGTCGTTTTTCGTCGGTAATTGTAAATGATTTTCAAAGAAAGTCACATTAAGATCTAAAGATATGTAGAATTACGTCGAGATTCAGCACATAGCGGAAAAAGACTAGACTTTTGACCCCCTCGAAGAACTCAAAACAACAGAGAATAACAACTATTAAAATAAAAATCAGGAATTGGAAGCAACCTCTTGTTTGTTATGTGGTCTTTGTAATAAACCACATTAGGTCCAACAAGATTCAGCTGGTAGCTAACAAATAATATATATATATATATATATATATATATATATTATATAATATATATATATAATATTATATAATATATAATATGCACAAATAATATGAAACCCTAAAGTTGTTCTTTCTGAATCCGACAATTGTACTAGATTCCGAAAGTTTTTGTTATTATTTTTCAAATTTACGAACTTACATGAAATAAATGTCCATATGTTGCGTATTTGCAACGAGCGGGCATTGTACCAAAAGGTGAAATGTGTAACAACAATCATGACATATTCATATTGCAAGTTTCTGGCCAACTTAACTAATTTAGTGTAAACAATCAAACGTTTTGTCTTCATGATGTACTTAACTTTTATTACGTCATGAAATGGTGTTTACTAATTACTAACGTTAACGAGCTAAAATGAATGGCAGGAGGATAACGGTGAAGAACAGTTTTGTGCATTACTTCAACTACCACAACAGAAACATCGGTGATAACAGGCAGGAGTAAAACGGAAAAGGACGCACGAAACACAAGAGGATTGATAAGTGTATCACATGAGATTTGCTTAACTTTGTTTCCCTTGTTGTTTATAGCTGAAAAACCACTCTGTCATCATTGCTTTATAAAAAAAGAAGAAAGGAACGTATTCCCATAACCCTCAATATTTCAATAGTCAGCGTCATGGTTTGTTGGTTAAGAGAAGAAAGAAGAAAGAAGGATTAACCCAAGAAGGATGGGATCCCTCGTGATTGCCACACCCGTACCCATTATAAATGAACCTCTGAGGGTGATTTACTTCAAAGGTTTTAGTTATAGATTAAGATGAATTTTTTGTCCTAAAAACAAACACAGATGATCGATAATTTCAGGAATTTGGATTAAAATGAACATCTCATTGGTCTAAACATAATAATAATGAAAATTAATGAATAAATATTTATTTATATCAGCACAGATATGGTAGTTGTGTAACCCTTAGGAGCTGGCTGACTAGGATTTATCATCTCAAATAGAAACATTGAATTTATATTTAAGGCTTCAATATGTGAGCTGAACAGTTGAAAGTGGTCTGCATCATCGATTACAAACTGCTTAAGTTTCATGAGATATTGAATTTGTTTTCTTGTTAACACAGTTTGGAAAGGCTTTGTCTACTGGTACTGTTACTCTTTGTAAATCAATACCTGGTTTGACAAACTTACAAAAGTATGCTTATGCAGTCCATTAATAAATTGTGCAGTTACAATTCGAAAAATACTCAAACAAACTAAATTTGAAAATAAGAAACGTCATATTCTCATTCTTTGGAAGCCTTCGCATAAACTCTGCAGACTTCTTAAAGTATTATTGGCACCATTCCTTAAAATTTAGTAGAATATTATTATTTTTTAATAAATTTATAAGAAATAATCCATTCTTAACAACAGCTATAATTTATTTTTTCTGGGAAATATATACGATCATGTTTCTTAAGATGCCTTTTCATTACTATAAAATCTAGATCATACGGTAAAAAACTAAGTCCGCGTACAAAAAAAAATTGCATGATTTCTTTAAACCTATTTGATGTTTGGTAAACATATAACGTGTTAAAGGATGGTTACTCCGCAACCATCATAAAATAAATAGAATTGCTTCACATTTGGTGGTACGTTAGTTTTAAAGTAGTCATAAATGAAACTAATTACCTCATTTTTACTTTTTTTACAAGTACCTTCATAGTACAAGTACAAACAAATGACTTCGTCCACTTTTTAAGTCATTAATTGCAAAACAGTTCAGCCATAACTGGCGATAGTAATATCTCTTGTACGTACTAGTATTGAGGATAGCGATAAATTTTGCTTATAATCTATTGCTATTCCGTGCGTTCTTTCATTACTTTCATATTTATTTTCAATTTTATCATTCTATCGTTCTATTGGAACAAATCATATATATCTTTGATTGTTAAACTAGCATATAAGTATTGAATATGTGAATTCCCACAATGACAGTCTTTTAGAGGAAAAAACATTAAATGTTCATGAAATTTGTTGACAGTAGTCTCATGTTACTGCATGTGATTTGGGATTTAAACCTCTTTTATCTTTAGACAACCAATAGGAGTTTAGAACACCTTATCGTACTTTCTCTTATGGCTAACAAATTTCCAAGATCTTTTTTACAAACTTTAATTCTATCATTGTTTGTTTTTTGTAAATAAAAATGTATGAAACACGCTTTTAGGTTTGACTTTTTCAGAATCATTATTTTTACTTCATTTTCTTTTAACTTCATTTTGTTTGATCAAAAATTGAAGATAAACATCTTGCTCGTGTTTATTTTGTAAAGAATAAAATATTAAAAATATTGCATTCTTCCCTTCTTCAGTGCAATCAGAAGCAATGGTTGTTACACATAAAAAGAGAGACATTTTTGCTATGAGGTCATGGCTACATGAGAACTCAAGAATTTTTTTTCGTCATACTGCTTCAAAAACAGCTGTTTTCAATACAAACATTGAGATGCTAAAGTTGTTCTTTTTAGTGCTAGGACCTAAAAACATCAGCTGAGGTCGAGGTCATCAGCTGTTACTTCGTTTATACGATTGTAAAGCATCTATAAAAACCGATACTCTCGATTGTAAATAACCGTTAAAACAGCTGTTACCATCGATTTGAAGGTAACATTTTAGTTTTTGTGAAATTGTTTTCTTATAATATTATTATTTGCAGTATAACGAAAAATATAGTTCATCACTTGGACCAAAAAAGCTTTTCGATCCTCATTCATTTTCCGGCCTCGGCCGTTAAATTTGAGCTTGCTTTGAAAAGCTTCACTTTTGGTCCTAGTGATGAAATATACTATTAAACTCATACAAATTAGCTGTTTACTGAACTCAAGAAGATATAGCTTCATTATTAAAGCTTATTTTCTAGTTGTAGGCTATAGTGAATAACCTTTCAAGTTATGTTAGATTAGCTTTCTTAGAAACTAACTAATAGAACGCATGAAACTGGAAAAAAAAGTAATATTATTCATTAACCTGTGATAAAATTATTGACAATACATTTAACTGCAATTATTATTCCTTGTGAATTCTTGTATTGTTCTCCGGCAACTAGAAGGCTACGCTTTCTTGTATTCGACTTCCATAACACTTTTCTTATAACCTGTCTTTTTCTTTTTCTGGCCTGAATTTCATCACTTTCTCTTTCTAAATCATTCATTTTATATCATAATAAGCTCTGGCACTTAAAATTATTAACACGCCTCAAACAAATCATCAACATAACCTTCAAAACGTTAGCTGTTTCTCGATTACCTCCTTTAGAATAATTGAAACATGTGTTGTTTTAAAACTAAATGGGAATTTTTATGTGGAATATTTTTACACTGAGTAGAATGTTTCTTCACCAAAGAGGTTTACATAGTAACTATGCCTTTATGTAAAAACCGCGAAATTGAAGGAAAAAAAGGAGACATGTGGCGTTTCAATTTTAAGCAACCAGTTGTAGTTTTGTGGGTTTAGGTTCAGAATGCGCTAGTGTAGAAGGAGTCGGAGCATAATAAAATACATGCTGTCTGTTCTTGAAGTTACCAGAAGAAGCCCTTTAGTTGGCAGCAATAGAGCCTCTAATTTTTGAATTCCACACCATGGAGTAATCTATTGTTATGTAAATTCAATGATAGGAACACAAAACAGAATATGGTTAATTGATATAACGGTATTGAACAATTACAATGTGGCGTAATAGGTAGATTAGGCTATATTGGAAAACTCTACACGTGTGCAAAACTGTACCATCTAATTGTGTTTTTTTTATTCACGAAACAAACGGTCCATTATATTTAATACATACACTGGAGTGGTACTGGCTTCGTCAATTATAATTAGTCATTTGAAAAGATTCCTAGTTTCCTCGTGAACATGCAACTGCAGTAAAACTCTTGAAATATTTAATTGAATTCGCTGTTTGAATTGATTGTGTACAACACGGCTGTAATCTATTAAGCTTGCAGTAATTCCAATAAGTGCAACTGATAAGCATATGCGTCCTTCACTACACACGGTTGGTTATTGTAGGCTATTGTTAATGTGTTTCCACGACAGGCACGTGAGCCTAGACTATTATTATAATTCCACGATGTTTTGAGAGTGCAAATTATACTAAAACTAATAACCTAAAAAGGAACCCAGATCTAAAGCTAGACCTACATTATCAAAACAACTTTAAACTGTCATGTGAAAATTATAATATAGAAACACAGACAGGCGAAATGGAAATGAAGCATTTGTTTAAAATTTAGGTACTTTGTTCTTTAATTTGATGTCTAGAATCAATTCACAAAGTTTGAAAACTCTGTATATACACAATATATGCATATATATTGTTTGTGTAAATTTTTGTAATTTGTAAAAATATCTCAATTTGAGTCAGAATCTACCCAACATGTTTGGCTCGGTTTTTTGAACCATTGGATTAGTTGGTTAACCAGAAAAACCTGGCAGTAAATTTCAAAAATGGTTGCTGATTTTAATATTTAAAAAACCGTGTTTATAGGATAATTTTTCACCTGAACGTCCCATTACGTTCCACATAGTTTATTTTTAATATCTGTAAAATCTACATGCAATGATAGTTTAATACGTTTTCTACAGTAAACAATCTATAAGTAAATACTAAATCGTTTTAAATATAACCTCAAATTACACACAAATCTGTAAAAATACCTCCAGTATCCGGAACTTTAGTTGAATTTCAGTTAATTTTAATATATAAGTTACTTTTAACTACTTGTTGAATATGATACGAAAAAAGATTGGAAAATTTCAAAATGGCGGGCGCGTGGGGCAGTTTTAAGGAAGCTAGTACTCGTATATGGGCCTACACAAACTTTGTGATCTGCATGTAATAATACCAGTTAGAAGTCCACATTCGAAAATATAAAAAGCACCAAACAAAATTCTCATTTCATCTTCTCACCATTTCAGTTACAAGCGAAGCGAATATCTAGGTTGTAATTTAATTTAGCTAAAGTAGTAGACATACTTATTTAACTGATACTGTAAGATTAGGCCTACTTCAGGCAATGTGTCGATGGTTACCGACCCCCAACAGAGCTGACTCCCAATGCATACTTCGCACAGTCCCCTCATATCGATGACTCATACTCCCTTCCTGGGGGGATTAATGATGTTTGATGGAGTGTGCCAAGAATCTAGTCTCTGCTAGGTTAAATAAATAGTGCACTAACTTTTTAGCACATTCATCTACAAAACCAAAAATATTGTTCTTCCCTTTTTCCTCAAAATATCTGTGATTTTATTAATTTTAGAAAGATGTTTTATATATTTAAATAAAAATTATAAGCTTGTTTTTCTGTGCCATTAATCGTATTGGATGATTGAAATTGAGTTTTTAATGATCACGATAAAGGTTCATTTTCTTTTTTGGCAATTATTCCTGGGTCGTAATTTTCTTTTAGTTGCAATTACACTCACGGGTTACTTTTAGTAATCCATCCATCAAATTATTTCGGTCCTTAGAGGCTACATTATAGTAAAATATGATCAATGATTTTCAAAATTGTAATTTTTAATTTGATTTATTGAACAATATTATATGAACATCTTGATATATAATCAAAATAAGCCCACGAACCAAATTCGATTAGAATAGTAGGCTAATAAAGCATTGCACAGACCATAGATAGAATAGAGTTCGATAGACAGAGAGACGACAGCTGGACATTATACCAATAATCACTTTTTTGGACTAGGGGACCTTAAAATGGATATATGTATGAAAAACTCGACCGATTTTTTAACAATATACTCAATAACAATATAACAATATACGTATATATATATTTTTTTTAAAGAACGGAAAAAGTTAGAACTTTTTTCTGTAACTAGGTAGCTCAGAGCGCTACCGCGATTCTAAATTAACTTTCACCTCATGTCTGGCAGACCTAACCGTTGGTTAAAGCGAAATTTGTTTACTACTTTAAACGTGGATTTGTCGCTTTAAATTCGAGAACCGCTGAACCGATTTTCATGCAACTTTCTATCACAAGTCTGTTTTTAGTATGTTTGATCGAAATTGGTTCCGTAGTTTCTAAGTTAACAATGTTCGTCCTCACCGGAATTTTTAAAAAAACAGATTTTCGACAAAATTTACGCGTTTTCTTAAAATTATTAGCGACTTGCAAAAACGGAGGTAGATTTTGCTGCGATTTCTACTTGTGCAAAATAAATAAAACCTAATTTCCAATTCGATCTCTGTTTGGTAAAAATAATTATAAGAAGTTTAATTATAACCGGTAACTATATAAAACATGTTCAGTATTAATTTATTTGTATTTGGGGAGGAGAGATCAGGATATCATCGGTAATCTAATTAATACCCAGATCTTTAAAATACATAACTACCATTGGTTTCATAAAATTTTAAAAATTAATCTTCAGTTTGAGTGATATGAAGTACTCCAAGTTGTATTGGACAATTGGACTTGGACGTTGTAGACAATTAGTTACATTGGATACCGATAACACTACTATTGTAAATAAGCGCCTATTTTGGGGAACATTTATCTGGTGGTTGCACAAAGAACGTTGGGCCGTCATCTTGTATTGTGTAACGCCACTCATTCCGCAATAATTAGCTTCGGGTAGGTCTGGCGATGATTTTGCTTTCCAATTACGTAAAGGAAAGATTTACGATGGTGTGATTATTTCGATACATCGATTTAAACGGTTCTCGATGTTTACAGCCTGTAGAAACACTATTAGGATAATGTATGTTTGTGTCATTCTTGACACTCATTTCTTTCATCTTTATTGTCGGGACATTGAATGGTAGTTATTTCTTATACTAGTAAGTCTACTTAATGTTAAGGTACATAACCGTGTTACGACAATATTTGAAAGAGAAGAATTTATAAGATATAAGCAAACTTAATATAAGATTTTCAATAAATTATAGTTTATGAAACGAACAAACACGGCAGGCTACCTGGCAGAATCTTCTCTCACACTCGCACACTCACAAACGTCCTTCCTAAGACTTCTTAATTGTTAAATAATACCTATTGAGTGTGATTGTTCATAAAAGTTGATTGAAAATGACTCCAAACAACCCATTGTTAAAACCTGATGAAGAAATAATGTAAATAAAATAAAAGTAGAATAGTAAAGAAAGAATGTGTAAATGTATTTGTTTTATGATTGATAAAACCGTATCAAATAAACGATGAAAATGTTATCAAATATATTCTAACTTAAAATATATACGTAAAAAACATAATTTATGTACAAACATTTCAAAATAAAATCAAAGCACTATATAGTTTGTACCAGTACAACGGTGAGGAGGCTCCACTAGCCGGCCGGTGCCGTTTTCCGCCCATAAGACTAATGCAATAGAATAAAACCCATAAATTCCTTGTTTTTAAAGATATAAATATAATGAGGTATCAATAGAAAGGTATTGTACAGCTGAATGTGTTTTGTTGAACCAAATTTAAAATATCTTTTTCTGTTTTACATGAAAACCAAAACAACATTTTTTTTACTTCAGCAATTTTTTAAGAAAGTACCTTTAAAGATACGAAGGATTTTTCTCGCAGTTAACATAAAGCAGTTTGTTCTCTTCAATCAAAAAAAAAAATCAACGAAATCGGATGAAGAATGAAGGGAAAATATGGGTATCAAAGAGAGTGCTGTCACCCGAGTTTTCCTCCGAAAAGCGGACTGTTTTTGGTGACACCTAGCGGGCCGACATCGACATTTTTGTTATATGGAACCTAGTCTTGACGACGACAGTGTAATCATCTCCTTAGAAGACAAGGAAAGGGTAGCGATTGGTTGAAATTTTGTGTTGTTTAATTTTTGTTGTTGTTATGTTACGATATTGTTTACAGTCTGTGCCATAAACAAAATAAAATATAAGCATCAAAACAATTAATTCATTGTACTCGACTATTTATTCTACTTTGTTTGAACCCTCTGGATTGTTTATTCATATATAATATACAGGGTGATTCACGAAGTTTAGAACTCCGGTAGAACTCATTCTTGCATAAATCCCTGGGACTCAAATTAATGGTTAAATTTGGTGGTTTTATATGTAATTTGATCTGAAAAACTGTAAAAAGTAGTTTCAGAACTGTTTCTCCAGTAGTTCATGAGAAAACCGCAGTAATACACAAATAATTGAAGTACAAAACATAGTTTTTTAAAGTTCGTATTGAAATAACTTTGTTGAGTGACTGATAGGAGTAAACGTGTAAAAGTTTTCAACAAAACTTGTAGAGAATTTATTTCTGAACAAATTGATAATAAGATAAGGTAAATAGTAATCAAATACAAACGGAGAATAATCTTTTTTATTTTAAACAAAACATGTCAAAGTTTACTGAAAATGGCAATAGTTGTAATGGAACTATAAAAATCTATTAGCTGATATATAAGTGCCTGATAAATAAAACTCACCAAATGTTATAATAAATTTTCAAAAATTTGTCCTTCTACCTCAATACATTTGTCTGGACGAGTGTGGGTCGCGCATGTTGCTCTTCGAAGTTCTGCATGGCTGCCCTTAAGTTGCGCAGCGACATCTATAATGCGGGCTAATAATTCTTCACGGGTGTTATCCAACAATAATTTCCATCCATCCTCAAATACAAAAATCGACTGGTGTCGATCCAAAAAAGGATTGGGGACCGCAACGACAAATCCATGGATCTGAGAAATGATTTAAGTGGGGAAGTGCGCCACCATGCTGATAATATATTTTATTCATAAACTACTGGAGAAACAGTTCTGAAGCCTACTTTTTACAGTTTTTCAGGTCAAATTACATTTAAAACCACCAAATTTGCCCTCTAATTTGGGTCTCAGGGATTTCAGCAAGACTGAATTTTACCGGTATTAGTTATCAGGGCGAAATCTTTCGCTTACCAAAGCGTTTTCGAACATATGTTTATATGGAGTTTTTCTTTTGGCCAGTAGAATGACCTCAGAAACCGTTGGTAAAACTTCGTGAATCACCCTGTATACTATTGTTTACCTCGTCTGTTTGTAACAATCCTTAAAACTTTTTTTTTTTAAATAACTTATTTAGATTATTCAAACATTATAAGTATAGTGTGGCACCTTATATAATTATCTTGACGCTGTGTAATGTGTTTAAATGTTCAGATAATAATTGTTGGTTTAATTTGTGTTCGTGACAATGAGCAAGCCTGAGGATGTCTCTTGAAGACGAAACGGCGTAGCTACATTAAGAAAAATGTAAGGATTGTTTATAACAGGCGAGGTAAACAATAGTATATATATTATATAAATCATGTGATCATATCTAATGTAAATGCTATCAGACAACTCATGACGTAGAAACTCCCCCACTGAGTGAAACAGTAGTTGTCTAAGCTTGTTATTTTTATAGTTTTGTATTTTAGACATTTAATAAACTTAAACTGTGCAATCCAGCATGTTGTAGTATAACTGAGTATTGGATATGATCACAGTGTGATTTGAAATAGAATAACACTTAAAGAATGTACAAACATAGAAAGTGCACGAACTCTGACTTTTTGAAAGCGTTTTTACAACCCACAGTTTTGTAAATCTGCTACAAAGTGGATAGTTTTCTTTTGTAGGACGTAACACTTTTGTATATTCTGAATTGATTCATTTCCTCAGATAATTCCTTATTTCAGATATGGATACACGCGGCCATAGTAGGCTGTTGAAGGTTTGCAATATTGTTTTAAATATCTCTATGAATATATTCTTGAACTTGTTTTTTAGCTTTGAAACTGTTCAGAACAGAGCCTTCAAACTCAACTTAATACGATTGTCCATTTGACTAAAACTTTTGGTGTTTATTGTTCCACAGAATGGAACTGAATTAGGCGTATAACCTAAATTTATTTATACTTCAAGTATTTACCATTTTTAATGAAACCTTATTCGTGTGGAGCTTTGTGTTTGATTTTGACATCAGCCTATTGTCACCTAATCTTCTCAAAATTTGTTATAATTATTATGTTTTTTACATAGAATTCGAATATGATACGGTATAGATTTTGTTCCTGCATACATAAAAATCGCAAAATATCTGGATTTTCTATTTTTCAGTCTATAATTTGTTTATTTACGAACTTCTAAATATGATTTAATTCTTGGTACTTAAAAAAATCTACAATCTTTTAGGAGTTAAGAATATAATAACATTAAAATCATTAGATAAATTTAGTCAATCGTGTAAATATTTGTAAAACAATAATATTCTTTATAGAAACGGACCCATAAAAAGAAAAAATCGCTAAACAATTTCAGTTAAATTAAATTTTGATTTAGTTAAATTGATCTAATCATTTTAGGGCAATTTTATTCTTTCAAATTTTTGTGTAGAAGCTATAGTTTGAATCTAGAGCTGAAAATTCTGCAATTTCAACAAATTTTGAATGCTATTA
Source organism: Aphrophora alni (assembly GCA_963513935.1). NCBI lineage: Eukaryota > Metazoa > Arthropoda > Insecta > Hemiptera > Aphrophoridae > Aphrophora > Aphrophora alni. Next base: position 92,826,206 of record OY740771.1, read on the forward strand.
ATCTCTCAAACGGTTACGTACTTACAAAAGTACTAAAAACAAAAAGAAAAAAAAAAAAAAAGATTTTTTATATAGAATTCTGTAATAAAATATATATTTAGAATTTAAAACTATAACGTACCCTATCGGAGACCCTTTTTATGACTTACGAAATTGGGCTGTATACAAAAAGGTGTCCAATAGGTGTAGTTAAATTATTTTGGTTTTATCACACAGTTCCCTTACTTTTAAAACAACCTGCACTGCCTGCACAGTATTGTGATATTATCCAAATCTTAAATTCATTCTAAACGTATGTTTATATTTTAATACTTTTTGATGATGGGTGCTTTCTAATTGTGAAATTTTTAATCGTGCGGAATTTTCACATTGTTGATACATTTTAATTCACAACAGTCATCAAAATTAATACAGTACTATGATCCATTGTGTAGGCATAGTATTTATTTTTTAGTAAAATCAAAACGACATAATAAAAGTAGAAATTAATTCGTAACAAGTTCCCTATGAGACACGAATATTTAGGTGTGACTCTAGGATGTTTAACTGAATGAAAGACTAACGTAAAAAAAGGAGTTAAACAAAATATTTATAATTATAATTATGTGGGTTATTTATTGGTAAACATTCTGAGCTAACAGTACATATAACAAATTGTTAATATAACGGTAAATTCTGAAGTATATATGGGACAAGATTTGGAATTTCACCAAGAAGCCGAATGCAAATATTATTCACACTTTCTAAATAATGTATTTAGAAGTATATTAAATACTCCATAGTACTGGGGACTTTCAAAAGTAAGTTAAAACTTTAAATGGTTGTTGTTTCGTTATTTGTTGTCCAATTCCCGAGAGAAACTCTATATTGTATGTAGATATAATTGGGGTTTATTAAAACTTCTGCTGTTATATTGTCGTTTCTACTTATTTGTTGCCATGGCAACGGGTTTCCTCATTGTTGACTAATTTCAAGTAGTTTACAGAGTTTATCAGCCGGGTTAAGATAGTTTCGTACTAGCAATGATTTGAGGTACATTGTAGTCGCGTATAAAAAGCTCGTTGATAAGTTTGAAACGACCGTTGTTGTTCAGGAAGAATTTCGATCGTAAGAACTGGAAGAAGCAATTATTCAAAACGTAGCTGAGATAAATCTCAACACGTTAAGAAATGCCGCGCGCGCATAGTACGGAAAAGAGACTACTGGTTTTCTAGAAAGATAATGGCGGTCACTTCGAACACCTGTCTTAATAACCCTAACAAGTAAGAATTTGGCTTAGTTTTAACTTTTTTTTTAGCAAATACAATTTAATTCCAAAGAAATGTTTTTCAATGTTTTATGTTAAAAAACAAATAAAGTTTTAACGCTTTTAAAAGTCTCGGTACATAAGAAACTATGACTTACACAAAAGTTTAAAGGTGGTCATAAAAACAGTGCTGTGTGAAATGTGCGCAAATCCTTCAACATGAAAATGTCGAGATAAGAAGAATAATGGACGGGAACAACGAAATATGACGAATGAAAACCACCTGACTTGTGAGAAAATATCCTCTAATGGGACTAATCACTGGGTTGTAAAGAAATTGAATTTAATAAAAATTGGAATTGTTAAATTATTGTAAATAGTGAAACTTTTGTATTTACTGTACTCCACCAGTTTGGGCAATACTTTTTACACAATAATGTAAATGATATGCTGGAGTTGTAAGTCATATTTTCAATGTTCGGATTTTTTTATTTTATTTTTATTTTATTTTTTTTTTTATTTTTTTTTTTTACAAGCTTGACAGCCAAACTAAACATTAATTGTGATTTATAAATTGTTTACTTGAAGGTTTTACTGTTTTGTTTTTAACTTGGTCTTGTTTTGACTATTATTTTAAAGATTTTTAAAAATACGTTACATGTTTCTTAAAAATACAGAAAGTAGTTAATTACGTCATTATTGTTAGTATGTATTGGCACTAACTTTATCGATTTTGTAAATTCTACTAGATAATAAGTTGCTGAAACGGTATTTTATCGTTTTAGGAACGCGGGATCGCTCCGACCTATAGTGACAAATAACCTTTTTCCGTTTTGTGAAAATGTGTAGACTACTAGTGAGAATGTTTGTGTACCGTATCTTATTTTTTCACTTGAACATAATGGGATAGTTATTTGATGGGTTTAAAAAGTGAAGTCGAGTTTTCCGGGGATAGATTCTTTAGAGGTCTCCTGAGCATAAAAAAGTATTTTAAAAAGAAATAATGTCTGTTTGTCAGTGCAATGAACTACAGCCAAAACTAATTTACAGATTTTGATTTAATTTAGTGTGTGGGCATATTTTTTTTTTTTAATTTTTTTATTTTAATAATACGAATTATTTTAGTAGCCTTGTTTTAAAAATCAAAACTCAAAATTTGGATTTCAAATTGGCTCTGAGTTTCGTAAAATTTTGCCAATATCTAAGGACCCAAACAATACTTATTGGTTGCCAACTTCCATAAATACTGCTTTAGAAAGAAAAATTCGCTTAAAATTATAAACTAAACCATGGGAGTTGTGAAAAGTAATGACCCATATAAGTGTGCCACATTACGATTGAGGAATAATTGACAAAAAATTGAAAATAAACAGTCACCGCCGTAATTAAAAACTCGATTTAAGTTAAACTATTGACTAGTTTATGACTCAACGGAGCAAGTTTAAGCTGTATTTAAATATATGCATCAAGCGTCTGCTAAAACCACGTGACTTCGAGTCCGATTTTATAAAATCGAAGTTTTAAGCTGCCTACCGCCAACATATTAATTTTTCGTCAAATAAAAATACATAAACTCCCCGAAGGTCTTTTTTTACCGCTATATTTTTCCTATATGTGGGACAATACAAAGAATATAAATGCAAAGTTTTAAATATATAGGATTTATCATCCATCTTGTCTGTGTAGACGAGTTGTGACGGACAGACTCGTGCGTGAAAATGTAAGTGTCCTAGGTTTTATCTACTGACGCTAATAAAGGGAAACCAAAGAAAATACATCTATCTTTTAATAGCAACTTTTTGTTACACATTTCACAAAAACTGCTTTTTAACTTTACACATTTCTCATGGTTTGGTTAAATTAAATTTTATTTGTCATTTAAAAAACAGTAATATATGATTTTGTACTGTAATATAATTTCAAATACAATTTTTTTCTTCACATTTGTAGATCACACCGTGTTCAAGATTGGGGGGGGGGGGTTATGATATCAAATTCGGCCTAGCACCTACATATTAATTTTTTCGTCAAATAAACATACATATTCGATCAGAATAACGACTGGTTTCATTTTTAGCCTTTGCATATTTCCAAAAAAAATTCAAATCTATAGTTTTTGCTTTTCAACACTCCAAGGTCTTTTTTTTCTCTTTTTTTTTTACAGCTATATTTTTCTTATATGTGTGAGACAACACAATGAATATAAATGCAAAGTTTGAAATAAGATTTATCGTCTTGTCTGTGTAGACGGGTTGCGACTTACATCAGAGAGACGGACAGACACGCGCATAAAAATATAAAGGTTTTTACTTAACATTCACTAATAGACCCTTCATAGAACCAACTTATGTCTCAAAAGAAATGCGTGATCTCGGTAATAAAGAAACTTAAAGTAGTTTAGAGACATTTTTTAGAAAGATCGTCATGAATATTATTGTTGTAGATTGGAGCGTAAATTTTTGTTCAGTTTATTAATTATACTTTTGTATTGTTTGAAAATAAATACACTCTAACATGATTTTTTTGTATGTATAAATAAATATTGAGCTTGACTTGTGAGATAATATTAGATAGAATAAAACTCGAACACAAGATCTCACAAAAATTACGTTCCTTAATCAAACGCGTTTCAACGACAAATTCGCCATCCTCAGTTATAGTTTAGTTATTGTAGCTCGTGTATCATTGAGGATGGCGAGTTTGTCGTTGAAACGCGTTTGATTAAGTAAACTTAATTTTTGTGAGATTTTGTGTTCGAGTTTTATTCTATATAATTATTTAGTATGCCCTAATTATGACTAAATTAAATTATTTCTTAACAATTATATCATACTAAATACAATTTCTGTTCATGGTATCCCCTCTGAACAAAGGATATAACGTTATCCGTAGGCTTCAATAAAAATACCCAACATAAAAACGCCAAGAACCTATGACGATGTAGATTTATGTCCTATATATTGGGTCATATGCAGCCCAGTGGAAGTGATCTTTTCATAAAGTGTATTTTATGGTAATGGTTCTCCTATAGTACTTGTGTGGGGAAAATCAATGAATAAGACATCATCTCCGTAGTGTAGTGGTGAGGGGATGTCTGCATAGCGTTGAGAGCTGATATTGTATTAACTTCTATGAACTTTGTAAGTCGTTTCAAGGTCACCCGCCCACGATACAGGGTGGCCAATCAGTTAGATATATAAATAAACATAACAAATTTATATAAAGTGTTTCTTTATTAACAAAATGGCGGTGCGAAATTTTTTTAAATGGTGATCTATGTGTTTGATTATGCAAGTATACTAACTAAACAAAACAAACAAAAAGTTCCAAGAAATATTTCGTTATATTTTCATTAAAAACATATATCTATGAATCAGATTATTCTATATCGAATCTATAAAGAGTTCTATTTTATTATACATACTGGTATGATACATTTAAATATGTTTACAAAACATTTTAATTTTATACGAAACCATTTCAAAATGGAGTGATTATTTGATCTGGAACACAGTTAATTTGATTTATAAAATACAAATACAAAATATTTTCCTCAACGAAGTCTTATTTTTACTGTAGATTGTAAGACTTCAAAATTTTTGATTTACTCCCATCCTCTGCTCTGCTTTAACCTTGAGTCTTTGAGGATGGTAGAAGTGGAGTTCAACATTCCCACAATAGAAACCCTCCGAAAGTAAAAAATAAAAAAATAAACCTGTATTTTTTATTAATTATTTTTTATTTAAAACCATTTATTTATTTCTCTACTATATATATTGTAAATAAGGCACTCAATTAGTTCCAAAATAAAATTGACATCTCGCTCTTCTATTGGAAGCGTAAACAATCAGACTATTGTTTTTATTTAACTCTAATTCATATATGCAAGTTGCATGAAAGTTATTTTAGAGGAAATCATAGACAACAGAACAGTGAAACTGTTATATATAAATAATAAAATTTTAATTCGTATAAACGATAACAACTAGTGAGGAAAACGTTATTTTTTTGTTTTGTTTTTTTATCAGGTAAAAATATTTAATTTCATTTTTCACTTGCGTTATTCTTGTACGGACTATTTGTTATGCCTCGTCCATACCATAAATATATATTTTTATAAACGAGTAAAATTTTGCATTGAACGCAAAACTCTAAACGAAACAACAATGGTGTACAACATTATAATGAAAACCTTTGATCAGATTAGATAGACAACAAAGTAACATATTGCAGAGCTATAAAGGAACCATGCAACAATAAAATGAAATTATTTTAAACCTTGTTAAAACATTTATGTTCTACTCTATAAAGGACTCAGCATCATCCCCAACATAGTCTGAATCGAATTAAGTAGGACAATGGTTTACACACCTCTCAATACAATATAATTAGATAGAATATGCTTGTACATCAAAACGGCTTAACAGAATCGGCATTGCGGAAGGTTCCCGTGTTCCATCAGAAATCACGAGCCATCATATAATGTCCGATATGTAGACGAGTAATCTCTATTTCTCTGTCGACTAAATGAATTGATTGGTTTCCACGGACGGGCAGTACTTTTTATTTTACTAATTTTATTGTACATTACAATTTCTATTTTTTTCCACTCGTATGTCATTACACGATGCGTGACTCGCAACTGATTTGTAGTTTCCTTTATTTTTGAATTTGCAGTTATTCCACAGATGAACCAGATGAAACGATATTAAGAGTTTTAAAAATAACAAAAACACGGGAAGCTACCGAAAGCAATATGCACAAGCAACTTGATTATCCCAGTTTAGCAACATTTGTGAAAATAATCTTACTGGATGGTTACTGATGAACCCAAACTCCTACCAGTATACGAGATGAAGTAAGCTAACAGTTACAAGTAAGCTCAATACTAGGCTCGAACAAACTGCCCCAGAAACAAGTCGACGTGGAACCCAGTTATGAACCGAACCAAAATTGTTAAGTGATGATGATCTTGCGAATGAACAAAAACGTAACATACAAGTCCTGTTAGCTTCCAACTGAGAATTCCCGATAACATACAACATATTGTAACGTCTTTTCCAATCACATAAATAACGCATCCAAAACAGTTTAATGGAATAGTTGACATCGAATACAGATATAGAGGTTTTTAGTTGTGGTCATTCTGTCTACTGTGACTAAATACAATAAGTTACATTACATTTTCAAACAGTAAACTTAAATCTTGACCACGAATGTAGTTTATTTCTAATTATTTGAAGGGCGTTTCTGCTCTTGCTATAGCTCGAGTACCCACATATATAACAAGGTCATAGAGAATAGAGGACAGAGCACTACACATTAGCGATAATGCTGTTGATTGTCACAGCAAAGTCACGCTAAGTACACTACCCTGAGGGACACCATTCTCTAAATAAAAATTATTTTATAAATTAGCTCCAATACGCACTCTAAAATAACTGTTAATAAGGAAGTTATAAAATTACATCGTTCATTACAAAACATCTAGTTACTTTCGAGGTACCAAATAAGACGTACATTACTTTGTATACTAGCAAGAAATATAAGTCAGGTTGAGTTTTTCTTTGCCTGGTTTTAAAACAGAAATTGCTGTAACTTCCAGCCAAGTTTGAGAACACAATGCACGGTTGTATATTTTAAGGAGAGTCGGCCTCCCCGAAGTTGGGATTTGTTTAATCACAGAGTAAACAATGTTGTCAGGGCTTGGAGCAGGATCCTGTCTCGACAACAGAGCAGACTCTAGTTTCTGTATTGTAAATTGGTATTTAATTCATATACGTCCAATGAAATGCTTTGATCTGTGGAGCAGATGTGGAAAAGTTTTTAAAAAGATGAGCCTAAAATATTTGCAATATCATTATTATCTGTTTGTCAAAATTTTGTAAGTTCCAATAAGTGAGCAGAAACTTTTAGTGTAGTCCAGAATGTAGCTTTTTCCGTAGAGTTGACGTGGTGTGATTCTCGATATTTTGGCATTTTACTGGGCCTGAGATTCCTTCCTGTTCTGCCTAAACATTCGACTTGCTTTATCTCGTAAAATTATATACGTATCAAGAACTTCATTAGTAACTTCCATGTCGTAAACAAAGAGCGTCCCCACACATGCAATGAAATTGAACCCGGAGACGTTTTTAATAGGAACGATAATTGTGATATGAATTCGTAAGTGAAAACTACTTATTTCGCTCTTCGCAAAAACCATCTGGGAAGTTATTACAGCGAGACAAATCAGAAAAGGAAAGCTTCACAGTGATCATTACCATAAAGGTCAGAAAGATTAGACCACTCATGTTTTGTGCCCAATCATAGACTAAAAAATGACAAGTGTCAACTACTAAATCGATTTAGCTCGGTTATAATACTGTAAAATGATTTTGAAAGAAAGTTTTCAAAACCGTTTCAGTCTTTTCCAAACTTTACAGTAATCATATTTTGGGAGATATAAGTTGGTCCAACTGTCTCATACTTACAAAGAGAAAGGTTTCTTAGTTCGAAATATCCAAATGAACAATTTATGAAAATTTCAAAACCACTTCATTTTTTGAACATTCACGTGTTTTGTAAAAACGTGACAAATTCAGCAAGTCAAATAAATATATGACGCCCTAAACCACTCTAATCTAAATTACCTAATCCTATCACAGAACGAACCACATTAACCCAAAGAGACTAAAAGATTAACAGAAGTGCTTTATATTTGATGAAATGTTCTCATTTTCACGTTGCCTAATGAATCTCCCTGCTGTGAACTGAGTGTTGAGACTGATTTGCTAATGGATTATATTACTTGTTCTTCTATTAGAGATATTATAATCTGAAATAGTGAGGATAAATAACGCAAATGTAATATTGAAAATGACATGCATAGATAAGATATTAATTACGTGTTTACATAGATATGAATGCATTAAGTCAATATAAAGAATATATGATATAAATATGTACATTAGGATATGATTAATTTTAGCTTGGTTTTAGCATTAATTTGTCTACTAAAAATGTGCTAAGAGGTGTAGTAATAGTAAGACGAAATTCGAAGTAGTTTGGATACCGCCAGGAAAGCAGGACAATTAACTAATTTCGATTATTATTAACAGCTGTCACTTTAGTAATTTAATTTGCAAAAATATATAGACCAGCTGTCGGCTAGCCTTCATGATTTAATAAAAACTAAGAGGAGGTTGACTTTTCCAAAGCGGATTGCATATTAGTAAAAAAGGTTAAAGAATTAATAACCTCTAGAACCACAACTTAATGCTGTATAAAATCTAGTTTAACAAATTTGTCTCCACACTGAGTTTTAATAGTTCACCGACTAAGTAAGAGTCAAAGATTATATAACCGTCTACGCTTTAGCACAGGCTCTCCATGATAGGCCTCTATTTTGTCCCAGTGCGGAAGACCACAATGTCCCGTTACTTTTAACAGTGTCTATACTCGTTCGTGGTTTTCTCAGTTTTTCCTTACTCTGATTCAGTTAGGTGCCATCTAATCTATCAGGTAGAATATTTACTGTCAACATGTCCTGCAGGATCCCATCTTTGCTACTGCTTTATTTTCATCCACCTATTGATGGTTGTCCCATCCTGGTACACCGATACTCCTATTTTTAGCACAGATACTATTAATCTAGATACAGAATCTAGTAACCCATTAGTTTCTTCATTGCCCTTAATTACCTCTATGTCCCACAACCCAATGCAAAGATACTTTGTTTTTGCGAGGCAGGGTAATGAGTTTTACAAATTATTTTAGATTTGACGATGTTACCAATACTTTAATTGGTGTCTGACTGTCAATGTAAATACGAGTCAGCGTTTTGGTTGGTAAATTATTTATATTCTGTTACTAAAAACAGTTTGAAATACAATGGTACGTCAGCTCAAGGATATTGACTCTTCAACCTCTGTTACAGCCTATAGACTTTATAACATCTACATTCCGGGGGACAAGAGATCTATAGAACATGTTTCTTTGCTTAACCAAAAGTATAATTCTACCCGACAGGTTTTGGCAAACAATAATCTAGAAACAGTCTTGTCAAATCACGTTACTGCTGGAAATAGCTTCTGGGTTGAAAAAAGTAGGTCACGATATGAAAAGTATGACATGAATGATAAAAAAAAAAAATTAGTAGAATAAATTTGTCTATAATCACACAGTAAATAGGTGACATAAAATTGGCCTTTGGTCCCTAAATGAATTGTTAAGTATGAATGATTATTAAACCTAACGAAATTAATGTTAGTTTTATCATTACTTGTCATCCAACAAGCAACCCTGAGAAGCCTGAGATCATGGTTTGGACACATGTGTTATATTAATTTGATTGGGTTCGTTTCACCTTAATAAAGATCACTTTAGATAGTCTTAGAATCAATTTTCTTGTCGTAGACAAGTTGAGGGAAGAGATTGGAAGTTGAGAGAAGAGATTGGCAAAATCCAATGTGATTGCCTGATTTGTTCAGAATGAAGTGGATTCTTCAAGTTTTTAATAAAAGTCGGAATTCGATTAGTTCTTTTATTTCTAATTTTAATGAAATCTTGCAGTTTGGACATTATATAACCAAAATGTGTCGGTTTCACTTTGCTCTAAATCTGATATTGGCCTAATTCAAAAATTAATTTACTAAACTCATCGTTTCACTGTAGATAATACTTTCTTGTAGTATTAAAAAATCATGTTTGTGTTACATAAAATTCGTTGGTACTTACCCAGCCCCTTAATACAATATAAAATAAACAGATTCGCTAAACATAATGCCCTAAAGTTAGGGTTTTGTAGGAAATGTTAAATTGTATTGATAAATCAAGGAGTCTTATCCAGTAGGGTAAGTTTGTTTAAAACAGTTGTTACACAGGTTTTCTGATCCTCGTAATTGTGTATATCACTACTTCTTGACGTAGGCGAGGCCTCTAACGGGCCTCGTAGATTTAAAATATATACCTCGAGTTGATGACGCAGTCCTGGATCTCGTACTATACGAATAGTTTAGGGTCATTTTCGGGACGTCAGGGTTCAAAATTATATGTTTTTGATAATAACTTTCCTGTTCTTCGTTGTAGATTGGTGGGGTTGGTACCATTGCATGCAGAATTGAAATTTGCAAATCTGTATTTAATTTAGTTTGTATAAATTGAATTACGTACGACATATGAACAAAAACAATTGTTTTAAAATAGCTGCCATTTGACATTTTCAATTCGATTTTTCAAAATTTCAATATGAACACACAGTAGTCTCCTATTCCAAATTGCATGTTTATATCTATTTTTTTTTGACAATATCGTGCTTACGTATACACGACAAATACAACGAACGGACGTTATTGACGAAAATCAATTTTGTTTTGTTTTGTGAGGCAATAGAACGTAAAGATCGGTCAAAAAACGAAGGTTGAAATTTTTCACGATTACTAAAGTTATAGTTTATATACTGAATAAGTTATGCTGTGATTTAAACAAATAATTATTCAGGATATTATCTTCCATTCTCTTCTCGAAGAAACAAAAGTTTTTTTTCCCAACGCTACATTCTCCGTATTGTGTTATTTGACAAAACTATTTTCCATTTAAGACTTTTCAGCACAACAATTTCATGTCTTAAGATCGAAGGACTTCCTAACCTTTTGATGTCTCCAACGGACCCGGTAATTTCAAACTTATTGACAAGCTTTTTATACGCGACTACACTGCACGGTCCGTTCTTCAAACCGTTGCGAGTACGAAACTTTCTTAACCAACCCGGCTAATAAACTCAGTTCATATTCATAATAACAATGAATCAATGCAATGCGTGTTTGTAAATGTAAAGTCTTGATGGATTAAAAAGAAAATTAATAAATTAATTGTAAACTTCTATACAAGTTTACCACCTACTAGATTCCTGTGTTTTAATTTGTCAACAATGAGATAATTCGTTGCTATGGCAACATATAAATAACAATAAAAATAAAAGCTGATGTTTTAATAAATCCCAATAAAGCATTGTCTCGAGGATTGGACAACAATAACGAAACAACAACCATTTCAATTTTAACTTATTTTTGAAAAACTCGATATATATCCAGTAAAAACTGAATATCCATACAATATACTACGTTGTTATGAAAACATAATAAACCTATTTGGAATATACAGTTCAAGCCAAAACATTAGCTTTATTTCTTTCCGACAATGTTTGCAATATGGGTCGGCAATGATTTCGCACTGCAGATGAAACAGTAATATTTGTCATTCCTTTCCACACATCCCCTTTATGAAATGAGCGACAAATGTTAGCAGATTGTCGGATTTATTATCGACAATATTAAAATAATCGTACTGTTATTTTGATGTCGAGTTTTTTAGCGAGAGTATCCATTTGTCTTCTGAGCCTAAAAAGGTGTTTTTTTCTTTTTTGTAATGATGATTAGCTGTCGAAACAAGCAATGTTCTATAGTTCAATTTAGCAGAATGATTTGGCTTAAAATTGATGTGTTAGCGTATTTTTTTGACATTTTAAGTTATTTATTTTAATTTTATTATAGCCTAACTCAAAATTTGCGTTTTCTAACCTAAACTACATTTCCTAATACTTTTTATCTTAATCCATTGTTTGTATTGTTGATTTTTAATTAACTTATTCTACCGACCCTAGGTACTTGGTGGATAATAATTAATTGTATAATAATAAAACAAATTAATTTAATGAACTAAGGTAGGTTTCGCCTTCTACGGCATGGTCGAAGACACTTACAGACTAAATATACTATATTTTTACATGACACAACAGGCCTAGAAAATTTTCGGCACAATCGTGTTGGAAGAGGAGGCTGAGAGGAAAGATGCTTGGGTTTTGACATGGGTTGAAAAAGTGGTGAAATACTAAGATCTAATTGTTTATTTGTTTAAAACTAAACTTCTGTTCATATTGATTAATTTCTAATATTTTTAATACGTTTAACTTTTTAGTTACAATCTACATGTAGAATATTGAAATCTGTATCGGAATAAAAATATGAAACTTCATGCGTTTTTAAATGATTGGAAAAAGTAGAATTTAAATTCCATAATTCTTGATTTTTTATAATTATGAATTATGGAATTGTCTGAAATTATGGTAATGAAATTGATATTGTAAATAGTATAAAATTCAGACTTTTTGTGGTTAATTTAAAAATAACAACCGAAAATTGCTATTTCTGGCTGTTATATTTAATTATCGAACAACACCCCCTCACCACCCCCAATGTCTAAGCAACCGTGCGAAGTTGGCGTTACAGGCAAATAATATTAGTTAGGTACCTAGTCTTTTTCGATAATCGAAATTTTGTGGATAACTGCCAAAAGATTAAAAATTTAAATTTCTCAAATTAGCTTGTAACTATTTATCAAATTTTATTAAATCTGCCTCTATGGATTTAAACAAAACGTCCCGCAAAAATGATGATCAGGGATTTATTGTTAAAAATAGTGCATGGAAATCTGATTGTAGTCCTTATTTCTCAATATTGATTTCACTGATTTAACAAAACTAAAACAAATCTTGGTGGCCGTCTTTAAAATCTTAGTTTTAATCAAATTTTATTAACGTTTGGATGTGGCAAGCTTAGGAACTGTTTATTTATTTTATAATTATGGATATGTGAGAAAGACAATGTAATTTTGGCACCGTTTATTTGACTTCAACCTCTTCAACCACAAAAAAAGTAAGACAACCATATAATTATAATTATATGAATACGTTCTATATGAACACACAGTTGTCACCTATACCAAATTGCATGTTTATATCTAAATTTGTTTAGACAATATCGTACTTCACAATATCGAAAATCTTTTTTTTTTATTTCCTGAGGCCATGAAACGTAAAGATTGGTCAAAAAAAGGATGTTGAAATTTTCACGATTACGAAATTTACCCTATACTTTGTTTACTGAGTAAGTTATACTGTGATTTAAACATATATTTATTCAGGATAGGCTATCATCCGTTTTGGGCAATTTTAATAATTTTTTACAATATCCTTTCTGTCATATCAGTAGTTGATTTCTCAGAAACTGTTGGACCGATTTTATTCTAAGTTGGTTTATTGGGATCCTGTACATTCGGTCATTCCCCGCATCATGTCGACATTCCAGGCTTGTCAGGATTCACCACACACGGGTCATGCCGTGACCGTCACTCCGTGCTTCATAAACCGCCAATTTTGTAGTCAGTTACTCGAGAGCTTATTTATACTCCAGCAATGCAGTAAAAAAACGTAAGTTTGCAGTATGCAGGAACATTCAACAGAGATTATTGTAAGTTATTTGAAGATAAAATGTATGTAAATATATATATATATATATATATATATATATATATATTTAAATCTCAAAAGACTGTCTGTACCTTCTTCAACTCCTTCCTAAAATAAATTCCGATAGTATTTTATGTGATTTCACAATGCCGAAGATTTAATACTTTCACCTTTATACTGTATAACCAGAGCAACTGTATTTTTTTTTTAATAAAAGGATCAACCACGTGCTAAATCCACAAGACTAAGAGTCCGTAAGAATAGAGGGACAGTATTTTTTTAGTTATTTATTATTTTTTTATAAAATCGAAATCGTTTAAGCGGCATTTTAAGTAACAAATATTTGGGAAATTAAAGCATGAAAGTGTCAATACAAATAATTAGATATTACAACTGTTCAAACTATGTTGAAAATTATATTGATCATATATTACAACAACCTAAAATATGAAAACTGTCATTATAATGGACTTTAGCGCATAGTTCAATCCTTTACACGTGTAACATTAAAGTAATTGAAATAAAATACAAACTGAATGTGCCGTTATAATATGTCTATAATAATTATTTTTTAGTTAGAGTCATAAATCAATAACGGCTGAATGGATATTGACGGTTGAGGTGTCAATTTAAAGGGTTTTAGGTATAGTTTTTTTACTATATTAATTTCTTTGTTAAATAACCTTACATATTTGTAAACATAATAACTTCTAGTTTTATCTGATACACAAACACGCACACACATACACGAATTCAACTCAATACTTTTACCCCCAACTGTTCAAGGTCAATTTTTTAAACTGCTATATGTTTCCTATATGTGGGACAATACAATGAATACAAAAGCAAAGTTTGAAATATATTGGATTTATCGTCTTGTCTTTGTATATTGGTTGCGACTTATAGACAAACGGACGGGCATAACTCGAAAAATTATAAGGGTCCTTGGTTTTATCTACGGATCCTAAAAATTTTGTGTGGGTCTCTCTAGCTTCTACAAAATTTCCAATTTTTTTCTACACTTGGTAAAACATTTAACTGCAGTTCTATAACTGCCGAATTCCAACAAAAAGTTTCAAAATGGCAAGTAGAAATCGTAAAAGCTTCTTTTTTTCTTTCTTTCTTTTTTTTTCTTCAAAAAATCATGTTTTAGTTGTCTTAAAAATGGTTGATGTCACCAAATCAAAAACAAACTTTACCTCCCAGGTTTTTTACTGGCGGATCTGGAGGCTGGTGAAGTATAAACACTCCGATAATTTTTTACATTTTACACTAATTCACATCTATGGATATTTACAAGTTACATTATAGTCGTATCAAGTTTTAAAGGAAATCCCAGGAAACAAAACACTGTAAGTGATATAAATAATAATTTTAAGGATATTTTCATGACCTTATAAAATTAGAAAAGGTTACATTAAATTTAAATAGAAAGTTTATGAATATGGAAGTGTTTTTAGTTTTTCGTTGGGTTAAAACGCTTAAAATTTAAAAAAAAATAAATTTGAATATTATAACCTAGAGATTAGTAAATATATACATAGATCTATAAATATAACAGGCATATTTCAGTAACAAATAATAAGAATAATAATATAAATTTTATTTTTATTTTTTACGACTGCTCGCGTTGTCTCGTTGATAACATTATATTTAATGCATAGGAATGTGCTCTTTATTCCTAGTCGAAGCACCAGCATCCATACCAAAACTGTTTTGAAAGGCTGCCATTAAAAATAATAATGCCTAATTTTATTAATCAGATTTTCTGTGAAGAATACGAGATCACATATTTTACTTACGTATATCTTTTAACATCGTTCTCTAATCTACTCATACAAATTTCAAATGCTTTTTAAATTACCTAATTTTTACCCTTCCACCCCTTAAAAAAATAAAAATATTGTACGAGTTAATCTGGTTGACTAGGCTTAATCTTAGCAGTACGTTACATATCTAAAAATTACCAATGGACTCATACACTCCTCATATACGTCACATTTACTGAGATGATTCGTATTTGTGTTACATATATACCTAACTATTATAGTGGATGTTTTGTAATCAGTAATATATATTTATTTAATCCAATTTTACAAAAAATAATAATAATTTAACTCCAAAAGCTACTAAAGGCGTTGTATCCAGCTTATCATCAACAGTTTCTTACACATATACGTTAATTACATATCAAAAAGTCAATTCAGTAGAAGCACAAAAGAAGGATGGTGGAGTTAGTTATTCCTTAAGTTAAACGAAAATATAACAATCCTTGATATAGGCCTAAATATAATAGTATTAAATATATAAAATTAAGACTTATAATAAATATTCCTCTAAAGGTTATGCTTGACAATATCCGAGGATATTTCTTCATCTAGTCTTGGGTTAGATCCTTTTCTTTCATCTCCCCATCAGGTTTTCCTTGACCAACTCTTCTTGGCGCTTTTAAAGTATTCAACTTGTAGTAGTCTCTATTTTATGTGCTTCCTTTATGATGACGACGTAGAGGTTTTCTTTTGATTTTGATTTCGAGTCCTTGGAAACTACATTTAAGAAAATTTGGTAAAACCGTTTTTTGAAAATTGATGTTTGTGTGGATTTATTTATATCATTACCATCAAGTTTTGAGTCTCGAGAAATGGTCATAATATGCCCACATATCAAATTCGGTTAATTTATTTAGTCTGTAAAGTTGGTAAACAGATATTCCAAAACCCTCTTAATGGATTTTTCAAAACTGATATTTCTGAAAAAATTTGAAATCGTATGAAAGTGAGCAGGTAAAAACTTAGACCTAACTTTTGCATGTCCCAAGTCTCAGAACATTGTGTAGGATATATAAATATAAAAACATAAAACTAGAGGAATTGCAGTCCTAGTCACGAATCACTTGAATGATTATTTAGAGATCAATTAGTTTTATCTGTAAAGTGATAGAGGCGCTAGTGTCGACCACGTCCTTTAGAAGGCCGGGTTTTGGCTATTAATTCACCTAATTGCCAAAAACATTTATTTGATTCTGATCAAACAAGAGACAAGCTTTGTTTCTTCTGTAGTCTGGATCTACTTTCAACGACTGACCTTCCTGAAAAAGATTATAATAAATGAAATTTATTTTAAAATACACCCATATTTGTTTCAATTATTCTACAATTATCAAATTTTTAATATACGTATTGTTTTCACCCTAATAGGAAATGTACGTATCCATATTCATGTGATTTCTTAGTCGTATTAAAAGAACGACAAGTTTCGTAGCCGTAATTCATCATCATATTGTTACCCCGAAGAGATTTCCTTATATATAATTCAGCAGAGCCAAATAAATTGGCTAAAGAACTCCTCAGCGAACACTCATTTTACAGAGATGGGGATGTTCTCCATTGGAAAGCTTACGGTCTGGTGATCAATAGTGTATAATAGAACGTGACCTCGTGACCTAACCCATAGTCATGAGATCGCTTTTACGGGTTTTTTAAAGTGGTTTTTAGCAACAACCCTATAATGCCTATTTCTGGAGTTCTACTGGACGAGTTTGCATTCTGTTTGTTTTAATTGAAAGAACATTTTGCCGTTATTTACAAAAAAAAAGATTATAAATTTTATTCCGTTTTAGACTTTTTAAACTCACATTAACAGCCCTATTCTGGCATCAGTCTCAAATCAGATACTATAATACATTTGATCAGCTGATTTAAGTATAATATTTGTTGCTATGGTTACTTAATTTCTATGTAAAATCACAAAATAAAGTTTGAAACACTGTAGAAATAGTTTCATAGTGGTCTATGGTAGGGGTAAAGAACTCCTCCACACCCACTCAACCTACAGAGATGGGGGATGTGCTCATTGGAAAGCTTAGAGTCTAAGGTTCTATAGTTTATATAGAACATAATAATTGTGTGACCTAAGTCACAAGAGGACTTAGCAAGCTTAAGACAAACACTACGTCCTTAGGACAATTTTTTCTCCTAACGTTTCCAAAATAGCCGACATAATATGGAGGCTTGTTTTACCTAGCAGATTAAAAGGTACAAATATCTATCATACAAAACATGCGTAATCCAGAAGGTGAGGTACACAGTTTGAGGAAAACGACGTTGAACGTCTGATTAATTACTTGTTCACGGCACGCCGGGGGGGGGGGGAGGGTGTGCTGTAAGGTGCTGTGTTAAATCGTCATTCCTATGGAGTGATACTTGATTGAAAAAGTCTTTTTAAAAGGAGAAGAATAGCGTACAGAAAAGTTTGATATTATAATATACCCGAAACGGTGAGAAAAAACTACACACTTAAATTTTGTTATTGTTACCATTTTATTAAAATACTTGAGCCCAAAAAATGATTTGACTCACAAAAATCATTACAGGTCTAGTGACAAATAATACCTGTAATTAATTAACGTTGCCACAGGACGAGAGTTCAAGACAATGTCTTAAGATATTAGGGTGAAATTGTGTATACACATTTGCTATAATACCTTTTACCTCTGTTCGAATAACCAGAACGTTATTCCGTATATTTTCAAAATGGCGGCTGTTTTAAATTTTTAACGTCAAATATCGCAAAAACAGTTCACTTTACAAAAAAGTTACTTTTTACGTGACAAACTAAACTTTTTTACATTTTTTCTGTAGCTTAAAAGGTAACTAAGTTATCGGCTAAAAATTTTTAAAAAATATTTTTTTATAGATGTCTACCCTAATTCCCATTAAAACAACAGCTGTTGCTAAAATTGTTACATATGTTGGCTACACTGTAAAAAAAAAATTACAAGAAACCAAAAAAGATACTTTTTTAAGAACAAACTAAACTTTTTTTTTCGGCTAAAAACTAAAAATTGTATTTCTTGGTAGTTGTCTATAAACCAATATTACTTCAGAACCAAAATATTTTGAAGTTTTTATGAACTTTATTAATAATAAAACTATTTTTAATTAATTAAACATATATGTATTAAATTCATATTACATATTCAAACAAAAGTAAATAATCAAAACGGGATATTATTATTTTGCAATAAGTACTGTAATGGAATGTTTTTTTAAAATACGTACAGCTTGTGAAATTTAGATCACTTTTTGGATGAGAATTACAACAAATGTTCAATGTATCCTCCAACTATTCTATCACAACAAACCACACGTTTCATTAGTGACAGGCTGCTTCTTGATTGAAAATCGCGGACAATTCTATCTTCCAACTGATGAATATCGACAATTTGTGTTGAATAAATCAGAGGCATGTCCTCATAGATAATAATCTAATTGGTTCAGATCTGAGAAGCGTGCAGGCCAACCAACGGGATCGCCTTGACCGATCCATCTTCCTTGAAAACGGTCATTTAATGTTTGTCTGACATCATGCATGAACCACATGTTTATTACACTTTGCAAAGGGACGTTCTCTAAAAGTTCGCTTAAGGTATTTGTGATGAATTGCAAATAAGAGTCGCCTTCCAATCTATCTGGGAAAAAGAAAGGCTCAATTACCTTATCTATGTTGATTGAAATACTGCATGAGGATTTTCATCACACCAAACATGTCTATTGTGAAAGTTGTTTATATCTTGTCTGTAAAAAATAAGAGTTATAAACTGTGGGTTATGGGTACATTTGTTAATTAACCATCGACTGAATGCAATCCTATCTTGCTTATCACCTGGTAGTAGAGATTGTACATGTTACAGATGGTACGGATACAATAACTGGAAGTGTAAAACATTCCATACTGTTTTACGAGATATATTTCTTGCATAGCAACTCTTCTGCAAGATAAATCTGAATTCTGTGAAAAAATTTTCAACGCTCTTTCTTCTACCTCTGGTGTTGAAACTGTTTTAGGTCTAATATTATCAATCATGACGGCTTCCAATTTCACATAAACGTGCTTCAAGACGAAGAAATAATTTTCTTTCTGGCTGACGGGGATTTAGATACTTTTCTTGGTAAAGTTTTTTGCCTCCTTCGCATTTCTGTTGAGTTGACCATAAAATGCATACCAGGAAGTTCATTATTTGTGTAATTTTGATTCATTTGTTATGTCAATTAACGCGATAATGACAATTTCAAAAAAAAAATTTCACAATTAGGAACACACTAATCAATGGGAGTACAATAACTTTACTTTTCAAAGGAAAGAGCAACAATGCAACAATGTAGTTAACAGATGTAACAATTTTAGCAAATTAAAAAGCAGTGTTTTAGTGGGAATTAGGGTAGACAACTACCAAGAAATATTTTTTTTAGTTTTTAACCGATAACTCGGTTATCTTTTAAGTTACAAGAAAACTGTTTAGTTTGTCATTAAAAAAGCAACTCTTTGCGTTTCTTGTATTTTTTTTTTGTCAAGTTAACGGTTTTCAAGATATTTGACATTAAAAATTTTTACCGGCCGCCATTTTTGAAAGTATACAAAAGAACGTTCTGGTTTTTCGTACAGTGGTAAAAGATTTTGTAACAAATATCTATACAAAATTTGAGTTCTTTATATTTTCTACTTTCATAGATATTAAGTTTTGTAAAAAAAAAAAAAAAAAAAAAAAAAAAAAAAAAAAAAAAAAATTGGCGGATAAATGGAAAAAAGCAAAGTTATTTTTCAGTCTAAGTATTGAATCTATATCTAAGACGTACCATAGTATAATGTGTGGCTTCAATATGTGGGTTCAACAGTTGTAGTTTTGTGAATTCAGTTCAGAATGCGCTAATGTGGGAGGAGTCCATACAGTATGTGGAGACTTAGATGGCAGCACTAGAGCCTAGAGCTTCAAACTGCACCATGGAGATGGCTAATCTATTTAATATGAAAAACCAACGCCAAAACTCAGAAATTCTAAAAATAAATAAAATCCTTTTAAATCTTTTCTACGCTTCTCAAAGAAAATGTTATAAACTACCGGTGTATGGCCTATGCCTATACATTGTAATTTGTGTTCCGATTTTAGTATTCGTCTTTGTCTTATAGATATACTATTTATTATGAAACTAATAGTCCCCAAAAATAGTCTCATGTGTCCGATTTTTATCAAATTTGTTTTTATAGCACATTTTGGTTTTCCATTTTTTCCATAACAATATTTTGGAGGGGCAAAACTTAACTTTCTGATTTTCTCAAAACTCCACAATTTTGATAAAAAATATAGCCTATAAGGATCTAAACAGAATATATTGTCACCTTTCCAAAAGTGAAAGTTTAAGACTTTAGCAAAACTATTATCTTTAGCACTGTTAAACAAATTTAATTTTTCAAAATCTGCTCCACCGATTTCGATCAAATTTTGTGTAAAAATTCCAAGTGTAATAAAATTACATTTCAGGATAATAGGCAAAAATCCGAAATGGACCTTTGACCGCCGTTAATCTCACGATTTCCCTGAGGATATGTTTATGATACAAACTTAGGGCCTATTTAATATTTTTCCAAAGTCGTTTTCCCGTTCATTTTTCACTTTTTGACTAACAACTACCTAACTGATATTTTTGGTGACGAATAATTTCGGTTCGTTTTGGAATGTGTGAGGAAGAGTGTTTATACAATGTTTTTTGTACTGTTAATTTACTTTCTCAGATATAATTCGTATTTAAAAAGTGTCGTTGGTTCTTTTGGAAAGTATTGACATCGGAATGTTCGTGATATACAGAGTGTTTCAAAAAGACGTTCCAAAACTTAAAGATGTTATTTCTCACATCAAAACGAATGAAAAACTTTATTTAAACATATTTCCTAAAATTCTCAGTTTTCTATCTAGCCGCCATTTTGTTTCTTTTAACAAAACAATTCATATCTTTTTTAATGGTAAATGATTAGGAGTTGAAATTTTGCATGATACTTAGTGTTACAAAGCCCAATTTGAGAAAAATAATCTACAAATTTTCTGAAAAATGGAAGCTATTTAAACTTTTAAATGTCGAATATATCAAAAACAGTTAATTCTACAAATTATTTACAAGATACAAAATATTTTTGCTTTTTAACGACAAACAAAATGTGTTTTTTTAAATTCTTCTGAAGCTTAAAGAACCGAGTTATCGACATGTCCAATTAAAATATGTAACTAATAATATCTATTGACTCTTGTAAATAATTTGTAAAATTAATACTTTTTTGAGATATTTGACTTTAAAAAGTTTAAATAGCACCCATTATGAAATGTGTAAATGAAATCTGTTTATTTTCTAAAAATGTGTCTTTATGACACTAAGTAGCATGCCGAATTTCAAATCTATATAATTTACCGTTAAAAATAAAAAAATGTCTGGATAGAAAACTAAATCATTTTATAACATATAAACTATTTCATTGTTTTTGTTGTGAGGAATAAGAGTCTGAAATTTTGGAACAATTTTTGAAAACACTGTATATCAGTTTTGGTGTTTTATCATTTGGAAACAATCATACGGATCCACTTTGCTTTGAAAACTAAAGGAAGAGATTCTAGTGATGGTCGGTGATTCACAGCCTTCATGAGATTTGTTTTTACTGTTAGAAATAATTGGCAAAAAATGGACTTTGACTGCCTTCAATAAAAGCTTGATTTTAATCACATATGATTTACATTGAGGAAACCTTTATTATAACAAGAGTAAAGCAATTATAGTTTGGTTCTGTTGACATATCTTTCAAAATAATGAAAGCAAATGTCAGAAAAAAATGATAAAAAAGACCCTTCTGTATCTATAACGAGTAATACTTTAAAGAAAATTATATTTTGTTCCGTTTTCATGTATAAAGATATTCTTGGAGATTTTGCGGCGAAATTGTTTTTGTTACAATTTTTTGTGTGAGAAAGTTAGTGCAATATTAAAAAAACAAAAACAAATATGGCTGAGATAAATATAGTAGCTCCTTAAGAAATGGAGCTAAGTTAAGATTTTCTAGAGTTTGCATCCGAATACAGAGAATAATGGAACGGAATCCGGTTTGAGTGAAGAGGAGATACCCAGATGGCAAGGTCTTTATTTTTAGCCTGAAGGAGTTTGGGGAATGGCGACGAGCCACCAGATCCCGAGGCCTGCAAGAGTTGGCCGAGTATTCTTAGCCAGTGTATCGATTTGGCATGGGGCTGTACATCTCCCTCGAGTACACACAGAGCTTTATAAACATCACGAGGATGACCTTTAGGTGGTTGTAAAATGTAGCCTATTCGTCGGGTCAAACTTCATCAGTTCAGTTTTAAATTTTAGCAACTTTTTATTAAAACAACTAATATTTGTTTAAGACAAATTCAAATTCAGTTGTTTATAAGTTTAAATCATCAGTATTTTACGCGTAATTCACACTCAGTTGGAATGAGAAATGATTACACAATTGTATTTCGGTTACTTATAATACTAAAAATTTAAAGATTAATACATTATAAACTGTGTGTTTCTAATTGTTAGTAATTGGAAGGGATTTTAGGAATGTATTCTCGCATCAGAGTACAGATAGCGGTGCCCATCATAAATTGATGTTTCTTGTCCTTCAGATCACATACCATCTAAATTATTCTCTCTCTCTCTCTCTCTCTCTCTCTCTCTCTCTCTCTCTCTCTCTCTCTCTCTCTCTCTCTCTCTCTCTCTCTCTCTCTCTCTCTCTCTCTCTCTCTCTCTCTCTCTCTCTCTCTCTCTCTCTCTCTCTCTCTCTCTCTCTCTCTCTCTCTCTCTCTCTCTCTCTCTCTCTCTCTCTCTCTCTCTCGCTATCTGTCTATCTGTCTGTTTTCTATATAGTCTATCTCCGTTAAAGTTGTTCAATGCTAGTTTTTCTCCCCCCGCCTTATTTATTTATTTTTTTTTAATATTTGTTGTATACGACATCGTGTGTGAGCCCTTTCTTTTTAAATATTTAGGTTATTTTTAAGATGGTGGTTTAAGATGGAAACCAAAACTCACAAGAGAATAAATATTAAACAAAAAACAAAAATATTGTGTAATAAACATATTCCAATAGTATACATATAAGCTCATATATATATTGAGCTTAACTTGTGAGATGATATAAGATTATACGTATCTATAAGATTAAATGTTGCCAACTTCAGTATTGCATGAGCTGCAATAATCGAACTATATAACTCACTCAAGTTATTTGTTAGAACCAAATTTGAAGCTTTAATTTAAACCCGTATTCTAAATGTTAGTCCGCTCCAAGCTTAATTTAAACCCTCCCATATGATTTAACATTTTATATTATTTAAAATGGTGCCAAATTACAAATTTTATAGTTTCGGGTGTCCGCGTTTCCTCAAGGGAAATATCAGTTGCTAGAATTGTATTGACATTCCGCAAAACACACCAGTGGAATGTTGGTAGAGTTATCTATTTAACGACTAATAAGGAAATCATAAATTTAATGTTTAAGGGGAATGTATTTCCAATGTATCTATCTTGATGTATTGTTTATTTATGAGTGACAGAATACATTAATTAACCGTTATTTTGTGATAAAATATTTTTGTATTATTGATGACCTCTTCCTTGGTCTTAATATGTGGAGATCACAAAGTTGATCAGTCTATTGTAGGTTAAATGGAAAATCATTTCAACTTGAATGTAATTCAAATGTGTTTATTAGACCTTTATTTAATACTAAAAATATATAAACTTAGCTTACGTGCCCCTATTTTATAAATGCTATTTATTTTACTATTTTATATTTTCATTATATAACCTCTAAACAATGTAGGTGATGTAATGAAAATTTGTATAGTATGGATATAACTGATTGCAATATTTCTAGCTAGATACAATAACTTATCTCAAGGCGTATAGATTAGATTTTTCTCCACATTTTCAAACTGTGGTAAATTTTGGATGTTGGAAGAAATATCAACAATAATTAATCTTAATACCCGGGGATGGTTAATCTATGATAGGCTTAACCAAGGAAAACGTGGTTGCCCTTACAGTTTGAGGTCGTAACTAGTGGTGGGCATTAACGCTAACAACGGTCAACGTCAGCACCAGTTAACGTTGAGCGTGATTAACTGTTGACAAAAACTGTTAACGTTAACTGCTAACGTTGTACCATTAGCAGACAGAACAGAAGACCAAACGTCATTGTTCAGTGTTCAGAGACTACAGCAGAAACATACGTTGATGAATAAACGTTGACGTTAATTGATTTGCTTTAGTTGCAAACCTTAAAGTTAACCTTAATGAGTAAATATGACTCCAAACAGTTTTTACTTTCTAACAAAATATAAATAGATAAAGAAAGTTATGTGATGGTTTAAAAAACTCTATTGTTGATGTTTTGTCGTTTATACCCATTTTGGGATCCTCTTAATCCAAAACCCCCTTAATTTTGACCAAATTTGATTTGTGATAACTTAAATTTGAGGTTAGCTGCGATAAGACCAAAAACTCGACTTTCGTTAAAATTTTACTGAAATGTACTTGAGGACACGCCAAACAAAAGCTATTACTTGCCATCTTCAGGATAAAAAAAAGACAAAATTTCCCTTGGTATAAAAGACCTAATTTCTCAAAATCAGTTCCACCGACACATTTTGGTGAATTGCGAATATAACTTACTTAAATCAGAATGCTTGGGACGATTTTATGGCGCAAGCGAAGCTTTTAATAATTCATAAAAAGTTGAAAATGAAGAACCCTAACCTAACTTCCTAACCTAAACTATCGTAACCTAACCTAACCTAAACCAGCGTGCATGGGTCGATTTTATGGCACAAGTGAAGCAATTTTAGGCTCTATTTAAACATATTTTCATAATTCATTAAGAGTTGAAAAGGAAGGTCCTAACCTAACCTATACTACATTTTATCCCATAAGAAATACACGGAGAAATACTACATATAAAACGTAATTATAAATATTCGTTTTCAAAACGGAGATGTTTTGGAGGAGATGAATATTATTTGTTGTTAGAATTTGGCTTTGTGGATGGGTTTTTGAGGAAATGTTTTTACACAGTTATTACTTACCTAAGTTTAAAGAGTAAGTTTGGTAAGTTTCTACCTCCGTTTTTTGACTGATCTTCGCATTTCATGGCCTCAGTAACCGAAAAAGTTGTTACCATAGTTGTCATCTCTAAAGTACAATGACGGTAACAAAAATTAACATAAGAACATGTAATTTACTAAAGAGGCTTGTAGTGTGCTCATATACAGTGAAACTTCCAAATAACGGACACTTCTAATAAACGGACATTTATTCCCCGACCGGCATCATGCTTTTCTAGCCTTTGAAGTGTTACTAAATAACGAGCTTTCCCAAAAACGGACACTAAATTGATGGCCAATGGGTCAGTTTGAAATTCCGAATAGCGGACAGCGGAGCATACAATTTGTAAAACTCTATTGAAATTGAGAAAACTCGAAATGAAAATATTAAAATTGCAGCCACTTTAAACGGTTTCTTGTTCATATAAGCACTACATTAGATAAAATACTTCAGATTTCCTCATGAAATGATATCAAATACGTAATTGCAACCACTAGAACCATAAAAGGAAAATTTATATTTGTACTGAATTTAAAGAAAATGGGTTGAAAATTGTGACCATTAGAACTATAAGAGTAAAATTTATATTTGTACTACTGAATTTAAAGAAAATAAGTTGATAATTACGACCACTAGAACTATAAGAGTAAAATTTATATTTGTACTGAATTTAAAGAAAATAAGTTGATAATTGCGACCACTAGAACTATAAGAGTAAAATTTATATTTGTACTGAATTTAAAGAAAATAAGTTGATAA
This sequence comes from Aphrophora alni, assembly GCA_963513935.1. NCBI lineage: Eukaryota > Metazoa > Arthropoda > Insecta > Hemiptera > Aphrophoridae > Aphrophora > Aphrophora alni. The sequence continues at coordinate 92,852,442 of OY740771.1, forward strand.
TTGCGACCACTAGAACTATAAGAGTAAAATTTATATTTGTACTGAATTTAAAGAAAATAAGTTGATAATTGCGACCACTAGAACTATAAGACGTCATGTTTTCATCGTCTCGGGTCTCAACATTCCATTGAGGTCAGCAATAGTTATTTCAAAAAGGAAATCGCTAAAAAATAAATGACTAATAAGGAAACCATAAATCCATTGATCCATTTCGACATTTTTGATTAACGTGTGACAGGATGAAATAATGAATATGTTGTTAACATTTCAACACTTTACTTTTGGTGTAATATCACAGCTTTCCTGAAGTCGACACAGAAACAATGCTTGGTGATGTCGCAATACACTGATTACGTCACTGATAAAGAGCGAGACTAATTAAATCGTATGGAATCCAAGGCGTGATAAAGCATGTGTAAGAAGTAAGACGTGGCCTCTGCTATGTGTACTGCTCCCATTTCCCAGAGTCTTATCAACATACTTGAGGAACTTTCAACAGTCTTCTATAGGAGAGGAACAGAATAAAATAAAGACTAAAAGTGTTTAATGAATTGTATTGTTACACCTAAAATGGAGTTTCATAAACTTAATGATCAGGTTTCACAAACAAAATTATAATTTTACAAAATTTTAACCAGATTGGCAGAATTTATTACAATTTTTTTCCTTATTGTTTAAACGCGAACACCTTTCGGTCATCATCGCCTTATAAAAATGAAGAAAAGAAGATAAAATAAAGACCTATAGAATACTTTAATGGTTGGAAAAGAACATGAACAAATGTGTAGAACCAGCTAGGATATCTCGAAATTGCAACCCCCTCGAGATTATTAATGAATCCCTGAGTGTGGTTTGTACCGTAAAAAATTTTTTTTTTCACCGTTTAATTTTTGGTTAAAACCTTGCTTAAAATCTTAGTGGTCAAGGTCATTTTGTTCTTTTACTGAACCGTAATAATTTTTATTTGCAAATTCTCACACGGTTTTACGTTATTAATCTACACAATTCCCTAAAATTTGACCTTAATCGGTAGAGCTGGTTTTGAGAAATTAGTTATTTTTAACTGCTCCACGGTGTTGTTTTTTAACTTACGAATCGGTATTTTTTAGAATTGGTAACCAATACGGTTTGTCTGGGTTTCTAGAGATTACACTTTGAGCACAATTTTTTGTAATCATTAAAGTTGATTTTGAGGATTCCTGAAATTTAGAGTTATAGATACATTGTATAACGCGAGTTAAGCATAACATCAGAGGGTGATAGGTTACCTAAGAATAAGGAAAAACGTTCGTATGAACATGTGCTCCAAAACGCTTAGTTTTTCTGTCTGTGTTTTGTATAAAATAAATTATTTTTAAAGAACGATTTAAAGTACGAAATTTGGTATAAACTTTTATCTTATTAAAGACGGCTAGTAACATGTAACATGATTAATACTACTTTCGGTTTCCATGTTATTTTGAATAGAAAATATTTACTGGCCGCCATTTTGAAACTGATAAAGATACAATTTGCTAATTTTATGTGAATATAGTCTTTATTAAGATCAATGTGTATACCAAATTCCATAGCTCTACCTTAAACCGTTCTTAAATAATTTATTTCATACAAATCAAAAATAGACCGCAAATCACTCTGTACATAAAAAAAAAAGTTTTAAGTCTTAGAAATGGCCAAAATATATTTTATGTATTTGATTAAACACGTTTGGGTAGTATAGCACTGCACGTACACAAACAGTTACCAGAGACAGACTGACAGACTTAATTCTAAAAGCCATTTTCTTGACTCACTGAACCACAAAACTGATATATTCGCGAAGAAACTCAAATTTTACAAATCACAACGGTATTCATAGATTTAAAAACGTTAATATAAATTTAATTTTTAGAACAAGTATTTTTTAAAGCAGTTTCTTTCCACTATGAATAGATTATCCAACACCAGGCACATCTTTCTACTTGCACTAGACGCCGAGATAAGAAGTAGGCCTATATTCCAAACTATTACTCAACTCTGTTTTTGAACAGGAGGGAAACACTATTTTAAGAAATCATCGTATGTCTTCGTTGGAGTTATCTTTTAAAATTTACGCGTATAATACGTAATTTAATGCAAATAGGCATATAAAGTTAAATTAAAAGTAAGGTTAGCTAGGTGATAGCTTAAGTGGTTTGCTAGGAGCCACGTCGTTAAGCTGTTTTATTTCTATCCTCAGGAGTTTACTAATAGCAATGACTACATAAATACTATAAGACACGACATGGCCATGTTAAATATTCTACGCTTATTCTTGAGTTGTCCAATACCCGCTAGGTCGCTCTGCTAGAGAATCTGAAGTTGATGTGACTGGCGCTAGGTGGCTCTACGGTCAAATAATGTTTCAGGCGGGTAAGAGAAAACGCACTGATGCCACATATGGGACCAGAGATGCGAGGGAAGGTCGAGAATCGCTTATCTCAGCGCACGAACTGACAACACTGACTATGCTGACGGAAGTAAGTGAGAAGGTTTGTGAGAGAGAGGTCAACAGTTGTACAGTCACAACCAAGTGGGATGCGTACAGTCAAGCACCTGCTGCTAGCGCTTTCTGATAGCTGTGTGTCAAACTTGTGACGAACAGCACCCGTAAAGCGTAGACTATTTCCCTATCCTATGTCGTGTCTTATAGTATTTATGTAGTCATTGCTAATAGTACGGTCGTGGTCTCGCTGGATCTACATCTGTTCCATTTAGTCTAGGGTTAGATACCTCTCTTTCATCTTAGGTCTCTTTTGACCAATTCTATTCACTTCCGAGACTGGTGCTATTAGAGGGCTAGGAGTCTTTTTTGACTGAGCTTCGTGGCTTCAGGTTACGAAAAAAACTATTTTCGACACGCCGTCCTCACTTCATCCGTAAGCACGACAGCGTCGTCAAAAATGAAGATAGGAACATGAAATGTGGTATAAAGATCTATAGTGTGCTCGTAGAACTGTATTGAAATTCAGGAAAATCTAATTTAAAGTGGCGGCTGATTTAAATGTTTTTTTGTTCATATCTCAGCTGTTCAACTTACAACACACTAAATTAGATTATAATTTGCATGTAATGGTACCAAGTTCATATCTCTACGATGACAAATAAGCGAAGTTATTGTCTTAAAATGTAATTTCGAATCCTAACCTCCCAAGAAAATGTGATAATTTATAGGCTATAGTTATACAGGGGTGAGAGACTAAACACGAGCGAAGACTGTTATCAGCGTGACCCTTTAGGCCTTTAGGGCCTAGCCGACGTCAAGAAAATAGATATACAATTGCTTGGTTCAGAAAACATGTGTAGCAACTGTTTTAAACTACAGCCTACTGGATAAGACTCCTTGATCTATCTAGCAATACAATTTAACATTTTCTATAAGGCCCAAGAAACCAACTTTTGAGCATTAAATATAAAGGAGCTGGGTACGTACGATGATGACAGCTATCCACTTGTTTTATAAGGCTATGATGGCAGAAAGGTTTTTCGTTTTAAAATAACAAAAGAAAAAAGATTTTCTCCCTGTGTTTGTACGCACTTGATCTTAGGTTTACGTAAAACAAAATTCTTTACTTTACATGGGGTATATAATGTTGCTAATTTTACTATTTCGTTGTATTTTTCGAGTCAGCTTAGTCAGTAATGATGTTAATGTAAATAGTTAATATTGTTGAACTTATTTGCAAAGGAAATGTCTTAGCTATAGCGGAAGGCTGAAAGTAGTTGGAAGCGGACATTTGCAATCTCCCAACTGGGATTGGCGGATCTTGGAGATAGATTGGAATTTTTGTTCTGCATTTCAACTCTACTGGCATTGTTTCCCATTGCAGTTCTGTCTTTCTTTCTGACATTTACTTTTATAAAGAGAAAGTATAACGAACGATTCCCCCCCCCAATATTTTCCGGATATACAGAGTGTTAAAAAATATCAGGAATTCAGGACCGCCATTGTATGTTTTAAATCAAAATAATTATTTCTTTTAACAGTAAATGATATGGAATTGAAATTCTGCGTGCTACTTAGTGTTATAAAGACTCAATTTGAGAAAAATAATCAACCGATTTCCTTTACTCATTTCAAAATGGCGGTTATTTAAACTTTTTAACGTTAAATATCTCAGAAATTGTTAAGTTTACAAACTATTAACAACAGACAATATATATTCTTTTTTAACGGCAAACAATATGGATAAAGGATAAATGAGTTTTCGAAAAAACTGAAAACATTAATTCTTGGTAATTGTTTAGAAAAAGGTACCCAAGAATAAAATTAGAGCAGTAAAAAATAATTAATTAATCTTTTTGATTCCAATGGAAATAAATTTTCAGAAAAATAATCGAAAACAAATCTGTAGGCCTACGAAAAAACTAGAGCTGTTCAAAGTGGAGGCCCTCATCCAAAATACATTGTATAGATCTACTTATTACTACAAAACACAGAAGTTTATGATATTAGTTGTTACATATTATATTTAGTGTTTCGATAACTTAGTTGTCCTTTAATGCTACAGGAAAATTTGGAGATAAAAATTTGCAGATTTCAAAAAATGTTGGTTGTAGGTTAATCTTGGGTGTTATAGCTAATTAATTACCAATGTTTTCAGTTTTTTGTCGATATCTCTGTTATACTTTAAGCTAGAGAAATAATAAAAGAAATATTTTGTTTGTCAATAAAATAAGAAAAATATTTTGTCTCTTGTAAATTTAACGGATTTTGAGATATTCGACTTTAAAAATTTAAATAGTCGCCATTTTAAATTGAGTAAAGGAAATCGGTTGATCATTTTTCTCAGATTGGGTCTTTATTACACTAAGTAGCATATAAAATTTTAATTCCATATAATTTACTGTTAAAAACACAAAATGGCGGCTATTAATCATTTTAGGAAGTATGTTTATATAAATCTTTTCATTGGTTTTGATTTGAGAAATGAGCTCCTGATATTTTGAAACTTTTTTAAACACCCTGTATATTATTATTTATAAAGTCTGATTTTTAAAAACTTGGTAGTTTTGGGTTTATAAAACTTTTATTAAAATCGTATTTTTTTTTCCTTTTTTTGTGTGTGAAAACGAAGGTTTTACGTGAAATTTGACCTTAAACTTTTAAAACAACCGTTACGTTGAAAAAATTGAACTCGAATCTCCTTCATAGAATATACCATTGTTAAAGTAGACAACTAATAAAATGTCTCGACTTATAAATATTTATTTTAAAATATCCGGATGGACGAAAAACCAAACATTTCTCACCTGTCCATTAAACGTTTTTAGTCATTTTGTCCCCGATCATCTCCCGTGGTGTACTTTATTTCTGAAACACCCTGTCTATTACAACCCAGTCTTAATTTTCAATTATAGCTAATTACGTATATTTAAAATCTTATAGTTCTTAGAATTCCGATGATTTTATTCAAAATAAAATTATTAAAGTCAGTTTTTTAACTTATTTGCAAGTACCTCAAATTATAAGTGTGTATACATCAATTAATTACACTTTAAGTCTTACTTTAAAAACAACTTCTTGATAGAAAGTTAGAGAAAAACGTTTTCCAAGATCACATGACTTTCAAAGTAGGTTTTCTCAAAATATAGGTTAGGTTCTTTGATGACGTATATTTTAAAACGGATTCTTTTTTAAGATTTCAAAACGTAGACACGTTACCAGAACAAAGGCATAGTTTATCAGTTGACAATGCCAGTATTGTTTCAGTCCACAAACTAAGCATAATACAGTCGCCTTAATGTTACTTTGTTCTTTATTAATGTACAATTAAATGTTGATTAAAAGTAAAACTCCTATGTAGATATTAAAAAGAATGATTTGCAATCCTTATCGGACATTTAACCGATAAATGTACTAAATGTCTTTTATTTACAGCTGCCGATAAAAAAGACTTTGTGCTTCCTTCTTCTGTGACACATTTTAAAAATCTTCCATAGCAGATAACTTTTTGTTGGGAGGTTATAATTTGAGATGAGCATGGATTTTAGTGTTTATTTAAGGGGACCCCCTCAAGACCTCATTTCTAGTAAGTACGGGCTTGGCAATCCCGGGGGGTCGGCTGGGCATGATGGTAACCATACCTTTTTTCATGTACTCTTGGGTTTCATATTTCCTATCAAGTCTCTATTGACCAACTATTGTTCTTTTCCGACCCTGACGTAGAGTATTCGAGGGGTCTTTATTTTATATTATTTTCTTCTTTTTCTTTATATGTACATAACATTATTATTATTATTAGTCTTGATTCCAATATGGCGGTTAAATCTGATAAAACCGTGTAGGCTACTAAATTTCGAAAATATCTACCGTGTGCATTATTTAAATGAGACAAGTTTAAAGAAAAGATTTAGGTAAAGTTTTACAAGCATTACAGAAAAATATTGTATACTAAAGTTATCTGTTATCGAGGAGTGAAACAAAATGGTATATTATTATTTTTTAAGTCTGTTTTCAAAGTCGTTTTAAGGTTAATTCAATTTTGTTTAAATAAAAACACTTATTATTATTTTGTATTCTTATTCAGTGCTAAAAGATTAGAAATTTTATGTGAATTTTTTTTTCTAAATAAGCTTAATTTTTAAGATTTTAACCAATATTTTGAGATCTGACCTGCAAGAATTTTTAAAAAAACATCATTTTTACAGCAACATTTTAAAGAAACAAAAATGGTTTATTTGAACAAAAACACATAGAAAATGTTTTCATTTTTTTTTTGTTTTTTTTACTACGAAAAAATTAAAAAAATTCTGAGTAAAAATAATAAAAAGCGTGTTTTCGAGCACCAAATACTTAAAAGTCAGGAGATCTCAAAATATTTTCTTAAATATCTTCCAAAATTGATACTGGATTAAAATTTTTATTACATAAAAGTTTCTCATTTTTTAGGGTAGAATAAGAATACTTAAATATACTTGCAAGTGAAAAATATACCACCAAATCTGGGAATTAGGGGGTCCAGAAATTACTGGACCAAACTTCAAGAACTTGATTGGTCAGGATAAATTATACAAGAAATGCCATAACATATAATCCTATCTTGCTTAGTTTTTCATCTATCCGCCATTTTGTTTTTTTTACAAAAAATGTATAACTTTGGAAATAGATAGGATATTGCATTCAAATTTTGTATAAGCACTTTTTATGTAATGTTTTATACATGTACAAAAACAAGGAATTTATTTATTATATTTTCAAAATGGCTACCGTTTAAAATTTTTAACGTCGAATATCTCGAAAACCAGTAACTTTATAAAAATCTTGTTATGGAATCTTTGATTTAGATGCTGTGAGATGTCTTCTATGTAATATTTTTGTTAATACTATTTTATTTTTTTTCAATATAGACACACCTGTAATATTACAAATAAAAAGTAGGGAATAAGAGTTGGCGTTTGGTGGGATATTTCTTTACTAAGGACTAAGTTTATGCAATTAAAATTAGGTGCATGAATTTTGTAATTGTTATTAAAATTGTCAGAATTTAAAATAATGGTTTTAGCTCAATTTTAGGTATTGTAGACAATTACCAAGACATTGTGTTTTCAGTTTTTTCTCGATAACTGGATTATCCTTTAAGCTGCAGTAAAAATACAAAAACCATTTTGTTCTTTATTAAAAATAGAAACTAATTGGTCCCTTGTAAATTTTCTATTAATTTAACGGATTTTGAGATATTTGACGTTAAAAATTTTAGACAGCAGCCATTTTGAAAAATATACTAAATAATTTCTTTGTTTTTGGTACAAGTCTAAAACGTTACATAAGAAATGCGTATAGGCTACAAAATTTGATCTCAATATCCTATCTATTTCTAAAGTTATAACTTTTTTTGTAAATAAGCAAAAAGGGCGGATAGACGGAAAAGTAAGCAAGATAGGATGTTAGGTTATGTGGCATTTCTTGTATATTTTGTCCTACCCAATCAGTTCTTGAAGTTTGGTCGAGTATTTTTTGGACAATCTGTAACAGGATACTATTTTTTAAATCAGTCGACCTTCAAATGTCCTTGAAAACACAGACCAAATAAAGAATTTTTAATTTCGTTTTGTTTAAAACATTTTATTTCAAAATTTGCCACTTTTTAGAGATTTCCTGTCTTAACTTAAATGACGCACTCCGTATATATAAATTCTTTTAACCTCCGTTTTTTTAAATACGTATTACATTCATGTACTTAGAAACGCCAAGTTTGAATTTTAGATCGGTTTGTGTGATCTCTAAATTATAAAAATTCATCTAAATAAAGCCCACCAATTTCCTCATTAAATAATTATGTTTGTAAAACACTAGGTTAAAATTTAACAAAGGATTCACGTCTATTTATTTTGAGCTTCAAGACAACATATTTCGTTCCGCTAAATCGGATCAATGATGTTCATGACCTGCTATATACGTAATGTGTATTACATCGCCAAGGCGCCGTTCATATTGATGTTTGTACATCTCGAGGACGGATCAATATAAGAGAGACTTCTACAGCAAGTGCCGTAAAGGTTAAGCTTACCAACAAAGCTGTACCAGTAGTTCTACCAAACCACCTGCTGTGCCTGTGGCTGTGGCTGTGCTGTACCTGACCACCTGCCTCTCTCTCCTCTTCCCTCTCTTTAGAAGTAGATTTCTTTATCTCCTTCTACGGTCACATCCATGAAAGATCTCCCCTTCCTTTATACAGACCAGTTCTCCTGCACAAATACCTCTTCAAAGAATTAACATGGGCTGGTTTCTACGTTCAAAGCACCGAAAACTGTTTCTCACAGATGGCATTTTATCTGGTATTTCACAGGAGATTTACAAAACATAAAATAATAATTTTACGCCGTATGTAGCAGATACGCTGACACGATAGGACACGAATTTTTGTGTCTCTTCGTTTGTCGACTTCGATCTTAGCATGTAGCGCAAAATGGATAATGTAGGTTCTAGATAAGAAGTACCGTAAAAGTGTTTCACACAATCGCCATTTTGAATTTTTTAGACCATTTTAGATTCTGACATGTACTAAGTATTAAGTATAGAGAAAGTTATATGATGGGTCAAAAAATCAATGTTCAGTTTTCTATGACTATATCCGTAAAGAGGCCAATAAAGTAGTTTTTACAATTATGTCTACTTTCCACATGTGTCATATTATAGTGCTGTTCAGACAAATGAGCCGTCTGATTATTATAAAATTTTGTATGTGAACATATTTTAGTCATATCTCTGGATTTTTTTAGGTTAGCTACCACAAGAAAAACACAATATTTTTATTTTTCAAAATCTGCTCCAACGATTTTGATCAAACTGTGCTCATATTTTTCCTTGTTGTGTAAAGGCAAAAACCTCTTGGTATCATCGTCTTATAAAAACCCGAAGAAATTAAAATCAAGACCATTAGCCATTAAAGTTCTAATAGCGTCAGGGTCGGAAAAGAACAAGACTTGATCAAGAGAGGCCTGATAGGAAAGATGAAAGGGATCTAACCCAAGACCCAAGGAAGTAGGTGTAGAATCCAACCCACATCTTGGAATCAATATCAGTAATAACAACTTTAAACATTGCGACATTTCATTTTAAACGTTAAAGCAAAACGTCTACTTTTAATCGATTTTCTATATTTTGACAAAAGTTTAGGTTAAAATTTTGTAAAATTTACAATAATTTTGACTTTCAAATATTGAAAATATTTTTTTAACTTTTTGCTTTCGTTGGTTGTAAACTCGTGTTTTTTTAGTAAAATATTATAAATCGAAACTTGTTTGAAATATTCTATTCAAACTTTTAACACCAAATTTCATGATAACTGTTCGATTTTCGATTAACTAAGTGTAATAAAAGTTAATTAATTTTATTAAAAATTCAAGATTTCCTAGTTTTTGAAAATGTGACATATAATAACGGGAATTTTTAGATTCCACAAGGACGTGGCAAAACAATATTCCAGTGGTTAGGTTAGGTTAGGTTAGATACAGTTAGGTAGGTTAGGTTAGGTTATCGATGATCTTTTTATATATAGTCTCTAATGTTGTCAATAACTTGAATATATTAGACATTTTGTTATATTTTTCTTGTTATTACGAATGCGTAACTATTGAAATACAGTCAATGCGTTGTGTCTTGGAGTTGTGGAAACCTTTGCAAGTAATCTGATTAAGCAAGCCATATTGTGTAGGCTACGTCCCTTAACGTAGAAATCCGATACTCGAAAAATAAGCAAGGAATCATTCTCAACGTTTTGCAACCATAGAGTGCATGCTAATAGTGTTAACATATTTAGAATACAATTTTATATATCCCACCCAATTACGTTATAATCACACATAAAAAGTATTTAATAAAAGTGGAATACAAAATGTTATACATTTGAGTAAGAAATTAAAATGTAATTATTCATGTGAAAACTGTTAAGCAAATTTTTAAGGGACAAAAAATTGTGACGAGGTCCCCAGGGTTGCTGGCTTCGACTTGTTCGAGTTGCACAACGGTGGGGTTCCTCCTGATATCTGTGGAGGTTCTTATGCACTCTTGCTGCAAGTTCGAACGGTTCTCAGGATCGTGACGGTCGTGACGGCAGGCGGAGTAAGTCCCTCGGGATAAACTCGGGTGAGAAAATGGAGGCAAACCGATTTAAATATTTTAAACTTCCTTCTTTAAATACTTAGGTTACACGTGTTCAGGTTGAAAAGTTAGAAGGGTAATAGCAAGAGTACGGATGTCTGCTCCTAATCACACGGTTCTGGACAGACTCTGCTCTCCTAGGTCTGGAGCAAGTGCATCCAGTTTCAAAACGTTCCCCATTCTTCTGAAATCATGACTGCTACATTTCCTGCATATACTATGTTCAGTGAATAAAGAGCCTTGTTATACTTTCCTGTTAAAATATGTGAATGTATGTTTAGGCCTAATAACTCATGTAATATTACTCTTAAATGTTTACATATTTTTACAAGGTTTCACAAAATGTTTATTAATTCAAATTACACCAACTGTGACGAGCTACACTTGTGGAAACCTCCGGAACTAAACGAATGATATTTCAACTCTCCCTACTTTTGTACAATATGAATACAAGACGACGTTTCAACGAATAAGTAATCATCCTCAGTTACCACATGCACACAAACCCTACTGTCACTCTAGTATTGTGTCATAATTAGTTAGTATTAGTAGGATCTGTGTGCAGTTGAGAATAATGTGGTTGTGTGAAGAGTTGAGTTTTCGTTCGTTTAGCTGTTTTTACACATAGACTTTTTTTTGAGATTTTTATAAAAGAATTGTCACCCTTCAAATTCTACTCAAAAAATCCTGAAAAATAAAAATGCATTGGAAAGGTAATAAAGTTTTTATTTGATTTTGCACATTCCTCAATTTCTTTTGGGATTTTTTCAAACAGCTATATCTCGAAAAATAAGTGTTTATTTTCGAGAAGAAAAATGAGAGAAATAAAAGGTAAAAGTTCTTATTCTTCGCCAAATTATTGGGTCATTTGTTTGTTCACTATTTGAATGTAAACAATTTAGTTGTATGTCCTTATAACGAAGCAATTAGACTTTTATTTCCTTCACTTTTGGAGATTTCTGAAGTTTAACTCTAAAAAATGTATAATTTGACTAAACTGTGTTATCCCAGACTATGAAATGTCCACTGATCCTACCCAAAAGAGAAATTTGCCGCCATTACTATACATAAGTGTCTTACTTAACGCTCGATAATAACCTTTTGCGCGTAGTTTCTATAATTTCTCATTTTGTGTAACTTCAAAACATGTTTTCCTACGATAACTGAAAACCACAAAATTAAGAAAGTACAAGTATTTATCTAGTATGTTGGATTTTAAGTATCGTTCAATTTATTTTGGAAGGGTATCACGGCATGATTAGATTAATCTAAAAACACTTTAGTGGTGGACAAAAATTAATAAATTAAGTAGTGTAAACTGTAAAACTCATTACGTTATTGTAATTTGTCATTTTAAAGTACAAAAACATCTAAAGATTGGGTACTTTTTATCTATACATTTTAATAAATCTCATCTTACATATATCGGTTTTCGTACATAACTTTGAAAGATATAATCTGTGCAGATTAACTGTTTGTACGTGTAACGTAAAGTTGCGTCGAAGTCTGGGAGTATCTTTGTATACAGTCCTTCAGCTCCCTAAAATAACTTCAAGTATGTGCTTGCGTATCTACTTGAGAAGGCGAAGAATCCGCCAACACTGTGCATTACTGGCCCACCAGGTAAATACACTGACAATCAAAGGAAACGAATAATGTATAAGCTGCATAAAATGTTGGACAGGTCATGAAGGAACTACCAAAAATCCGATCCAAGCGGCCGCCATTTTGAGTAATATTAGTGCGTTTCTTGTTCATATTAAACATTTGAAAATAATTGTATTATGAGTATAAATAACAGAATCAGAAACGAAAATATAATACAGTTAAATACAATAAAATATAAAATAATAATGAAACTCTTTTTTATATTACCACATTTACATCGTAAAACATTTTCATCTGTCAGGTTGGTAACATTAACAAAAATATATTTCTACAAAATTACTACTAATAATTCAATTCCAAAATCAGTTGTCTATGTATGCTTCCCCTACATATTTTACCAAATTATACCAATTTTCTTTGGTATAAAGTTTAACATGAGTCTAAACGTGTACAATGCTTACTTCCTCCAGAATTTTTTTTTTGTATTTTCTTCCCCTTCTGGTCTACTGTCTGTGGCACGCTTGGCTTTAAATATTGTGTTAATGACACTTCTTGTTTTCTTGTAAGTTAATCATTTTCTTTAATGGTAATGACGTTTTGATTTAACATCGTTTTTCAACCTCGAGTTCAGTGTTATATTTTTTTTGTTATATCTCTCACCTATCCCCAGTTATTCACGAAAAACCATATGAAAATGTATGAAATTTGACTTTATTTTTCGCAATTATTGTTTTAATTGTGTGAGACCAATGTTACTGCACTAGACTTTGGTTTTCACCTCCAATGGATATCTACTGACATAGGTCAGTATAATTGTACAACTTGATTTATCATTACTAATAAGTGTCTTGGTTTATTATTTAAAAAGTAGTTGAAGGGGCTCCGGAACCCCCTATTTAGGTAATGTTAAAAATACAATCATTAAGAAACCATTTCTCAGACATTACTGGAAGAAATTAGTGAAATTTGTATAGTGATTTAGTACTGACTACATACAGTTTACCATGAGGTTTTATAACACAAGCATTTATAGGATTTTTGTTTTTATTTTTTAAATGATTAAAATTCGACTAGTTTTTGCCACATTTATAATTATTATATATTACAAAATGCTCATTTTATTCCCTAAAATAACCCCTGAAAACTTCACATTATGTGAAATAGATTTTGAGAAAATTTTCATTTTGTATACAAATTATATGATTTTCGGAAAATCATGTTTAAAATTTTTCTTACATATATAATGCATACCGACCTCATATACAGGGTTGTCTTCTATGTCTTCTTACAGTCTCCTTTTTGCCCTTCTAAACAGCCTTGCTCCTATTATTCCATTTCTTGAATAAATGTTTCAGCTGCCCTTAACCTCTCCTTGTCAATCGTGTACATTAATACAAAGATTGTGGATTTCTTGGCATCTGCTTGCTTTGCCCTCCGAATGTTTTCAAGGATTACCAACGTAAAAACCATAAAATGAGTTACTCTACATATGTATGTTCTCGGCTGAGATATGGGGTAGTCTTCTGGGGGAACTCTGTCGATGCTTTTAAACAATTTCCGTATTCAGAAACGAATAATTAGAGTAATGTTTAATTTGAAATTTAATCAATCATGTAGACTTTTTTTTTTTGAAAAATATAGAATTTTGACTTTTCTATCTATTTACATATATGAAATGATGGTGTTTTTTAGGGCAAACTAGAGTATGTTCCAAGGAAAACAACATAACCATAAATATCTCATGAGGAAAAAGTGTTGCAATATCCTGTATACAGATTGGAATTTTTTGAACGTGACGTTTATTACTCCGGTTTGAAATTATTTAATAAACTTCCAGAATATATATATATATATATATATATATATATATATATATATAAGTTGTTTCAAGAATTTTCGCGGATCACTCAGAGGATGCCTCTAGGGGCATGCTTTTTACTCAGTGGAGGAGTACCTCAGCTCATAACCTCTGGGTGCCTGGGAGCATGATTAATATGAGATAAGATGTATACATGGTTCACTGTGTCCTTATTTGTTGTATTTTATACAATTTCTATCTTGTGTATTTGTATTGTGTGTAGTGAGTGATGGTTGTATATGTATTTAAGGCATGACAACTCAAATGTATACCGCAGCACTGCTGCACTATGTATGCTATAAATGATACAAATAAATAAATTTAATTGTATTGTGACCAGTACTGAAACCCATACTTTCAAGGATTTGTCACCTTGTAACAATCCCCTTGTTATATGTTGCAGTTGCATCATAAACACAAAATTCCTTATTTTTAGTGAGAAAAAAGTAGTTTGGAGAAGACGAGACCATATAACACTTTCTTTAGAATTTTGTGTCTTTCCACGTAAACATTTTTATTAAATTTCTGGATTCGAAAGATCTCTAAATACAGGTTTAATCATTACCAATACAGAATTTGTATGTGTGTACTAAGCACCAGTTTCTTTAGTTACTTACACCAACCTCCTACCCTTGATGAGGGCAATTTTAATTGGTTTCAAATCAGATAAATTATTTCAAATGATTCAAAACTTGATGCGAATTTTTTTTTTTTATTCATTTGACACATCATCTAAAAAGTGTATTTTCACTCACTTGGAGTTGAGATATAATTATAAATTTAGGCTTGTTTTAAAGCTACTTAAAAGGACAACAATAAAAAATAAAAAGATAAAAAATTGAAAAATATTTATTAAGGTATTCCGGAGCCCCTTAAAAGTTGTTTCGAAGTTGTTTTATGATGTAATATGAGTTTTACAATGTTCTAAAATTTACTGCAGTAAAATAAATCTCATACAAAACATTAAATATACAGTATTAAAATAAAGTCAAATTTCATAAATTAATGTCCAATGGGTTTTTCATGAATAACTGGAGATAGTGAGAGATATCAAAACAATATTTGTACCACTGAACCTAGGGTTGAACAATGATGTTAAATCATGTATCACAACACCAGGTTGCCATTTAAACGATCTGTCAAAAAAAAAATAATAATAAATAAAATTAAAAAAAAAATATGCTGGGTGGAACATGTTGATGGACGCATGCCAAAAGCATTATATAAAACCAGAATGGGATGGGAGAAGACGGAATAAAGGAAGACCACTGACAGATGAAGTCGAGGCGTACCAACGAAAGATGGGAATGCGTGCCTAGAGGCGTTCTGTGAGAGATCGGATTGTTTGGAAAGCTGTCGTTGGAATGGTCAAGGTTCATCACCTCCAGCTGTATCACCGAGTGATGATGATGATGAGGTAATGAAACATTCCAACTTCCACAAAAAATAAATACACCAACAGTGCGACGTTTCAATAAATAAGTCATCATCAGTTCTTAATCATGCTAGAAGTAAAAAAATACTTCAGTCAGTTTCCCACAAGTTTTGCCTAATATAAGTGATTATTTATTTATGTTTTTAAAGTTGGTATTTAATCTCATTTTTATTGTTACAGGTAAGCATATCTCATTGGGAAACTCGCTGGTATAAACTCAAATTGTACGGACAAGGTATTTATCACACTATTGTATAATTTTTAAATAAGCTTATTGGTTGATTAATAAATTATCCATTTCCTATTAGCGCATTTTAAAGGAAACATCTGAGATGATGGCGTTTTTTGCATGTATCCACTAGCTGCAATTCGGACTAGAGAACCATCAACGGTTACGCGTAGATGGTGGCGTAGATCTTTTCCGTGTTATCCTCATCCAACGTCTTAAGGGTCGCCAGACCATCTTGAACAATGTTAAACGTGTTGCAAATTACTTCAATAATAATTTTAACTTGGCATTTTAAAGGGGAATACGTATGGAGTTATCTTTTTAAAAGACTATAGTTTATTTTGACAATAATTTCCGACAAAATGTAGGAACTTTGGAATGTTGTTGTTGTAGTTTAAATACTGATATTAAAACCACCCTGCTCGGAATTTAGAAAAGATTAAAACTGTATTAGATCTAACAAGGTTGTATAACGTATGTCCTTGGAATAACAATTCTTGGAAGTATGTCTGTGCGAAATAGGCTTCTAGTTCGTGCCGACATCTGAGAGAGTTCATGTTACCACGAAATTTTCTGTTCTGTCTTGTCGAGGCTTAAACAAAGTAAAAGCAATTGATTGTAGGCTGATGAAGGTACGTCGTAATGTAGAAGGAAACATCGAAACATATTTCAAACAACCGCCATTTTGAAATTTTGCTACCATTTTTACTTTCTCACAGATACTTTGTATGGAGAAAGTTATGTGATGTAAGGAGTTGTTGCTGATATCTCAGTTTAGAGGTCCTCTTAGACCAAAAAAATGAATTTTGGAATGATCTTTGTCGTTTTGTGTCATGTTTTTACATAATTTATTTTCAGTTAAATTCATCATTCAATGATATATTTCTACCATTTGGTTTTTAGTGATTTGGTTTTTTCTTGTTTATTGTCTTAAATATGTTTGGCGTCATTGGTTGATGATTTTAATACTTCAAAAAATGAGTTATTGTAAGACTTTTTTGAAAATGTAACTTCAAAATCTCTTTTAAAAAAAATTTAATATCAGTCGCTATTTTTTCTGGTTATGAAACTTGTTCAACAGTTTATAAATCTGAGTCTATCTAACATATTTGAGGACAGACGGACAAAAGGGACTGTTTTAGTACCCATATAATCGGTGTTCCTTACTTTAAAATAAAGAAAAACGTTCCTATAAACATATGTCCAAAAACGCTTCGGTTACCCTCTATCTCTCCGTTCGTAACTATGGAAATAGATAAGAATCCAGATTTGGTATAGCCTACACCTTTTTAATGTAATCTTTTAACAGTATATACCAAAAACCAATACTATTTTGTAGCCTATATTTTTAAAAAATTATTGTGGCTGTTTAAATTTTAAAAGTGTTAATATCTCGAAAAACTGTACAAAAATTACAAGACAAAATTAATTGCTCTTTAAACAGCAAACACAATAGTATTTTTACATATTAGATAATAACAATAACGTTACATTTATAAAAGTTGAGAAAAATCAAGTTTTGCTAATTTTTGAACACCCTATATATCGTACTAAACTTTTGTACCACCCTGTAGATAGGTCAGGTTAAGAGCTTTAAAAAGACAGGTCTAACATTTTTCTATCTAAAGATGTTCTTGAAATATTCAGCCGTTTCCATACTTTTTACACACACTGTATATTAGATAACAGAATTATTGATAAAAAAATAATATTACAGTACACAATTTTCTCTTTACATTGAAAGAAAGAAAAAGAAAACCCCGACTAACTGGGGCAAGACATAGAGGAATACAATCTTATAGATATTACATATAGGTCGTGCCAATATGTCAGTCAATGATTAGAACGATTGCGTCAACTGGTAGTGCAACGTCAGCACTCGAGGAGTGCTTGTGAAAGTCTGGACTGTGCGGGTTATTCACCTCGACCCAAATTAGAAGACTATATTTAGCCCTTTGCCCAGAGTCTCTTGTTCCAGTTAAAAGACTTCGTAGAGGCCTCAAGTTCGCTTCTTTTAGGTAGTCGGCGAGAGCTATTTCCATCGCATTCGATAAAAAAAAAAAAGTAATTGATGCAAGCTAGTATATGTGTTGGTGATTTAGATTGTAATCTTTTAATTTAATGATTAAGAATCAGTCGTAGATGTTCTAAAATCTTCTATGTTTCAAAGCATTCAGTGTATTCCCTTCTTCATTTATTACGTAATATAGGGAAAGTTAGGTTATGGGGTCAAAAAATGGATGCCGATTTTTTGCGGATATATCCATTTTGAGGTCACCAGAGTTCAAAACTGGTTTTGGAATGATATCTGTCGTATAAGCCCAAACTTGATTCATTCAAATTTGTCAGTGGGCATATTGTGGTCATTTCTGGGACGTTTTAATTTTTTATTTTGTTAACTCAGAATTTGGGGTACAGTAATTGCTAAAAGAAAAAACACAATATTTCAATTTTTCAAAATCGGATCCAACAATTTTCATCAAATTTTGCTCGAGTAGGTATAGCAAAATAAATACCCTAACAAAACGTATTTTTGTCGTCAAATTTTGAAAAAATGTTTTTGATAAAAAAAATAAAAAAATCACCTGTTGAGATAAAATGCGTAATAACTAAAAATCTATTTGATCCATAGTGTGAAAACGTCGTGTACGGTATTAACCCTCAAGGGCTCACTTTGGTGAGTACGAGCTTGGCAATCCTGAGGGGACCTAGATATGATCTACATCTTTTATTGTAGTCTTGCCTTAGATCCCTCTCTTTCATCTATCCTACCGGTTTCTCTGAACGAACTATTCTTCTTTTCCGACCTTGACGCTATTAGTCTTATTTTTTTAAGTGAAAACTTCCTTTGGTGGGTTTTTGCTGAGGCGTGAACGTAAGTGAACCGTCACGCTCGGGTCGGTTACGCTGAATCGGGTTTACTCGGCTCCACTCGACATATGTGACGCACTGAATCGTCTATACTCGGTTCCAGTCGTCATCAGCCACGTTTACTGTCCGACAAGAAGTGCATCGTTCCAATGTTATTGTATATGATCAGTGTAATATTTAAAGTGTTTACAATTTGTTCTGCATTTTACTAATACAGTAGTGAAAAATTTATTTTTATAAGGTGATGATGACCGAGAAGTTTTTTGCCTTTAAACGATAAGGGGGAAATTTTTTATACGTATTGATGTTCTAATAAACTACACCAATAATATCAACAATGAATATCCAATAACTTTAAAAACAGAATGACCTACTGAAAGACTAACAGGTAGCATTTTTTAAAAATTATTTATACAACTTTTTTTTCAAAATTACCTACAGATTCTTTTAAATTCAGATAAATATTAAACTTCAGAGCATTGGCTAACCAAACCTGACAGTTTACTTAGAAGATCATACTTTGTATGGCTACAGATTATTTCTATAGGCAGAGTCAGTGTTGTATAGGTTGTGTCCACTGAGTGGCCAGTATACTGAGCCCTGCATCTCCAGTTGACAAGAGTCAGAAGGGTTTGGTAGGTCTAGAGGTTATCAGCTGAGTGGCCAGTATACTGAGCCCTGCATCTCCAGTTGACAAGGGTCAGAAGGGTTTGGTAGGTCTAGAGGTTATCAGCTGAGTGGCCAGTATACTGAGCGCTGCATCTCCAGTTGACAAGAGTCAGAAGGGTTTGGTAGGTCTAGAGGTTATGAGCTGAGCGGCCAGTATACTGAGCCCTGCATCACAAGTTGACAAGAGTCAGAAGGGTTTGGTAGGTCTAGAGGTTATGAGCTGAGCGGCCAGTATACTGAGCGCTGCATCTCCAGTTGACAAGAGTCAGAAGGGTTTGGTAGGTCTAGAGGTTATGAGCTGAGCGGCCAGTATACTGAGCGCTGCATCTCCAGTTGACAAGAGTCAGAAGGGTTTGGCAGGTCTAGAACTAGAGGTTATCAGCTGAGCGGCACATTTTTCTACTACATTTTTTTACATCCTGGACTCTTATACATGTCGCTAACTGACACTCTGCCTAAAAGTTTATTATGTTTGTCAATGGTACACAGGCCAATATTCTTAGACTTATGGTAGTACACGATAAAACATGTTCCAATAATTCTTTCTGGTTAAAGTAAATCTTCAAAGTAAATATTAGAAACCAAAGTAAGGTGACTAAAACATGTCAATTTCGAAGCTAACCTAACCCAACCTATCATGGGCTATCTTACAAATCTCTTTTATTCCAAAAATTTTCCGCTCAACGGAAAGCCCCTTGACCTGTCAAACTCTTCTGATTTTTGTTACTTGTAGATTTGGTGCTCAGACCACTGGTTTCTCGACGGAAGACACCGTGTTGTATAGTTTGGGTGTTGGGATGTCCACGAGGAAGATTCAAAAATCTAAAAATGTTACTTATGTTAGGTATTTGCTAATAAGTTGATGTAGCTTGCCTAACATATTCACGTCGTACGAGGGCGGTTTACACCCTCAGAGCTTGCTTGGAAGGGGGTTGAAATTGATGTATTACATTTCTTGAAAAACAATTTTTTGCACAATTTGAACTCGACAATATGTCGGTAAGTATAAGGTAGACTTTAAATTT
This sequence comes from Aphrophora alni, assembly GCA_963513935.1. Classification (NCBI taxonomy): domain Eukaryota; kingdom Metazoa; phylum Arthropoda; class Insecta; order Hemiptera; family Aphrophoridae; genus Aphrophora; species Aphrophora alni. The sequence continues at coordinate 92,872,758 of OY740771.1, forward strand.
TTGAAATGAAACCAAATATCTAAAACATTCAAATACAATTATAGGAACTTACAAATCAGCTGTGTTTGAAATCAGCTGAAGAGTTTGAACCATTTCAACATTCGTTAACATGACAACAATTTTTTGAAAAAATGTAATATTAGTTAATTCTTTAGAATAACCAATTAATTTGAAGTTAGGTTAACCACATAGATCCACGATGTATTATCAACAGTTTTTTTTTTTTTTTTTTTTTTTTTTTTTTTTTTTTTTTTTTTTTTTTTTTTTTTTTTTAAGGCTAAAAACCTTTCTATCGTCATAGTCAAAAAAAAACAAAAAAACAAAAGAATATAAAATCACAGCTCTCAAGTACTCAAATAGCGTCAGGGTCAGAAAAGAACAAGAAGTGAACAAGAGAGACATATCGGGAAGATGAAAGAGAGGGATCTAACCCAAGACTACATAAAAAAGTGTAGATTCTGTTAGTGTTCTTCAGGTTTGCGACCCTTGTACTCACTAAATGTGAACTCCAGAAGGTTGTATTATTTCTGTTGTCACATATAGGCCTAATATGTTTTTTATTTCCTTCGTTTTTAAGTAACAAAACTATTTCAAAAACTTACACAAACGCTTACAAAGAAATATATTCATTAAAACAAAGAAGTTTTCAGTTTTTAAATATCAACGAGTTCCTAATGACGACAGTCGGGTTTTAAAATTATATTAACTAAGAATCCTCCTCTACTCTAGTCAACTTAATTTGTTGTTTATTTGTTACAATGTAAGGACTTGCACACTATTTTCTCCTACAACTGCAATGCACTTATTCCAGAACTCGGAAATCTTATTGATCCTAGCAGAGAAGTCCTGTGGTTGCATGTTGACCCAACAACGTGAATGACCTTTTTATTCGAGTTGAATTTATTTCTTCCTAAAATGCAATCCTAAATATAAACCCGTAAAATAAACGTGTTACACACACCTATATAAAGTAGGCTACGTGTGTGTAATTCTACTTTTATAATCTACGAGGATTTTTCCTGTCGTTGTGTTAGTTGAGTAATGAAGAATGGAGGAGGTAGCGTAACCCGGATAAACTGAACGCCATCAATCGAGCTCGAACCTGCATAACTGAAAGTTCACAAGTCCAAACTGCAGTGATATAGGTATCTTTTGATGAGTTTTTCTTATCGTTTTAAAAGCGAAAAACCTTATTAAAAAAGGATGAAAAGAACTTAATATAAAGACCCTTAAATACTCTAATAACATCAAGGCTGAATAGAACAAGAGTTGGTCAAGAGAGATCTGATAGTGAAATGAAAGAAACTGATCTAACCCAAGATTACATGAAGATCCTGCTAGACTACCTCGGGATTGCCCCCCCCCCTTTATAGCTAATTTTGATGACAAACTGGCTACTTGTACTAGGGGAATGGAGTAATGCAGCAAAATAAAACTTATTTTAATTTAGCCAAGTTGTTCCTTTAATGTACTATATTAGGAAAGACCCATGCACGCGAAACTTTTTTTAAACACGAAATTTGAAAATTAAATAAATTTGAATAACAATTAAAAAATCTTGTAAAAACTACCACGAGGAAGATGAAAAATAATGACACCAATCTGTTAAAAACGACATTACAAATAAACCCGATTATATTATAGAATAAAATGAATTGTGTCACGAACAACGTAATTTATAAAATTATCTGTAATTGTTGTCAAAGACAAGTTATTGTACAACTTCAAATGGATTGCGAAGTCGAATGACAGACCAGTGCTTTGAAGTTGTCTATATTGATAAAGATAAGCCTTTATCCAACATGCTTTTCAGGATAAAATTGTATTTTTTTTACAATAAAGAGTGTAAATAAAATAATTAATTTGGTTCTAAAAAATATAATATAAAGGAGAATAGGTTAAAAAATTATCCCTTCAATTACCGTTAAGATTAAAATTTGCTTCCAATCAAAATTGGTGTATGATTTAGACGCTAATTGGAACTGAATACTTTTTCATCGGTCCTTAATTAACAATTTTATGCAGAGGATGTCGATATTTCCCCGTATATTTTTGACTTAATTTTACAGAGCTTGAAAAATGAAGTAATTTCGAATAATAAAATTTTTTCAAAGTTATATGTGGTTTTAGTTTAGAAACTACTGTGTTTTAATTTTAATGATGCAATTCACGTCAAATCAAGGAAATTTATTCGCTTCTCAATTGGACACGTGGCATGGAGATTCTAGCAAGCAATCTCTACCTGCTGGCGTCTAATGATTACACTAAAAATATTCTTTATAAAGACACCCTCAGATAAAAAAGACTTTACTATTGTGTCTTCTCATTCTCTCTTTTCTGCCCTACTTTACCATTAATAAAGAAAATTAATACAAATTTTTTAAATTGTTGGATTTAATTCACTAAAATGTCCTGTACTTTATCAATCTAGCTACAAAGTTAAAACATTAATTTTACAATATAATCTGATTTTCACTTTCTAAATAATGCAAATTGTGTATTTCACGCCGGCGATGCCGATGGAAAATCATGGATATGAGCACAAAGAGCCCGATTTGAACGTGGATAAAGTTAGTTTATATTAACCCACTGTAAAATAAGAAAGTCAACATTAGCAGTTCATTGTTACATTTAATAAAATGTATTCATATTATTAGTAATAAACATTTTAAAGGTTATTAGTGTTTATTATGGTAATTGTAGTGTAACCTACTGTATAATATCGGGTAACCCATCGAAACACGAAAAACTGTTTTATTTACCGGTATTTATTTTTTAATTTTTTTTTTTTCATATTTAATTTCTTTTGTTCAAAAATCATTCGGACCCGTGAATTTTTAAAGGGAAGAATTTTATTTCTTACTCTGAACACAGCTACTGTAACCTCTAAACTTGGGGAGGTCACTTCATTTTTAATGGTGAGGGAATCGAGATGCTTACCATCTCAACACTTTTTAAATTTGAACCATCTTCACCTCAACATTATTATGTTCACGCTTTTAAAAATCCCAAAAGAAATAATAAAAGCATGATGGATCACGTGACTTCGCAGGCCATTCCATTGCCGCATCTTTGTAGCTAAGAGGTAGTGTCCAACGTGGAAATTGACTCTTCAGTATTTTGAATTTTTTGTATTATCGTGTTAACTAATAAGTGACAACAGGAATTTCCTGCCAAGTTAATATCTATTTTTGAAGGATTTATTACAGTAGTGCTAACAATCCTTGCCAACTTTTTGGGGATTGGGATCGCTGGATGTAAATCTCGATCATCCATTGGGGATTCCCATCGAACCCATCTCGACTCTTATCCCTATTTAGAATGAAAGTTGCTTCATCTGTAAACACCATAGAGTTAACAAAGTTTAGACCCCCAATCAGCTGTTTCTACATCATGATGTTGCGCTGCGAACATAATCGTGCAAATAAAACGAGATTAATTTTAAACGGAGAAAATCTTTTTTATTTCATAAATTTTGTAACAGCTGATGTCATGTTTTCAAAAGCCAGCTTTTCTCAGCGAGTTGTAGAGATTTTCAACAAATAACTGTAGACATGTCTGTATTGGTTGCTCATTTGCGTCTATCGGAGCGAGCGCTGATCTTTGTGCTTTCGGTTTCTTGAAGGAGGTCGGTCAGAAAAATTGTTATTAAACCAGACTTCTGATACGAACACTCCTGATCACCATATCCTCTTATGAGCAACCTAAAAACTAACTGTAAAAAACTTTATTTCAACGTCCCTCTTACAGTTAAACACTTACTCATTCACTTAATGTGTGGATAAAGACTAAATTATTTGAAGAACGTTTGATAAACATAAACCAACATGCTTTATCCTTAACCCAAAGTCCAAACCTTGATAATGAGTTTCAAAATTCCACCAAAACACATTCTGTGTTTAGTGCCTTATTAAATCAAAACATTTTTATAACAAAAACCTCATTATTTTTTAAGTAATAATTCCAACGTGTTTTTATTTATCTACTAAAATAAAGTTTATTTACTCTTACAACGCGAATAACTTTTTAGGTAAGAGATTTCTTAACAAACAATTTTGTATTATCCTGTACATGGAAAGTTATTTTTGGATCTTGTGTTATTAATTTAATTTCTAACCTTTAACCGATATATCAGTTGGGTCACTGATATCCTTTAAACTTAATGTTATTATACTGTAAAAGAAATTGTTTTGAATGCGTATTACTATTTTTAAAGATAGACACAGAGAAAAAAAATCTTTGTAATGTTTTGCGGTAAAATAATTAGGTAAAAATACTACATTATATTAAAAAATATAAGGAAAATCAAACAATGTTTTTTAACTTTCTTAATACAATCATGATGTCTTAACTATCTTAATACAAACATGATTTTTTTTTTGTCATTTTAAGAATTGCATGGTTTTAATGTAGGCCTATCGCCAAAATCATTAAAATGAGGTATCGTATCCATACATTCGATTTTAAAATGTTGAGTAAATCCCACCCCTTAAAAAGTCAAAAACACAAATAAGGTCTTTTTGAGCTCGTTTCACTTTCCTGAAAAGATTCTAAAATATCAATAAAGTAAAAGTTGGGGGAGAGGGAAGATTCCAATTTTCATTTTAGCAATCTTAATTCGTTACTTGTTACGTCGTAATTTTTCATTTCCACTAATGACGTAGAAACACAAGTTTTATTATTTCTTATTTACGAAAATATTGTTTATAAAAATACTATCATTTCTTGATACTTTATTCCTTCTCCGATGGCGCCTGGATTTTTAACTTTATCCATGATCCAGGCTATCAATCAGTCTTTCATTGATTTTGCATGAGTGCGTATTAATTCTGTACGTTTTTTTTTATTGTCTAAGTTCGAAAAGGTATTTTTTTCGTAAGGTTTCAAAACTAGAAATTATTTTGAGTCGAAATTTTATTTGTAAATTTCAAATTTAACTTTATGAAAAATAGTGTCAGTACATGCATTAGCATGCATATAAATAAATTTATTAACTTTTATTGCGTTCAATTTATTTTATTTTGTCACGTTTTTTCACTTAATTATTATTTAAACTTAATAATCAAAATTAACCTGTTCTTTTATAGGTTTTAAATAATTAATTTTCAACGTAATAATATTTTAATGTGAACTCAATTTTTCTAATTGTTGTATAAAGCTTTCACAGCCTCAAATATAGTGGTTTACATTGTCTAATTTTTATTTTTTAAACATATTTTATATCGGTTTATTGTCTTCTTTTAGCTAACATACCTCAGACTTAAAAAATCTCACTAATAACAAAAAATATTTGATATTTTAATTCAGTCAGAGCGACGTTGCCGATGTTAATTTCACTAAACACAACAAACATATATGCAAAGTTACGACAAACCAATTGTAGTCTAAACAAATTTGTCTCATCGAGCCCTATAAAGTGATATAGCACAATATCACATGACCATATTTCAAATTTGAAATGTATTGATTCACCCTCCACCCTGCCTATTCCAAAATTTAAAACTCTTAGAGCCCCCTCATCACACAAGAAAACCCTAATCCGTGTTTAGCTATCTTAATTTATTACAAAGTTAAAGGGGGTTTGGAAGTTTCTTTTCAGCCACCCTGTAAAAGGAGAAAAGGTGAGAGATTATACTTTAATCTTGATACTGAATATTTAGAGCCCTAAATACTGATTTTACACATTTATATAAACATGGTGAATTAGTCTTTATAAATATCTTATTCTTGTTTTGTATTGACGACCGCCATCAAGCCCGGAAGTTATCCAACTATCTAAACCTCTCAAGACTAGGTCGACGTGCTTCTCCTTTCTCTTCCATCACATAAAGGACTATATATGGGTCGCTGAGCTTTTCTTTCAAAACCTTTTTAGAACCTGTTCATTCTTCAACAACCATGAGAGACCGTGCTTGCGAATCGTACGTGATATCTGCTCTTATACTGCTTTTGCTGTTCTTTTTTCTCTTGTAATAACCTGAATGTAATATGTATTGACATTAGTTATCACTAAATAAAGACCTTCATTCGGTCAATAAGTCTCATATTCTGATGGACAGTTATCTCATTTCGTTTTATGTTTGGTCCAATAAACACATGTTCTGTTCAGGTAAGCACCAAATTGTTCGCATCTTATGTTCCTGATGTGTATTTGTTTCACCTCTCCGTCAAATAATCAGACTATGTCCAGGTTGTATCGAATCTAGAGCCAAAATAGGCTCAACAGATTTGCACACTATTTTCATTATTCTCTTCATTGTTAGGTGTTGTAGTAAAAATTCTAGACAAAAATTGATACAAATCGATAGAACTGCTGTGAAACGGTTGGGAAGGACGTTATGTCTCCGAAGTAAGGCTTCGTGTGCTCTTTTTACCCACCGCCTCTTCTAGAGAATATCATATCCTAACCTAATAATAATAACCTAACTTAACTGACCTTATCAGATCAGAGAGATTGATATCTTGCAAGCTCTTCATATACCCACCCTCAGGTGCTCACTTTAGTGATTACGGGTTTGGCAATCCCGAGGGAATCTAGCTGGATCTACACTTTTCTTCGTGTAGTCTTTTGGGTTGGATTCCTATTGTTCATCACGTCTTTCTTACCCAACTCTTATTCTTTTCTGGCACCGACAAGATTGCAGCATTCGAGGACTAGGCGAGTCCTTATTTTTTATGCTCTTTACATCCTTTTTTTTTTAAAGGCGATGATGACAGATAGTTTTTTTGCGTTTTAACTACAAGAAAAATCTACAATACCTAATAACACGTTAGCTGTATAAATAAGGCAGCTAAATAACATTGAATTTAGCAAGTTTTTAGCCTCTAATTTAATCTTAAGGGTAATCTTAATGTAACATACATTCTCAGAATCTAATTGTTAATGGCGTTAGACATTTGATACTTCCAAATAACCAGGGAAATATTAATGAAGTCAGAAATATACCAAACTTTGAAAAAGTTGTTTCTTATGACAGTTCATTAAACTATAAGTTAGAAAATGTCTCTTACCCATCATTAAGACCATGGGACACAGACTACACAGTCTCCTAATTGCAAATAACAGGAAGAAACTAATAATTAACAGCTCACTGAATCATTTTTTTATCGATTTGTGAAGATAAACAGATGCAATAAGCGGGAATTTTTAGTAAATAATAAAATTATTTTTTGTTAAAAACACACATTTTAAATAGTCGATATACAAATCGTAATGTTATTTATATATTAATAGGAGAGAAAACACTACTAATTAAGCTCAAGTAGTTGAAAAAAACATTGACTTTTTGATTTTCTGTTTTCTATGAATATACCTTGGATTGCCGTTGTGTCAAATTTAAAAGTAAAATGGAGAGAAGTAAGGTATTAAATGCTTACAAGGGATCTCCAACATTTATCTATTTTATCCCTGTATAGTAACACAGACCCTCGAATAAATACATTTATGCCCGAGATTTTGTTTTTCATATTTTCCTTTTATTTAAAGACAAAAACTTTTCTGTCATGGTACATGTTACAAAAAAGGAAGAAAAGAACATAAAATAAAAACCCTTGAATACTCTAATAGCGTCAGAGTTGTAGAACATACTTTGGTCAAAAGATATCTAATAAAAGAAAGGATCTAACCCAAGAATACGTGAAAAAGTCGTAGATCAAGCTAGTCTCCATCGGAACTGCCAAGCCTTGAGGACTCATATTTTCCAATCGTCTTTACCTTCAGTTTATGACCGTACAAATTTTTATTATAAATTAAAATCCTTTATTATTTTTTTACAACTCGAAACCCGAAGTTCTTCCAACATATTTGATAGTCTCAGTTACAAACGTTGCTCTGTTTCAGTACAGGACAGCCTAGTGGTCTAATTCGTATTGGGCCATTTTGGAACACATCCAAGATGACGGTTTTTACGACCATTGGATTGTTGTTTAGATGGCTCTAAATTGATTTGCATTCTGTGGCAGTATGTATTTCTACCAAAAGTACCAATTTGTCCACGTATTTCACAAAATGTGTTTTATAAAGATAGGGAATCAAATGATTTTTTTCTTAAGGTCTAACAATAGCTGACTGCCTTTAACATTTGACTCTACATATTTTTTTATCGCTTATAAAATAATTTTGCTGAGATTATAGGTTTTCTGAGTTTTTAATATTCTAGAATCATAATTTTCTTTTACTTTGAGGCTTAGCAATATTGGTTTGAGTTATAAATCTACACTTTCGTCGTAATTTGATCGGAATAACTGAAAAATTCGGATTTTTCAAAATAAACTCTCAAATTTAACCTTTAAGGACCCATAAGACTGCTCGACTATCTATAGTATGAATCAACTATAGCTATCAAGTGAAACAATTAGAACACGACAAACACGAAAAGGTGGAAATTAAAACTAGTAACTTAAAAAAAAAAAAATTACTGAACTCGAAAAGAACAATTAGGCCTCGTAGATAAATAAAAAATAGTTGGTCTAAAAATCATAACTTTAATTAGGAAATGGCGTATTTAAATGAAAAATAATTATTGAAGTTAACAGTCAATCTATCACCAAACCAGTATTGAAACAAATCCGTTGTGGCTTCTAATAATAAACAATACAATAAAAATTCCTCTACTCCAAGTTGATATTTTTCGGGTTAATTCGCTGCAAGGTATGACTTCAAGGTCACAAACTAACTCTTGAGAGAGAGAGAGAGAGATACAATCCTCTCTTGTTGTTCATCCCCATAAGACCGTTAGGTAACTATCATTGGCACCTCTTTTTGTTATTTGTTCTTTGGACCAGTGTATGATCCAGGATCAACTTGATGTGCACTATTTCTTGTGGTAATCTTGACCACGTTTGTTATTTTGACCTCTCATGTTTAGTTTTATCCTTGGATTCCTTTTTGTAGTTTCCAAAAACAGTTTCTTTTCATGTTATAGGTTTTTTCACTTGTTAACGACAGTTGATCCAGACTCTCGAAACGTTAAATGTCCGAATATACTATATGAATGTAAAACGTATTGATAGCCATCTCCCCACAAATGGGGTTCAGGAATTATTCCTTAAAAAAGGGAATTAACAATAGGTACCATCGTAAAAGTATCTTAAATCTGACTCAAACAATTTTAATCAAATTTTGCACAAGATATATATAGCACGCAATAGAAAATTACGGTTTTTGAGAAATTTGGGAAACTACAGTCCGGTTCCATTTTTCCCAAAAATTTAAGAAAATTATTTTCTTTTACATTTTTATAAAAATTTGACAATACCCCTTGTGTTGGGTTCAAACGTTTGCGATGACACACATAGATTTCCCATTTTCATCTTATTACTCCTGAACCGGCATTGAGTGAGAGACGACGTCCTACATTTTAGCAAAATTTGAGGAAAATCGTTAGAGTCAATGTTGAGAAAAATGTAATGTTTAATTTTGATCTTACAGGAAGACGAATTTAAATTTTGTAATGATTGCTAGTTCCCGTTCTGTAAGAGCGTGAGAAAGTCTGTCAGATTATTTTTAGAAAGTTCACACATTTTGAATGAAACTAAACCTTATGGAATCTAATCATATGAATACATTTTGTCTGTACGTATTGGTTCCAAATGGAATATCACAACATTGTTTATTGTAAAAATTAAACAGCTTTGAAATAACATTTGTTTTCTAAAAGGGAAATCATGTAGTCCATCCGGTTGTTTGCGGATAATAGGCGCTGGAAAGGGGGTTTCAAAAGCCGTGATTGCCCCTTTACAACCAGCCTGCTTCAGCCACGAATGACCAGCGTGTGGTTTGCTCGTCAACGGAAGGGGTTTTAATCAAGCTTACACAAACACACTGCTCTACGTATTTATTTAACATTGGTATACAAGTGTTTTGGATGTCATTTTTACAATAGTATAATTTTGAGATGCTATTGGAATTTTGAATAATATAATTGTCGTCCCGATTTTAGCGATATTTGATAATAATGTATTTATTATTCATATAGTTTATTCCGACATAAGCCATCACTTGTGTATATAACAATTGATACAAAACGTTTCAAATGTATCGATCAACTCTCTTTATCAAGTGAAAAAACCTAGACATGAAAGGCCAACAGCGCTAAAATTAAAACTGAACATAAATCCCTAAAAAAGGAACTCGAGCTCAAGGCTAAAACTAAGCCTGAGTTGTGAAAACAAAGCCACAAGTCTTGCCCAACTTGAAATGACAAACACCATTTCTCTTACCGAGACCATACACTTGTCAACTAACAAAAAGGGCTGCCAAGGAGTGTGCCAAGGAGTTAGTTATCGGGGTAAACAACCTCTCTTTCAAGAAGTTTAGCGAATGACCTTACAGCCACTCCTTGTAATGAATTAACCGGAAAAATATCAGCCTTATTCAAAGTAGATTTTTTATCATTTATTTTGTTTTGACTTTTCGTATCATAACTTAAGAGTTTACCGTGTGGCCTTGTAGTCAAGCCTTGCAATGATTAACCGGAATGTTCAGCTTTACAGCTTTACTTAAGTTATAAAATCTATGAATATTTTATTTTATTTTGTAATTAAATTTTTATTAACGGAAGCCATTACGTACTTTATTAGTTCAAGCTCTGGGTTCATTTTTTGGTTACCACTTTTAGTTTTCAAAATAATCCTAAGTGTTTTCGTGTTTCTTATGTTCTATGTTTTTCATTGATAACATTAGTGTATTAATTTTTATACACACACATTATATCAAATATCAGAATGAAGTATATCAATAATAATATAGATAGTTATTTTTTACTGAGGACATAAAACTAGCTATTTTATAGGGCAAAGCCAAAAAGGCCTCTCTCCCATTTGAGTCCTCTCTAAAAGACCTCTTGAGTATCATTTGCTTTACTCATCAATATTATGGGTATATTTGTAGAAATTTAATATCTCTACAACTATAACTAAAATGATGAACCATCTCTGAGATTGGAGATTATTATAATTTACAATCAATAAATAATTCCCCTAATCAAAATTACGAGAACAATATAACTAAAAACATAATAATAATAATCTAGTTTTATTAATAACAATGTTATTATCATCACTTGGTTTTTCTGCTAAACTAGAACTAAAATGTAAATCTAATCGAAACATAAATGGTGTCCTACCTCCCCTCCCACTCTATAGATATATCAACTTATGAGCTTGAAGTCACATTAGGAAATTATATTATTCCTGTAATTATGGTTAGGGGAATTATCAATTAATATTGTGAGTTTAACCACAGTATAAATAGCTGGAACATTAATTTAACGCGTGAAAAACTAGTTCTAAGTATGGTGAGATAAGCCCACTCCTTTACCAACTGAGCTATGCCGCTCCCAGATATACCGCTACTGTTTTTAATTTTCAATAAACTGTGTGCAAACATCGCACTAACTTTCTCACACCCCTATACATATAAGAATAAAACATGTTCACAGACATGTAGCACAAACGAGTGGACAGATTTTGATCAAATTCGGCGGATATATGTTATTTTGTCTGAAAGCTTTTTTTTCAAACTTCTTTTCTCAAAGTCAGTCCTAAATAAATTTTTCTAAAATCTTGCCTCTAAGGACCAAAACAAAACGTATTGCCATCTCCTTAAAAATGCCAATACTGGACCATCGATGCTGTCGTAAACTTTCAAATGTCTCAAAATAGACGTCAGGTATTTCGATAACGTTTTGGTGCTCGGTGTATTTACCTTTTTAAACCAACAACTCTCTAACCGACAGTTTTTAGTAGATAACGACCAACACGTCTTGTTTGGACAACTAAAAGTAAAACCTTCAGTTTAGTTAAATTTAATCAAAATCGTTGGAGCTTATTTTAAGAACATTGGAATTTTAAATTTTGGTTTTTGTATTTGGGTTTGTGTATGTTTATTGGGCGTTAGAAAGTTTATGCAATATTGATGCACTGTTTATTCATTTAGTTTTTCGAAATAGCAGTTTCTGAGACCGTAATGATGTGTCAAAAAAATCATAACCATTCGTTGACTTGTTGAGTTTTGAAAGATACCATCTACTCCTTAGCGAGAGCTAAAGTCCCTTGTCAAATCACAAATTTCACCATCGCCCTAAGGGAAGCTTGATTCCCCTTGCTCTTCCTTTAATGTTGATCTCTTCTCCCTTGAGTTTAGCCAAGGGTTTGACTCATTCTTTACCATTACTGGAACCTTTCTACGCCTTATACACTTCGTGAAATAAATTACAGCTGGGAAAACGCAGCATGCCGCTTGACAGCTGACAAACTGTTTTAAATGTGCTTATATAAAATCAAGGAGATAAACAGCAGTAAATGTGTCAATGTTTGTATACATCGTGCTTGTATTTTGTAGCATACACCTGAAGATGCAGCGTTCACTGACGAAACAATTGTAGAATAAAAATAGTTAGTTAAAAAAATACGATATTTATGTAGTTATATATAAACAGAATGTTGTAACTTTTTTACTTTTTCACATATTTATGTGATGGGTCAAATAGGCGATGTTGAGGTTAGTTTGTAGCAGATTTGTCTGTTTTGAAGTCTGTTGTAGAACCCACGAATGAACTGATTTTGATGATACATGGTGTGTGGACATATTTTGGGCATTTCAGACCCCTCCCCTTTTTGAAAATTCAAACTCCTTTTACGACTATTTGTAGGTAATGTTATCAGTCTACTGCCATAACAAACAAAAATAACATAACTGCGACTTTCGTTCGCCCAAAAATCCTTTCAAGTTTGACCATTCATCCAGTTTAGACCGCTCCACTTGGAGGACAGTGCTACTGCAACACTCTTACGAGAATCATTGATGTATTTAATAGCTGTTTGTGTTGTTATTTTTCTGATTCAATAATTGTGTAAAATTCATCCTCAGAGTAATAAAGAAATTTTCTTTGTTTCTCAAGAATAAAAATATTAAAGAGATTTTTATTTTGTTTTTTGGAATATTTAGGGACGAATATTGTTTTTGGTTTGTCGATAGGTGGGTGAAAAATTTAATGCAAAGTTTTTACACAGTTTATTAGATTTTGTAGTAAGGCATGTATTCTGATGGCCTAGTGTCTTAAACATGTCGATATAATGTACAATAAGCCTTTATAATGGTTTTCGACTGTTGTATCCCCAAGAAACACATTTAGAGACATGTGTTCTGGTGGTTTAAGGTATAAAAAATGTTGATATTATCCACAATAGCCTTTTTAATGGTTTTTGACTGTTGTATCCCCAAGAAACACATTTAGAGACATGTATTCTGGTGGTTTAAGGTATAAAAAATGTTGATATAAACTACAATATCCTTTTTAATGATTTTCGACTGTTGCATCCCCAAGAAACACATTTAGAGACATGTATTCTGGTGGTTTAAGGTAAAAAAAATGTTGATATAATCTACAATAGCCTTTTTAATGGTTTTCGACTGTTGTATCCCCAAGAAACACATTTAGAGACATGTATTCTGGTGGTTTAAGGTATAAAAAATGTTGATATAATCTACAATAGCCTTTTTAATGGTTTTCGACTGTTGTATCCCCAAGAAACACATTTAGAGACATGTATTCTGGTGGTTTAAGGTATAAAAAATTTAAAACTCATTGTGTTTGTATCCAAGTCACTCTTTTTTATATAATAAAAGAACAATAATGTCCGTCTAAGTGACTTTTTTAATAATAAAGTAGTTACTTACTTTATAATCATATGACGCGTTTCGGAACTCGTTCCATCTTCAGAAAATCGCTCTGCTGAGGTCGTTAAAACATTAAAATAAATTATTACACAACACATATATCGCAACACATATACACATACACGCGCACATTAACACAGAAAATATCAACGCGTGTGCACACCATCGAATACGTTTAATACACTCTGTATTAGTGTATTAATATCATGGTTTAAGGTATAAAAAATGTTGATATAATCTACAATAGCCTTTTTAATGGTTTTCGACTGTTGTATCCCTAAGAAACACATTTAGAGACATGTATTCTGATGGCTTGGAGTGTAAAAACAAGATGATATAATCTACAAAAGGGTTTTCGTTGGTTTTCGACTGTTTTATCGCCAAGAAAACATTTAGTCTAATGTTTTGCAAAAAGTCCAACTGTTTCTATACATTTGCTGTTAGAACTGAATCACCAACCTGTGGCAGAATAAGTTATGGTTGGACGAATGAATGGACTGCCTATCCTTGAGAAGGAGAGGGGCTTTGACATTCATGAGAAGGATAAGCGGCTGTGATGGGTCGCCTAACTTTCGCTTTGTTTATGATAGGTTTGTTATGTGGGGACAGTGAGTTTCTTTTTAAGAATAATTCCAAGGTATACTGTCCACCAAACAGCATATTCTAATACCAGGTCGCGTTCACAGTCTCCACCGAAAAGAATAAAGGATCGACCAGTTAATGGAACATCGAGTCAGAAGGTTCAATTTCTCGACTTACCTTAGAAACACACATGACGAAGGAATCGATCGCAATGTTAATTCTTTCGCAAAGTTTTCGCGTGTTTAGTGGATATTCGGTTTCAGAGTCTTTTAGGCCGAGTCTTTGTACAACATTGAGCACTGCAGATGGAAGTTGTAGTTACAAGAGCAGTACAAATTGATTTGCGCTGATTTCACTGGAATGCTTGTCTAATTCTCTACAATTTCTTCAGAGGTTCGTGGCTCGAATTAGAGACGGCTACAAATTTCCTGTATACATAAAGTTCTTGTTCCAGAATTGAATTATTTTCTATTTTAGAGGTCTTCGGACGATGTGAAAGATATTATCTAGGTAGGGTCTTGTAAATTCCATTGTTCATTTACCAAATTCGCTGAGTCTGATATCAGCTGCGACCTCTAGAGTCAAACAATTGTTCGAATTCAACTAAAAATTCACTAATTTCTGATTTTTTGTTTGTATTTCTGACAATATAACATCCTCAATTTGTTTCTTTTAAAATGACATCTAAAATTCAACTGAAAATTTATTTTAGAAACATTTTAAACTCCGATCAAAATGATGTTTTGGTTTTAGAGTGATCTCAGCCACTAGATGAAAGAAGTGCTAGATCTAAGAATGCTATCCAACTTTTTGCTCGGAATCAAATGTAGGCCTACCGAGTTCGATAAAACTTAACACATCCAATCAATACCTCGGATGAGCTCTTTAATCCAACACTTGACGACAAGGTTTAAGATATCAATCACTTTATTGTTGGATTAATTATAAGAATAGTTTGACAGACAAAACTATTACAACACTCTCATGTAATTTAGAAAAATTAGCCTATATCCCAGTACTAAATAATTGATCATGTGCTTTAGAAATAGGAATGGAGACTGAAAATGTCATTTTTTTCGCAAACTCGGTCAGTTTTTTTAACATTTCAATACTTTCTATGAACAGATTATACAACAAAGAAGTCGCTATTTTTAATGGTTTTACTGGACAAAATAAAACTGAAAAAGGATGAAACTTTGTAGTTTTGTTGCTAAAAACTCAGTGTTTGTAAAAAAAAAATTAATATTTTCAGATCTTTCAAACCAAAATTTTAGGTTTTTAGATAAATACATTAATTTTAACATTAAAAGTGTTAAAATTGAACCCTTTTGGTTACATTATGTTGATACTATGACACGATTTTTTGTTAAACGGCTATTTAAATTATAATAAACATCTCTTAATGTGTAGTATTCTGATGATGGGGAATAATCTCAAAATAATGGTTTATTCAACTGAACAAAAAGTTGTGCTTGATTTATGCTTTTGAAAATTAATTTAAAGCTATTAGGTTAGTTTAGGTTGTTTAAAAAAATATCCAAATGAAGACCATGCAACAAAAAAACGTATTTATTAATGGAAATCTTAGCTTCTAGAGCCTAGAACTCTTAACAAAAACAAAAGAGGTCTTAATCGACCTTTAAAACAAAGAAAATAAAGAAAGTGTGTTAATGATTATTATAATTTGGTGACTTGCCATCATACCAATATTGGACTGTAGGGAACTCCAGAAGACATCATTCAGAAACCTTTAGAAGACATCAAACGCTGATACAATGCCTAGAAAATCGCGTGCAAGCTTCTCACTTCTGGTAATTTAGACATGCACAGGCAAGTTTTGAAGAAAACTACAACGTATAATTTTGATAAGATAAAATCATTATGACGATTTAAACAACTTCAGCTTGAAGTATGTATCCTGCCTGTTAAAATTAGTGTTTTCTACAAATGATAGTTTGGATGTTTATAGACAAATACCCTCATATTAAAGACATTTTGATGAGAAAGTGGTCGAATCCATTTCATTGGCATTTATAATTATAGTGTACAGCGCCTCAAAGATAAAACAGCAGAACGACATGTTTCACACTATTTCAAGCAATCTTACTTTTAATTTTAGATTCATGTATGACACTATTAATAAATTTACATGTATCTAGACAATTTAAAATTTGTAATAAATGATAATTTGGATGTTTATCAACAATTCCTCGCCTATTACTGTCGTTTTTTTTTATATTTCAGTAAGAAATTACTAAGATTACAGACTGCTGCAAGGATCAGCTGTATTGTAATGTGCACACTTAAATTGCAAAATTTTGTAAATTACTCTATTTTGTTTGTACTCATATGTGGAAGGGTGATTCAGAAAAAAAAAACATTTACCATTGAACATTCATTATTTAACCCACAAATTATATAAATTTATTTAAAAAACTTACAAGATTGAAAACAGCTGGCATTGTGGTGGTTGTTATAGTGATTTGTACTAATTATTTGTTTACTTACCTTTACTGATGGAAAACTATTACCGTTATTGTTGGATTGTACACATTTATTATTTGGCCTGACATGACATAAATCTGAAATACGTCAATAAAGAAATATAGGGAAAATCAAAATAACTCTATAAAGTAAATCTTGAAAGTGTCCTGCATACAAACATAACTCCGAGCTTTTAGATGTTCTGAAAGGTGATGACGCCATTATTGTTGATTTCTCAAGTAATCTCTAGATGTCCAAGTCCTCTCAGACACTCTGTCCTTTAAAAAACCAAAGATAAAATCATGACAACTGAAGTTGGATGATCTCGGTGGCCATATATCCTATAAAATAATTCAATCTCCAAAGAACTGGTTATGAAAGCCATTGAATCACCGAACATATGGAAAGTTGCACCATCATGCTGGAAGTAGTCTTCCTTGAATATCTGTCCGTAAGCCTTATAAAAGAAAATTGCTACCACTTTATATTCTCCCAAAGATTTGATGGAGTTTTATGTCATCTGTGTGATCCTGTAGACCTACAAAAGGATCATTGAAGGTAATATTTATTGAAATATTTTGCTTAATACTAGTAGTCCAGACTAGTAGTAACCTAAAATAAATACTTTTACTAATGACTACTGACTAGTGGCAAGGCAAGGGCAGGGGTGAAGGGTAAATTACTTTGTGGTAGCCACTGGACTTTGGTCTAACACGTGATCCATTGAACTTCAGACACGACGTTCTCATTCTCTGCTCCTTCTTCCAGAACATAACGTTGATGCGAAGACAAAGAACTGGCTCCCCTCCTTTCTTCTCTCCTTAGATAACACGTGTAGGCCCACAATACATGGTGGCATAGTAAGATAATTAGTCTAATTTGAAAATATTAAAATCATATTTCATTATATCGTAGTTAAACTAGGTCGTTATAAAATCATTTGAAAACTTCTATATATTGATTTCAAAGTAGCAATTACACATAAATACTTTTAAAAATTACAATTTACATTTAGTAGATTAACATTCAGAGTAAGCTATTGGACTCTCCAGATGAGGGTATTTGTATGAATTTTTTGTAATGTTTCTATCATCTAAAAGAGGAACCACATAACAATAAATCTGGAGATCATACAACAGAAATAATATATCTTTCGACCATAACCTTTCTTCAGATGGTTATCCTAACCTCAAATTGATTCTATAGTAAGGAATAAATTTAATAAAGTGTTATTAAACTCAACTCCAAGTTACTATAAGCTTAGTGCATTTGAACCTTTTGATCAATCAAAACTTTTGAACTATATTAAAAATTAGAAATCCGCCTTTTGTTACGACAAATACGTTGTCAAGTTCTAATTATCCTCGAACAAACATGATGATCGATCAAATAGTTTACGAGATAAATCGTTAGTTACATTTCGATTTCAACTTGCTGCCAAGAGAGCATCGCTCCAACTAGGTCGTCATTTAATGACATTGATTGTTGAGGAGGAAATTTTTAGTTAGTGTATATTGATTCTAAATGAACAATTAATTGTACAAGAAACTGTTTAGACCTGAAGTTTTCATTTTTAAGTTATAAAATGTAGATTAACATCTAGACAGATGCTATAAAGTATTGAACTCACGTCCTCTCCTTGTAAGAGTTTTTGTAATGGTTTTGTCATCTAAGAGAGGAATAGACCAAGATGTGACGAACAGAAAATAATATATCTATTAATAATCATTCAGCTAACCTAAGCTCAAATCGATTTTGAGGTTATTCTAATGTATTAACTGTTATTAAATTTATAAACTTAATTATTATGGAAACGTATGTTCAAATGGTTTACACTTTCAAGAAACAAACATTTGATTTGCAAGTTCTCGTAGGCCTAGTGTATTTGAATAATTTTATCAATCGGAACTTTTCACTTGTATCACAAATTACAATTCCGCTTTTGTCATAACCGACACGTTCTCGAGATGTTATGATAATCTTTGGTGGGTCATAGGTTAACTTAACATCAAAATGATGGTTATTCTAGTGAATTAGCTGTTATTAGATTTATAAAATTTTATACTTTTCCTCAATACTCGAATGAGTAACTCCCCCTCCCTCCTCAGAGGACCGATGACAGGCTACCAAACATCCTGTACGGGCTGCGCTAAATAGATTATTCTCCCTCATGTGTCACCAGTACCCACAACCCGCATGAAATCTAACTAAGTCAAAAATCTCATTATGCGATTATTTAAAAAGAAAATTAAAACTACTCCCATACTCCGATGTTTTAATTTGATTATTCCGTCTGGTTGTATTAAAATTTTGTTAAAACTTAAATTTTTGCTACAAATAAACAGTATGAACCGATCCTTTTTTATATGTATAAATAGCCATATATAAAAGTTTGTAGCTGTTTAAAATGTTTTATGATATAGATCAAGCAGTGTGCAAAACTTCGTTAAAGTCTAGAAAACCCTCTCTTTAGTTTGTGTTTGAATTTTGAAAGCAATTTGGTTGGAGGTTTGATTTATATTGTGTATAGGCCTAGATTAAGACTTGTTTGTATCGGTAACCTATATAAGCAAAAACCAGTTGATATCTGTATCTGAGTGTGGAATTAGTGAAAAGAAATTTTACTCCAATTAATGTGCTTAAAGGAAGAATTTTATAAAATCCTTTGTTAGTGGGTTGTTACGTTACGGAAGTGAATAAGTTTTTATAGATTCAGGGGTTTTACTAGATGCGTCAATCAGGAGATTTTCCTTTATATGTATAGGTAACCTATGTAAGTAAAACCCAAGTCAATATTTCATCCGTTCTAAGAGATATTGAGATATCCGTTAGGTCGAATTTCCGAAAACCATTTTTTAGTTATGGAAAGGAATATACCCACCAGATTACATGTTTTTAGGTGCAAAGGTTGATGAGTAGGTTAGGTCGTATGCTTTTACATAGAGATACTTAACATTTGAAGCAGTCGTGATGGTCTAATTAATAATTAGTTATTGAGACAAGCGCATGTCTTTAATTATACAAGTGAAAGTCTATTTCAAATTCCAACATTTTGTATTTCTTCAAAATTAGCAATTAATTCATAATTAATTCTCTTAAAATTTTGAAAAATATATTCATCCGGAAACCCAAATACTTACAAACTTGTGTCAAATTCAAAATTACAGCATTTAAATTATTTTTCTTGTTGTTCAAATGGAAAAAAACCTTTTGATCATCATCGCTTTATAAGGAAAGGGAAGTAAAGAACAAAAAATTAAGACCCTTTGCCCTGGAATACTCTAGATAGCGTCAGGGTCGGAAGAGAATAAGAGTTGGTAAAGAAAATCGCTTTATAAGAAAAGGGAAGTAAAGAACAAAAAACAAAGACCTTTTGCCCTGGAATACTCTAAACGTCAGGGTCAGAAGAGAATAAGAGTTGGTCAAGAAAATCGCTTTATAATAAAAGGGAAGTAAAGAACAAAAAATAAAGACCCTTTGCCCTTGAATACTCTAAACGTCAGGGTCAGAAAAGAATAAGATTTGGTCAAGAAAATCGCTTTATAAGAAAAGGGAAGTAAAGAACAAAAAATAAAGACCCTTTGACCCTGGAATACTCTAGATAGCGTCAGGGTCTGAAGAGAATAAGAGTTGGTCAAGAAAATCGCTTTATAAGAAAAGGGAAGTAAAGAACAAAAAACAAAGACCTTAAGCCCTGGAATACTCTAGATAGCGTCAGGGTCGGAAGAGAATAAGTGTTGGTCAAGAAAATCGCTTTATAAGAAAAGGGAAGTAAAGAACAAAAAATAAAGACCTTTTGCCCTGGAATACTCTAAACGTCAGGGTCAAAAGAGAATAAGATTTGGTCAAGAAAATCGCTTTATAAGAAAAGGGAAGTAAAGAACAAAAAATAAAGACCCTTTGACCCTGGAATACTCTAGATAGCGTCAGGGTCTGAAGAGAATAAGAGTTGGTCAAGAAAATTGCTTTATAAGAAAAGGGAAGTAAAGAACAAAAAATAAAGACCCTTTGCCCTGGAATACTCTAGATAGCATCAGGGTCTGAAGAGAATAAGAGTTGGTCAAGAAAATCGCTTTATAAGAAAAGGGAAGTAAAGAACAAAAAATGAAGACCCTTAGCCCTCGAATACTCTAGATAGCGTCAGGGTCGGAAGAGAATAAGAGTTGGTCAAGAAAATCGCTTTATAAGAAAAGGGAAGTAAAGAACAAAAAATAAAGACCCTTAGCCCTCGAATACTCTAGATAGCGTCAGAGTCGGAAGAGAATAAGAGTTGGTCAAGAAAATCGCTTTATAAGAAAAGGGAAGTAAAGAACAAAAAATAAAGACTCTTTGACCCTCGAATACTCTAGATAGCGTCAGAGTCGGAAGAGAATAAGAGTTGGTCAAGAAAATCGCTTTATAAGAAAAGGGAAGTAAAGAACAAAAAATAAAGACTCTTTGACCCTCGAATACTCTAGATAGCGTCAGAGTCGGAAGAGAATAAGAGTTGGTCAAGAAAATCGCTTTATAAGAAAAGGGAAGTAAGGAACAAAAAACAAAGACCTTAAGCCCTGGAATACTCTAGATAGCGTCAGGGTCGGAAGAGAATAAGTGTTGGTCAAGAAAATCGCTTTATAAGAAAAGGGAAGTAAAGAACAAAAAAATAAAGACCCTTTGCCCTGGAATACTCTAAACGTCAGGGTCAGAAGAGAATAAGATTTGGTCAAGAAAATCGCTTTATAAGAAAAGGGAAGTAAAGAACAAAAAAATAAAGACCCTTTGCCCTGGAATACTCTAAACGTCAGGGTCAGAAGAGAATAAGATTTGGTCAAGAAAATCGCTTTATAAGAAAAGGGAAGTAAAGAACAAAAAAATAAAGACCCTTTGCCCTGGAATACTCTAAACGTCAGGGTCAGAAGGGAATAAGATTTGGTCAAGAAAATCGCTTTAAAAGAAAGGGAAGTAAACAAAAATAAAGACCCTTTGCCCTGGAATACTCTAGATAGCGTCAGGGTCGGAAGAGAATAAGAGTTGGTCAAGAAAATCGCTTTATAAGAATAGGGAAGTAAAGAACAAAAAATAAAGACCCTTTGACCCTGGAATACTCTAGATAGCGTCAGGG
Organism: Aphrophora alni; assembly: GCA_963513935.1. NCBI lineage: Eukaryota > Metazoa > Arthropoda > Insecta > Hemiptera > Aphrophoridae > Aphrophora > Aphrophora alni. Next base: position 92,894,606 of record OY740771.1, read on the forward strand.
TCTGAAGAGAATAAAAGTTGGTCAAGAAAATCGCTTTATTAGAAAAGGGAAGTAAAGAACAAAAAATAAAGACCCTTTGACCCTGGAATACTCTAGATAGCGTCAGGGTCTGAAGAGAATAAGAGTTGGTCGAGAAAATCGCTTTATAAGAAAAGGGAAGTAAAGAACAAAAAATAAAGACCCTTTGACCCTGGAATACTCTAGATAGCGTCAGAGTCTGAAGAGAATAAATGTTGGTCAAGAAAATCGCTTTATTAGAAAAGGGAAGTAAAGAACAAAAAATAAAGACCCTTTGACCCTGGAATACTCTAGATAGCGTCAGGGTCTGAAGAGAATAAGAGTTGGTCGAGAAAATCGCTTTATAAGAAAAGGGAAGTAAAGAACAAAAAATAAAGACCCTTTGGCCCTCGAATACTCTAAACGTCAGGGTCGGAAGAGAAGAGTTGGTCAAGAAAGGTCTGATAGGAAAGATTGAATAGGAGGGATCTAACCCAGGACTACACAAAAAATGTGTAGATCCAGTTAGGCCCTCGGGTACGCTACGTCTGTACACAATATAGGTGAGCTGGTTTTTTTCTGTTCTAAGAGATATTGAGGAATCTGTGAAAACACGTTAAAACCCCTTAGACGTCGAATTTCCTAAAATCCCTTCTTACTTTGTTGGAGGAATGTACTCAGCAAATTTAATGTTTAGACCCAGGGGTTTGGGCTGAACGTTGATGAGTCAATCAGGACAATTTGCTTTTATGCACATAGAATATAACACTCTTGAAGCACTTGTGAGGGTCCAATAAATTAAAAGTTATTGCGACCACCAAGTCTTTCAGTTATCCAAGTGAAAAAAATCTATTTAAAATTCGAACTGAAATATTAAGTGTTAAATTAAAATTAGTAAATAAATAATAATTCTATCAAGATTTTAAAATTGTGTTGAACTGGGGCGCAAATACATACAAACTGATGTCAAAATTAAACTTAAAATCATAAATATTACGAATCAGAAAATTGGTTCTTGATGTAATTTAAAAATTGGGTTAACTGGCAAGATTTGAAACTGTCATCTTGAAAGAGCTAAAGTGTAATGGTGTTTTGTACAGTAATAACAACTATAGGCTACACCTGAAGACAAAATTTGAATTTTAAAATTTGATTTTGAGTTATAATGGTTTATGGGACATACAGACACAGATGTATAGATGGACACTAAAGTATACTCTAATAGTGTCAGAGTTGAAAGACAATAAGAGTTCGTCAAGAAATATCTGATAGAAAATTTTAAATAAAGGGATCTAACCCAAGACAACCCTAGACTTACATGAAAAAAGGTGTGATCCAGCTCGCTCATCAGGTTTACCAGACCTGTACTCCCCCTGAAAGGTACTGTAGTACAAAACTGAAGATGACTTGGTTTGTTTGCTTGTTGTTGAAATTGGAATGATAAATTAAAAACATTAATGTATAATTTAATTTACAGCGATTGGTTTATATATATTTAATTACTGACTGAAATTATTATCACATATACAACTATATAAAATACTAAGATTTATCAGTTGAAAAGAAGTTCATAAAAGATTGAAATGTTAGTCCATTACAAATAGGTAACCTCTCAAGATAAAATTACATGTGACTGTACAATTGGACTCTCCTTGTTTCTATGAATAACGGTTGGTTGCATCACGATTATTTGAAGGGGTTTTTCCGTTAAAAATCAGTGTATTAAAAGTACAGTATATATAATTTCTGTGTATAATTTGTTTACCATAGATGAGGCAGATTCAGAAGGCGAAGTCGCCCGAGGTAATTGGCGGTGAGCCAGGGCGGAGCCCCTAGTAATTCTATATTAATATGTTACTTATTCTTCTTGATCTTTAAAGATAATTATCAGAATATGATATTCATATTCTATTATGGTTGATGAACAGGTAGATGCAGAATAAGATGGTAAATAATTAAAACAGTATAAATTTTTAATGAGCAACGCTGTCATTTGGGCGTTGTATTAGTCATTGTTTAAAGTAAGTGGATGACTGGTTATCGTGTTAACAATAATTAGCAAAACCAACTTTCACTTTTATCACGACATCGATGGTGAAATTAAAACAAAACGTAATAGAAGAGTGGTATACAACCGGAAGATCAATAGAACCTTCCTTGCTTTTTGTAACGCAGAGGTTTCTTTAGGGGGATGTAGATGGAGGGTCTGTTGGAGTGTTGTGTGGGGTTGAGCGCGCAGGCTATGGACAGAGGGAGGGAGGCCTAGCAAGGTACCGCGATGACGACGTCCTCAGTGGCGCGCCGGCTTGCCAGACTAGGAACAGCTGCAGACCTTGCTAGAGACTGCTAACTTCACTCAGCCTTCTAGGTTAGTTTCATTCTCTATTCTTGTGTTAAGCTTTCTTAAAACTTTAGTTACCGTACTAGCTCATTTACTGTTATATTCTTCTTGTGCATTGGTATTAATTAACAAATACCTATTAGCCTATCATTAATTACCATATTTATAACATTGGTTATAGTGTAATTACTAAAAGTAAACTAAAATATTCATATAAAACAAACATTACATGGTTTTCATTACAGTTGTATTTCAGTTTTATCAGCATTAGTGATGAAATATACCACTCCATCACGGAAAACATAATGCGTGGTTTATGAATCTTCCGTTGGGCGCTAGTATCGCGACATTTACTAGTGTTGTCTGTTCAGTCTAAACTGTTATTTAAAATTAGTAGAAAAGACACAGCTGTTGCAGTAGGGGTTTATAAAGACGTGGTGGGGAGGGGGAAGGGACTTGAGGGGGAATTAGGAATCATTAGGTCCATAAATATCAGTCGTGTTATCTTAACAGTGTACGATTTAGATTATTTAATAACTTCCAACAATCTACTATTAATGTTATTTCGAGCATTAACATTTTATTTGATTAATTGGCAGTGCATTTCAGGATTACATAACTAAGTGAAGTGACAAATCTTGACATAACAATTACGTCCAACCCACGTGTGTAATAAAAGCGTTAATAGTTTTTGTCTAAGCACACTATGATTTGATACATCATTTTGTGAATGGTGTTATTTACTTCCTGTTACAATTATTTAAGATTTATAATAATTTCATTTACCTCTTGATTAAAATTTTTAACCGCAATTTAGATCTTTATTATTATTTATAATTGAATCTTGATTGTTATTTTTATCTAATTTACCTTGTGATCATTATTTTTATCGATAATTTATCACGTAATGATTATTTTAAACTGAAATTTCGTGCTTATTAATTATTTTTAACGGTAATTCATCTCTAGGTAATTAATTTTACCTTTTGAATATTATTTTTAACTGTAATTTACCTCCTGATTATTATTTTTAGGTGTTAATTTAAAAAAAAATTATTACTTTGATATCCAATTTACGGTGTGATTGTTATTTTTAAGTGTAAATTACCCTCCCTTGTGATGATTTAGCCTATCTTTAGCTGTAATTTATCTTTTGATTCTTGTAATTATTATTTTTAAGTGTAAATTACCTTACCTCGTGAGGATTTAGCTGTAATTTATCTTTTGATTCTCGTAATTATTATTTTTTTAACTGTAAATTTCATATTTTGTTTTAAAATAATTTACAATTTAACCAACCTAAACTAAAAAACGTAAAATGATTTTTTTTTCCAATTAAAGCGTATTTAGCGTAGTTCCAAATTGATGGTCCCATTCTACGAACTAGAGTTGGTTGAATACGTGCATTGCCTGCTTGAAAGCATGGCGGTGTTAACAGGAAAGAAAAACTGTTTCACCTTTACGATTTCTTTTGAAATTGTGAGAGTTTTATACGTTATACCAGTTCCAGTCGATATTTTTATTAGATATTTAAAAAAAATATATATTTAATTATAAAATTTTGTAGGCCTATGTGAGTGAAAATGTTAACTGATGTTTCAAAAGAACACGTTTATTATATTCCTAGTAGAAAAGGGGAATTATTTAATTTTAATTCGTTACTTTTATATTTTGGTTAGAACATGATTTAATATCAACTGAAATGCGAAGTAATATCATTTTGCAATCCATTCCTTGTAATTTTGTAACCCTAAAATGATCAAATTTTCACTTCCAGTTTGTAAGCCTATTTATTTTATATTTTCTCTCGTAATACTGATATACAAGTGTTTGTTCTCGTGAAAAAAATATAAATATATGCAATAAAAAAAAGTCGTGACGTGTAATAAAATGTAAGATAAACACTTGATTGATTTATTTACTACTTGACTTATCATTGAGTACTGTCTTTGCCCACGTGAGTTGAAATGATCTATTATCATTGGATTAACACAGTCGCAGTTGTTAAAGACTGTTTTCGATTTATAGATTAAACATCTTTATACTACGATTATACATCCTCTGCTTGGAACTGATATTGGGGAATTTTTGTTGTTTTGTGGTATCCGCTCGTTTACCAATCTCGACTTTGGCGACTGATCGGTAGTTGCCATCAGGGGCTCACGTGAGTACGGGCGTGGCAATCCCGAAGGTCCTAGCTGGATATACATATTTTTCATCTAGTCTTGGATTAGATCCCTCTCTTTCATTTTCTATCGCGTCTCTCTTGACCAACTCTTGTTCTTTTCCGATCCTCTGATGCTATTAGACTATTTCGAGGCCTATTGGTCTTTATTTTACATTGTTTTCTTCTTTTTATTTTTTAAGGAGATGATAACTGAGAGGATTTTTAGTATTAAAAGAAAAACAAAAAAAAACCGGCAGTTCAAGAAAATGGAAGCAACTACTGAAAAACTATTTCAAACAACCGCCATTTTGAAATTTTACTAAAATAACTCAAGATTTTGTTGTTCATTTTGAGGTTAATTTCGTTAAAGGCTAATTTAATTTTCCAGTAATAACTCTCTTATTTTGTTATCGCAAAACAACAAGGCCATAACTATTTTACACCCTAAATTAGACTAAAATGCGTTAAAATTCTGATTTCAAGAGTTGTTTTATAGGTTTTTCATTTTTCAATATAATTATTTTAAAATGTTATCACTCGTAGGTGCCCATTTTAGTGAGTAGGGTCTTGGCAATCCCGAGGGAACCTAGCTGGATCTACATCTTCATGTTGTCTTGGGTTAGATCCCTCTCTTTCATCTTTCCTACCAGCTCTCTCTTGTTCTTTAAAATATTCGAGAACTAGAGGTCTTTATTTCGTTCTTTTCTTTCTTAAGGTAATTATGACCGAGTAGTTTTTTGGTTTTAAACAACTGGAAAAAAATACATTTATTACAAAAACACGTTTGAGTGTAATTAAAAAAATTTCCTTCAAACAAATTTGTCTGCCATATTGAAATGTAGTTCCACAGTTATTACAAACGAGCCTACGTTTTAAATTTGAGCAAACAACTTTTTCAATCATTCAAAGATAATTAAAACCTATTTTACATGTGGAATTGGATTTAAAATTCAATAAAATTCCGATTTCAAGAGCTATAATTGTTGTTTTTCCTCTGATTTTTAAGGTTATATTTTTTTTAACAGTTTAGTAATTTCATTCCTAACCTATATATGGGATAAGACATTTGGCAGATTGTCCTACAAGACGCGTAGTTTACAAAATTACTTCCTGTACCTAATATTTTTTTTGAAATGACGTAAATTTTGTACAATATTATTTAAAATGATATAAATTGGCTTATATTTAAAATTAAAAACTAAATAGGCCGCTTTTAATGTAGGCCTACTGGTTAACAGATTTGCCCAGTTTGTAAAACCACACTATACCATATTTGAGCAAACTCAAGCTAAAATTTCGACCACTAGTAGGTCAGTTTACTGACACAGTGATAAATTATTCCAATGAGTAGGATCAGTTAACATTTCATCTTGTTATTGTCAGGGTTTTCATTCAAGATTACAATACCTAGAATTTGTAGTCTATTAATAAGTGTGTTGGAAGTTACAATATTATTGTTACGATTATGTCAACAATAGTCCATTGACCCCTTACTCTTTAATTTCTGTATTGGACTGATTACTAGATCAATTTCATACAATTTTAATTGTTGTATTGCATTTTTGGATATTTTAATCAATTTCGTAATTTACCAATCTAGGTCGTAATTGTATTAAAAATGATGTTTTAATTATTTGTTTCAAATGATAATTAAGTTTGCGAAGTTTTCTTTGTCTTTATTGGAATGAATGTCATGTCATTGCCGATCGATGTTTGACCTAATATGGATATGTCATTGTTCTATTTCTAATCATTTAAATTATTGTTTCATATCCAATAATACCTGCAGCCATGCGTGGCTATTTTTATAAATAAACTAAGTTTGGTTGCATAGTTACAAAGTTTAAAAAAACAATAGCCTATTATTACTTTTTTGCTTTAATCATTTATATGCTACATAGAATTGGTATTTGAGATTTTTTTTGGAAAATTTAGGTTTTGAGGCTCCATAAGCCAAGAAAATGATATCTGTCTGTCTTTGCTGTTTTGACCAAATTTGGACGTAAGCATTTATTACGATAACTTACAGGTAGCTGTTTAAAAAAATACTCTCAGGGCTTCAATAAGTGAGTACGGGCTTGGCAATCCCGAGGGCCCTAGCTGGATTTACATCTTTTTCATGCAGTCTTGGGTTAGACCCCGCAATTTCATCTTCCCTATCAGGTCTCTCTTGACCAACTCTTGTTATTTTCCGACCCTGGCGCCATTAGAGTAGGCTATTCGAGGGTTAGGGGTTTTTATTTTACCTTTTTTTATATGGCGATGATGATCGAGAAGTTTTTGATTTCAAACAAGGGGGAAAAATAAGAGGAATAAAAATTTGAATTTTTTCGATAACAGTTCTATCCAATTTGATTAAATTTTGTTGTAATATAAGTTTTATTAAAGATACGTAATAGTTCCCATCTTCGCAAAAATGCTGGTTTGTTAGTTATCGGGGGGGGGGGGGGGGGGAACAAGCGTGGAGTTGTTAATAAAAGAGGAAATTTCTCAAAATTTGTTGAAATATGAAAATTGAAGAAAAAAAATTTTAATTTACCTTTCAAGAATAATTGGAATAACAAGACAATGAACTTTGACCATTGTCATTTAAAACCTTTTTTTTATATCAAATGAGATTTAAGTTTAAAAGGAATTTATAGCAGAATTGATGCAAACTAACGTTGTATTTAAATTTATATCTTATAAATAGGATTTATATATTTTTCAAAATAAAAAAAGGAGTTTATGAAAAAATCCATAAGAAGAATAAACCTTCTGACGGAAAACTCAATAACAGAGTTTTTTTTGGAGACGTAACATTTAATATTATTTTGGGTTTTGTAACTCGTGCGAAAAAGATTGTGCAATGTTTTTTCACATTTTATTATCTACAAGTTCAAAAAGATTATTTATTGAACTTAATATCGCCGTAATTTGTTTAATGATATAATTACATAAAGGTTTTACCAGTCTCAAAATAGGTCTACTTAATATCATGGTTCACCGTTTGCAATTTGATTATTAACTGTTGTAGGCTACATGTGATAAAGATTTTAAAGGCAGTTCATAGTTTTGATTACACTTCTCACATATTCGTAGTATATATTTTCCTTGTTGTTTAAAGGCGAAAAACCTCCCTGTCAACATCGTCTTATAAAAAAAAAAAAAAAAAAAAAAAAAACGAAAGACAAACTCTCACTCGTAACGAACATGAGTTGGTCAAGAGAGGAGTGATGAAAGAGAGGGATCTAACCCAAGACTACATGAAAAAGGTGTAGATCCAGGTAGATCCCTTGAGATTGCCACACCTGTATTCACTATAAGTGGAGCCCATGAGGGTAACGCGATTTTATCCGTTTTGAGTTCTGAATTCAAAAAAGTATATTTTTTAACGATCTGTCATCGTCAGCCCATTATCCCAAATGAGTGGGCAAAATTTCACACGTCGGTATATTTTAATCCCGTTTCATTATTATTAGGAAACAGTTCGCAGTAGGAAAAAAAGCAGAAATTACGATGTTTTCAAAAACGATTCCAATGATTTTGCTAAAATTTAATCCCGAAAGCCCCAATTAGAACGTATTAGTCGCCATATTCTCAACAATTCCTATTCGGAAGTTATGAATTAAAATGTATCTCAAAATCGTCTCAAGTGATTTTGATGAAACGTGAATCTTTATAAACTCAAACCAATCGTCCAAACTGTAAGTAATAAAGAAAACGAAATTATGGGAACTCAAGTTTTTTCCTCTTAAAATTTGAAACCGTCATTTTCAGTAACTTTTGATTGATACATAAAATTTTTTGTTGAAATCGTTTGCGACAGTTTTGAGTTATTCGAACTTTCACAACGATACCTATTGTTCCAGTTTCTCTTTTTGTCATCTTACTTCCTAATTCACAATTTTTGGGGGAAATAACGACCCATACATTTTGTTTTAACTTTTAAAGTTTACATTGTAGGGAAATTTTATCAAATTTGAGTTAATTTTTTTGAGGTTTTTGACAGCTTCCTTGTAAAGTTTGATTTGATTTTGTTCATGAGTGTTTTGAGAAAGTTTAAACACAATATATGTGTACAGTTTATTTCATTTAGGCTATAACTGTCCGCTTTAAATGCTATTTTGCATTTGTATCGACTTCACAGCGTTTTGACTTTCTTGAGTAAAACTCTTATTACGATTATGGGATATTACAGAACTAGATGTAAGGTAGGTGTAACGTAGTATATTTAAACATATAAATTTGATTTCAATTTTATTCAGAACAACTTCCATAGAGAGTTAAGCCGTGTTCTGAGAAGCAGATGGTGATGGCACGCCTATTGATTTACAAGGCACTGTTGAGTTTCTGGCGTGGCAGCCATGGGCTTTGTCCTCTAGTTCCCACTATTGATCATGCCAGGTAGCCAGGTAACATAGAGGGTCTCTCATCTGGTCTTGCGCAGTGTCAGTCTTCACGCTTTCCCTTCCCAGAAAGCCTTGCCCTCAATTCCTCCGACCGGCTAAAACCGTTCTTGCTGGATGTCCTCGGAATTTCAGCAACTTCTTCTACGCGATGACCTTCAATACATCTTGCAGTTTACTTATATACAGCTGTGTAATTGTCTTTAAATAACAAACATGTCGGAACAACGTGCAGTTTTAATTACATTGTATGAAACTGTAGTTTCACTAACACGGAGAATTTTCACTACACTGTACAATTTTTTCTCTCGATTTTATCTTTTATTTTAAATATCTTTTATGAAATCGTTAGAACTAGAATACAAATCGACCTATTGAAACGAAGTTTTAATCGATTTATTGTATTTCGTGTTTGTGTTTTCAACATTCGTTTTATTATATTTAGGAATGAGGTTTTTTACATCTAGGCCAAGCGACAATGTATGTTTGAATTTTGTAAATTATATTTTTCCTTTAAATTTTGCCGATCTCAAAATTTACACACTGTTCCTAGCAACTGTTCTGATTTGTAATGAAGCACTCTTTCCGAAATATTAAATATAGTATTTGGAACGAGACAACAAACATTGGTAAAAACAATTTCAAATTCAACAAACTTTGTAAAAATTCCTGTAGGAATGTTTTGCTTCTGTTTAAGAGCCATTTTAAATTATTTAAAATTGAATTTAACAATTAAATAGATCCAAGTAGACAAGTAGGACAATAAAATTGTTTTATTGATGCCATTTTTTACCAATCTCGACCGTGGCATTGATTATATCGGCAGTTGTCATCAGGGGCTCACGTGAGTACGGGTGTGGCAATCCCGAACATCCTAGCTGGATCTACACCTTTTTCTCTAGTTTTGGGTTAGATCCCTCTCTTTCATTTTCTATCACGTCTCTCTTGACCAACTCTTGTTCTTTTCCGATCCTGACGCTATTAGAGTATTTCGAGGCTAAGCCATTTAATTGTTAAATAATCATAAAATGCTGATTAACATAACCAAAACATTCAACCTTTTGAGGGCTCTAGTTACTATACGGTTCGGTTTACGAAAATCATCTCAACAATAAAAAAGTCTTAGAATGTTGAGTCGAATCCGAGAACTTCATAAAATATAGGGAGTACCATAAATAAATTTAAGTTGACCGCCATATTGAAACATAACGGACAAATTTCGACATTCCAGTTTCATAATATAAATGGCCACTAAAAAGGGTGAAACCACCCATGAAATCTTTTAGTTTCAGAGATCACAATGGTGGTCCGGTTAAAATGGACATCCGGTATCGAAACCAGCCACCAGCCACAGAAACCCACCAGAGGTGGCCCCAATATATTACATATTTGATCAGTCGAAACGAAATTGAAACCTTTAGAACACGCACATGCACACTTAAATAAAAAGTGTTGTTCCACTTTTTTTCCACAATTTGTTACGTTTATTTTTTTAATATCTCTTATTTTGTTTAGGGATTTTGGACGCAATCTTCGATTTGAGTTAATTTGTATAATCGGTAACATAGTTACGCGTTTATAAACATTGTTTTGGAACGTTCTTCCTACTATTCACAAAGTTCAATTTAAAATTTGTGAAATTTTACTTTTTGTAAATACTGTCACAATCAATCAACTTAAACGGCGTAAATAGATAAGTAGGTAATGAAAAAAGTTTCCATTAATTAAATGAATGTCGAACTCTTATGTAGTATCAATTGTTTTAGTTTAAAACTTTTAATAATGTACTTAGAAGCCAGTGAATAAAGCCTAATTAAACATTTTTCTGATTGTACCAGGTATTGAGAGCATTGAAAAATAACTTATGTATTACACAACTATGTTAACATTTACAAAATTGACACAAATTCAAAATGGCATCCAAAATTTGGAACGTGCACATTTCACTGGTCCCAAATTCATAACCCTATTTGGGGGGGGGGACTTTTTAGACACTCGTTATTTTAAACGATTATAACCACTTAAATATTGGAAAAACTGTTATGATTTAAAACATCATAATTTGAGACTTTGAATTCACACACATTAACAGGTTCATTGTTTTCGTTGATTTTGAATTCGCCATCTTGGATTGAACTTATCTTGTGAAATAAGATTTTAGACGGGGTTTTAATTCTGAAAACGGTAGTCCAATCCAAATTTAAATAACTGTTAACGTTTTCATGTGTTTGCAAAATGACGTTTTAACGAGTCAAACAGGAAAAACGTCATGTTTTTAAAGAGCTTAATTTAATATTTCCGAAAACATGTTCTTGATATATCAGAAACAATTGAAAATTTACCCAAACTTACCAAAGCTATACTCCATACCAGGTTGAGAGAGGGTTGCTGAAATGCTACCATAGTTGATACTGACACAGTATACGAAGTATAGGTCAAGTTTGGTTATCGTCCAAAATATCGACCCAAAGACAAAGACCAACTTTTAGGGGACTACAATTAATGATCTGCTAGTATTACATTGTATGGGGTTGGATAAGTACCATGATAGAATGTTAACCTTTTTTCCCTACCCTTAAATTTACATAAAATGGTCAATTTTAATAAAACTATTACCTACAATCTACAAGAATGTCATTCATTTCCCCATTTTAACCATCAAAACATCTTTTATTAAAAAAATTATGTAAATTGTAATATATAATTAAATTCTGATTGCATTACCGTTTTCAAAATTAAAAATCAAGCTACAAATATGTGTCCCATGACACCCAGGTATTTAAACAAAGGTTTAATTCAAGATGTTGGGTATAAAATGACTTACGAAAACCTACCTATTTAAAATTTACTTATATGGAGTGAATACAACAAATACCCAAATAAATCACAACAGTTTTTGTTACAATTAAGTAATTCTACAATTTTGCCAACAAAATATGGTGTCAAATTTCTTCCACGTGTAGGATCGGTGGACATTTCATGGTCCTGGGTCTCGGTAAGATTGCAATTACTACAAATATACAGGTTCACAAAGTATATTAATGCTTTTCTAAACATAACCTAGTTTTCTTCAGACAAAGACTCCTTCAAATAAAATTACTGAAGATGCGCGCGCATCGTAGGCTTAATTGTTAACAAAGCACGACTTATCTTTTGCAGTGTATTTGCATAGTTTGGTCATACACACATACAACTTAGTTTCTTCATTTCTTCCTAGAATGTCACATTTAAACACTTTTTTCCCTCTGGTTGCACATTCATTCAAGAATGCATGATTGAGTAGGCATTCAATGCAAGAGAGCAGCATGATTTTGAAAACATTTTCTTTAATTGGACCTAACACGGTTAAGTGTATTAAATTGGGTTTTAATTCTTCGCATTTTCTGTATAGAATTCCTAGCTATTGCATTTACTCTCACTGAAAAGCTCACGATCTCTACCCATTGAAGTAATTTCTCCCATTTTTAGCGCGATGAATATACAGCTCCCGCTTCCCTTTTATACATGATCCTTCATACTCCGTTTTATAATGATTACAATTTAGGGTCGCCATCTTGAATCCACCATATTGGATTTCAGTCATTTTTAAAAAAATGGTAATATGGTCGTGTGACTTGATTGAACCTTGTTTTTCAATGCTGAGTTTATCAGTGTTTTCATATCTATGTCAAATCTTCAGATATTCACAAATAACTAGCTGAAGTATGTAAAAATAGTTTATCGTTGTTGTTTAAAGATTAAAAAACCTCTTAATCATCATATAAAAAAGAAAAAAAAAACTTATTGAAAAAGAACCCCTTAGTCTTCCCATACTCTAATGGGATTGTGGTCGGAGAAGAACAAGAGAGACCCGATGAGAGAGAGAGAGAGGGAGAGAGAGAGAGGGGGGGAGAGAGAGAGAGGATTGGGAGAGAGAGAGAGGGGGGAGGGAGGGGGAGAGAGAGAGAAAGAGAGAGAGGGAGGGAGAGAGAGAGAGAAGACCCGATAGGAGAGATGAGAGAGAGAGAGAGAGAGAGAGAGAGAGAGAGAGAGAGAGAGAGAGAGAGAGAGAGAGAGAGCTAACCTAAAACTATTGGGAAAATGTATATATCCCAGCTAGGATCTCTCGGAATTGCCAATCCCTTCCCACTAAAGTCAACCCCTGGGGGTTAAAAGCGTATTTGTAACATATGATTTCGATGTTCGTTTAAACGGTGGGACTTATTTGTTTTATATTATTTTTATAACAGCTGAAACTGTTTTAAAATGATTAAATATAGATTTATGGTAAGAAGGTCACGTGACACATGATTAAACATTGTTTTTCAGTCAGTGGTAACCGTTGTTATTTTATACTTGTCTCCTTTCTCAAGTAATTCACTAAAAAAGATCTTTTGATAAATTAGATTTTTTTTTTAAATCCTGACATAGATACAGTTAATGTTTTGAACTATTTAGGACAGATGATAACTGCAAGGACTTCGATGTTCATCTTTTTGGTGGAATCGGTTTGTCATTAATAAAATAATGTCAAACTATTTTTCAATTAATTCTTTTAAAAATATGATGATTAGTTTTAAAATGTTTTAAATTGACTTGAATGTCGTTAATTTATAGAAGTAGATAGCGAATGTGGAAGGGGGGAAGTTTTTGGAAACATGTAAATTAAATTTCGAAGACTAAATGAATTTGTATACTTTTGTTTTGCTACAAACATTTAAATCTGGAGTCGATTAAAACTGAAAAGAGTTTACGTAGTGTAGAGCCATGTTGGTACTTCTGTGTCGCAATATCCTGGTGGTAAGTTTCTTTGGTTGCAACTACGTGGAACAATGAAAGCCTACCTTGCGTGTTAAGCCTAATAACCGTCTCCTCTCCCCTCGTGACTACGCGACAGGGGAAGCTTTTGTTTCTTATAGCTGATACTAGTTGGTAAAGGAACCGTAACTGATTGTGATTTTACAGTCATTTTGAAAGTAGTGAATGTTACCAAACAATCAGGACAATTTTAAAGTATGATTATCAGTAATTTAATGTTTGACCTCTGACAGTCAAGTTTTGTTAATAAGCGATTATGATCCCGTGCTATAAATTCACACCCAAGGAAATAATAATGTGTCTTCAAGTTACATGTAGGTTAACTTTTGTTTGCACAAATTGAAAATGACAATATTTATTAGGAGTGAAAAAATTCCACATTCAGCACCTTTTGATGAACATTTTCTCTTTTACAATTTACAAATAAAAACAAATAATTGGAGTAAATACAGGGTAAGCCTAACGTATCCTAAAATGCAACACAAGTTAGTAGAGAGTACGCTCGCCCTTGTTAAGAATCACAGTACGTTATTGAATCACTAATTAATTTGAATCACTAAAATCACTGTTAGAAAAAAAATTAACTATCGTATTGGAAAGTACAAAACTATACAAGGCGCCACTAGTTAAGTCCGTTGAGGGAGGAGCCTTTAGACAGTTTGACCTTGAAGAAACCAATAGGGACCGTGCAGGTTTGCCAACTATTTACTCCGCTGTAACAAGGGCCTCGAAAAATCACAGTTTTATTTTGCAGTACAGTTAGTTTCAAATAGCATAATTAACGGAAAAATAGGCCTACATCCGTCCTACTTTCTTTCTTTGTAAACAAATTATCAGAACTTTCTCAACAATAATCATATTTTTCTGACTAAGTAAATAAATGTAACAAAAATTAATCTTTCTCCTTGAATTACAAGAAATTTCAATTAAAAACTAATACTTATTTTTATACTGGGTTATTACTATAATTACAAGGGAAGTAATAATTACCGAAAGCAAAAAATGTTAAAAAATAATATGTCAGGTCAGTACCGCTGACATAATGTTAATGTATCAGTTAGACTAAACATGTTTAAATTGTGAAAAATATCGTTTAACTGATAACAAACTAAGCAAACATAATAAAACTACTTATTTACGTAAATATATTAGCATTGTTAGGTGTCGGTACCCTCGCTCGGGGTTGCCCTCATATAGGGAGATGTTCGAATTGACAACCGTGCGCTACTCTTTATAGCCAAATAATAAAAATCACGTATCCGATTGACCGAGTTTTGAAATCACTGATCACTGTTTATCAAGTTTAGTGCTCCCAAAAACCAATAAGAGTAATGTCGATTTTACAATAGTTGTGAGTCACCGACCATCACTATAACCTTAATGTGTAATTAATTCCTTTCAAGCTAAACTCTATCTGATTTGTGTGTG
This sequence comes from Aphrophora alni, assembly GCA_963513935.1. NCBI lineage: Eukaryota > Metazoa > Arthropoda > Insecta > Hemiptera > Aphrophoridae > Aphrophora > Aphrophora alni. The sequence goes on from OY740771.1 coordinate 92,909,724, forward strand.
TATTAGCAAAAACCCCGATGTTGATAATTTGTTTGGAATCAACAATACTTTCTAAATACGCTGAGTTGACTGTAGGACTGTTAACAAAACTTTCCCTCACTTGGTCTACATCGTCAGACACATGAGGATTTCTTATGGCTTACCGAACACTCGGTTTCAACAAAACACTTAAGCCACTCGTAAATGATAGGCCTACTGGAAGGATCTTTGCCATACTCTGTACGAAAATTCCGTTGTACAATAATAATTGTCGCAGACATCGTTTCCTCAAACCAAAACACCGCTAGCGCGCTCAGGACCAGTGAAGGTAGCCATCTTTGTTACAACTGTCGCTAGCTTTTAGGGTGGTGATGTTCGGTACTATTCATCACGTGAATCAAAACGATCTATTTTGCTACAAAATGACACCAAACCCAGCTCTTTAAGTAGTGTGAATAAATTTATATGAAGTTGTAAAGTCCTTTTTGAAGCACCCTGTATACATAGTGGAACCTAAGATGGCACTTCGCAGATCGGGTGAAAATGCTGTACTATTCTCGAATTAAACGTTAGGTTCTCTCGAGGAGGGCAAGTCTCAGGTAGCTGGCGATTAGGAGGCAAAGTCAATGTTTGTGGAACGGTGTTATTTTCCGACATAATCCACATCTTCCTCTACCGCCTCCCGCACCGGGCATACGTGCCTTCTTACGGCTATTCCACTATATCTGGGAAAGTAAATAAACGGTACACAAATTTTGCCACAAGTACATCCCTAAAACAAAATGAAAACACACAAAAACCAAAAATATCAGTTCGGTAGTTGTTAATAAAAAAACATGAAAATAACGTCGTCTTTTAATAAAAAATTTCTGCTGAAATCGAGATTTTAGTGACGACAGTCAAAGTTCGTTTTTTACCTATTATTACTGACTCATAATATATTGTGATATGCACACAGTATTAATATTCACATTCATTAAAATTATACCGAAATCAGTAGATTATTTTCGCTTAAAATAATATCGTCTGTGCTTTGTAACATTTACTCGCAGCCTGTTACATAACATATTAAATCATGTCTGGACCAACTAACCTCTATAATAACTTTGTTTGTGTCCTTGAGGCTTGGGACTAATGTCCTGTCTATGTAAGCCGGATATTCCTCCATGTTGGAAGTAACCTAATGCTTTGCAGTTGTCAGACCGGAAGTAGGCTAGGTCCAAAGTCCTGATTCCATCAAACATCTCTCATCTCTGGGGTTTATCTAGCAACGTGCTTTGGGTGGTTCCTAGACTTACTTGATGTCTCTAATACAGAATTTATTGTTATTGCGATCTCCAGAGACCATGAAATGTTCATGGATCCTATTCATTGAACCAATTTAGCCTCATTTTTACCATATTCACTAACAGGGCTTCTGTGACGTCACAGTATAGGTAATTTTGTACAGTTTTAAAAGCTGTATTCAATTATGCTGAAACGTGTTTTGTACAATACAAAATCAAAACTAATATTGATAAAAAATAAAATTGTTTAAAAAATAACCTCACATTTAAAATATCAGCAATAATACATCTAGAAGTCGGAATTTTAGATGAATTTCAGTTTAATTTACCATGTTTTACTATTCGTAAATATTTTAAAATAAAAATTTCAAAATGGCGGCCATGTGAATTCGTTTTTTGGCAGTGTTACCTCATCTAGAACTTTCACAAGGTTTGAATAGCTCATTTTGTACATAGCATGCCCGCATACATTTACACCAAGTTCAAGGTCGCCAAATGTGTGGAAACACACAAAACATTAATATAAATTAGCGATCTGTTATGGTAGTAAATCAATTACGTAGAAAATATTGTGGAAACAAAATCATAAGCAATTATGTTCCTGTAGAATTTACATAAATATATTGAGTACCTACAATAATCGGCTATTCATAATTTGCTTTTAATTTTGTTTTTTTAATTGACTCGTTTCGGAATATTTCCATTATCAAACTTCTGGATTAATTTGTAGGAAGATTTGAACTGTTTTATTCCACTTCTTTTGACATCCGCCTGTTTATGTGTGCCTTAATATATCTAAGAAACAGATATCTCTTCTTAATTCCATCAAAAAGGGGGTTTACCCGCCGTTTTAAAATGGATAACATTTTGTTGCTGAATAGGAGTGTTTCAGCTTACAACAAACTTCTTAGCCGCCATCTTTAAATCGGTTAGATATAAATAGTGTCACTAGAAGTTGTATAACGAATAGCAATCATTAAGTTTTATTTTATGTAAAAGACTCGGACAAACAATAAAAAACTTAATTTGACACTAGTCGGTCAATTTTTAATCCGTTTTACTTTCCAATTACGTGGTGGATTAGATTATAAAATGGGATCGTGAGGATTAAAAACCCCCTGGCACTTCGATTTAATTCTATGGCTTATTGTGTTACTGAACCCTTAGAGCCAAGTTTAGCAGGTTTATCCTTTCAACGAATTTTAATAGTCCACTAACATGCAAGAGATTAAACTTCCAACAGCTTTAACCTCTCCAGTAAGAGTCACACAAAGATTGTATGGTTTTAGATCTACAAGAAACTAAAGAACAAACGGGTGCGCATGATCGATTTCCCCCTCCCCTCTTTCCCGTTATCTTGCCGTACTTCTCCCACCTGTTCTTTTATACAGTTCTACGTGTCAATTGTGGTGGGGGTAGCTTTATTTTCCCCTCCATTCTTTTGTTTGTTGTAAGCTTGTAAACGGTTTTATTGTCTTTACGGTACAGTCTACACACTTTGTTTCATGATATGTCTTGTTATCCAAAAATTGGTGTCCTATTAAGGGGCCAGTGATTTTTCTTTACTTTCCTTTCTTCAGATTCAGTGAGATACCACTGAATCTAAGAGTTACTGAGTCAGACAGTAGAGATAATGTTTTATTTGTGTGCTTGCTCTGGCATTCCATTTTTGCTGCGATTGACGAGTACAGTAGGTTCGGAATAAACCCATCTTCTTCTTGTGTCTTCTTTTTGAAGTTCTTCCGTCAGCTTGAATTGATTTATTATACCACATTTAGCTAGGGAAGAAATAGGTCACCCTGAATAGATCCCCGCTTTCCCAGGTAAGGTTCAAGGCTAAATAAAACTGAAAGTTGCCTGGTAACCAGAGGCTAACACCCCCCCCCCCCCGTCATTTGTTGCTTAACACTGGCCAAGGATGAGTAGAATCTTCATTTCCACAACCATAACTTTGGCAACATTAAACAATACGTTGCAAACCAAAAATTATATCTTTGTCTAATGGTTTCAATACTACAGATGATTCTGATAAAGTATCTCAACCCTGTTACGGGAGAACCGCTTTTGGATTCGATTGTTCTAAAACAGGTGGCTCGATTCTCGAAATGTTTAAATATAAACATGGGTCAAGTGATACTTTAATTTAAAGCAGTTTTAAGCCAAAATTTAGACGTTAAGTGTCGAATCTTTTCCCATTTCAAAATGGCGGCCCAAAATGTTGGCAATTAAAAGTTTTTTTTTCTATATTGTAAAATCTAATCATGATATAAAACAAACAAAATCAAATGAAAAATCCGTTTTAAAGTTTTTAAAACGATATAGGTTTACCCCAAATTTGGAAAGTTGTTATTTCGATGGTAAGGGAGATAAACTTATACCTCATTTTAAAGACCTATAAATAGGCTAATAATCATTTTCCAATTGAACAAATTTTTCCTATCTCTTACCGTATTTGAAAGGAACCCAAAATGTACCTTTTTGATCAATTTCATGTTGCTCATTTTGGAAACGTACAAAGGTCAGAGTGACACGTCATATTGTATCAACCTAGAACGAATTAATAACAAACAATTCTTTAACCTTATTAATGAATAACCAAACAGTTATTTTACTAGTTAATTGTTTGTTGTTTAAATTTAAGCATCACTTGATCCATGTTTAGATTTGAAAATTTAAATAATCGATCTTCCTTCCGATCTTGGACCTGTATCCAAAAATGAAAAATGTTATTTTTAGATTTCCTAAATGTGATTTAGTAGCAATATACTTTACTGTATCATTCTAAGCCAATCGGCTCTATCGTAATAGATTTAAAATGCACAGTCACCCTGTATCGAGGAAAAATGGCTTATAAATAATTATAACTTGAAATCAAGACGAAAACTTTTAATTTTTTCTTGTTCTTGAAAGGTGAAATTCTCTCATCTCAAGGTCATCATCGCCTTATAAAAAAAACGAAAGAAAAGAATATAACAAAAGACCCCCCCCCCTCTAGTGCTTGAATACTCCAATAGATTCAGGGTCGGAAAAGAACAAGAGTTGGTAAAGAGAGGCGTGATAGTAAAGATGAAAGAGGGGGGGGGGGGATCTAACTTGCCACACTCGTACTTAATGTAAGTGAACATCTGAGAGTACATGAATTTAATATTTATAAAAAATATAAGGTAGGTTAAACAAGAACCTTATAGAGAACGAAGACAAAATCTCTATAAAGTATTGAAACCTACTTTAATAGTCATGTTTTTATTTAATATAACTGTTTCATATAACTTCTATTGAAAATTTGTTGTGCAAATTACAACTAAAAATGGCTAACTAGTATTAGTTTATTTATTTACATTTCAGTACAGCATTACATTCTACTTAAATACAACACTACATCAGTGTGAGACGCGGAGTCAGATGTTTTTTTAATTGTCAACGTAAGAATGGAATACTCATCACTTGTAAAGGAGTGCATTACGTCATTTCTTGTAAACTGAACCTTGTCTTCCTCATGACCATTTAACTTTGAACTAAATGAAGTCGTCGCCCACAGTAACACGCACGACTCAATGTAGATGTGCAACATGTCAGACGTAATGCAATCTGCAGTTTGTACGTCATCAACATTGTAGGGTTTGGAGGTTAATCCTATAAACTATCTACAACACACTTCCGTCCATTTATACAAAGAGATATCAGAAAGTCATTGTGATTGGTTCTTTTCAACTGCTTCATTTTTAATGATGTTTTCCAGTCACAGTCTGATCATTTAAGTTTCTTTACTAATTTTTGTTAATAACTTTAATTTACGAAATCCAAACTTTGAGCATAATAGTTTGAATATAAACTATTCTACAACTTGTTTTGGCTTAGAGATGGGTTGTTATTTAACAACAGTATAAATAACAGTGTTATGTCGCGATAACAGTTTTCGCCACATCACGGTTGCCGGAAAAAAAACCTGTTATTTTAACAACAGGCACTCCGGACAATAACACAAATGCTTCTTGTAACGTAATGAAAACTGTTATCCACAAAACTGCTTTCGATTATTGCTACCCTGTTATCGACAAAACTGCTTTCGAATATTGCTATCCTGTTATCGACAAAAACTGTTATCGAATATTGCTATCCTGTTACCGACAAAACTGCTTTGAATATTGCTATCCTGTTATCGACAAAACTGCTTTGAATATTGCAATCCTGTTATCGACAAAACTGCTATCGAATATTGCCATCCTTTTTATCGACAAATCTGCTATCGAATATTGCTATCCTGTTCTTGACAAAACTGCTTTGAATATTGCTATCCAGTTACCGACAAACCTGCTTTGAATATTGCTATCCTGTTCTTGACAAAACTGCTATCGAATATTGCTATCCTGTTACCGACAAAACTGCTTTGAATATTGCTATCCTGTTACCGACAAAACTGCTTTGAATATTGCTATCCTGTTATCGACAAAACTGCTATCGAATATTGCTATCCTTTTATCGACAAATCTGCTATCGAATATTGCTATCCTGTTACCGACAAAACTGCTATCGAATATTGCTATCCTGTTCTTGACAAAACTGCTTTGAATATTGCTATCCTGTTACCGACAAACCTGCTTTGAATATTGCTATCATGTTATCGACAAAAACTGCTTTCGAATATTGCTATCCTGTTATCGACAAAAACTGCTATCGAATATTGCTACCCTGTTCTTGACAAAACTGCTTTGAATATTGCTATCCTGTTACCGACAAAACTGCTTTGAATATTGCTATCCTGTTATCGACAAAAACTGCTATCGAATATTGCTATCGAATATTGCTATCCTGTTCTTGACAAAACTGCTTTGAATATTGCTATCATGTTCTTGACTAAACTGCTTTGAATATTGCTATATCCTGTTATCGACAAAAACTGCTATCGAATATTGCTATCCTGTTATCGACAAAAACTGCTATCGAATATTGCTATCCTGTTCTTGACAAAACTGCTTTGAATATTGCTATCCTGTTACCGACAAAATTGCTTTGAATATTATGCTTAGGTCAGAGGGTGGGATGGGTAGGACTAAAGACTGGATGTAAACGTACACATGTTTGTGTCTTAAAATTTATTTTACTTTGTTTGGTAATACTTTACTAATTTTGTGACGACCTTCTTCGACGTCGTCAAAAGTGTTTTGACTAATATCTTCTAAACCGTTATTTTTCTGAAAATTGTGAGGAATATAGTTTGGTTCACCAACTGAAAGACAACAGTTTTCCACAACCAACACTTTAATAGAAACAAGACATTGTTTTGAAAACCAAGTTGTCATCCTCAGAAACTTTTTTTCACTACGCTTGAAATGATCATTTGTAGAAACTTCAGTTAGCAAATACAAGAAAACTCACACTTTTTTTTTTTAGTGAGTAACATTTGTGATAACTTTATGTTTGTGTACATAACAACTGAAAATGTCGTCTTGGTCATTGAAACTTTGTATCGTTGCTAATAAAGTATTTGTTGAGAAAAGTTGTGTGTTTTTCATTTGGCGATTAAAGTTTTCATAAGTATTATTCATTTCAAGTGAGTTATTGATTGCTGTTTTTATTTTTGTATATTAATTTGTGGGAAAGTTAGTGCAATGCCGGTTTATTTATCACAAATTCAAGTCCTTTTAATACACCACTAAGGTATTTAAGTAATTTTGTTTGTATAATATTTATAATTATTAGACTATATTCAAGTTAAATATCGGATAATTAACACATCAGCGTCATTGGCAGACTGTGATGTGAAACCACTTCATCTTCCTTCACTGCCTTCACAATGGCGTCTTTTCAGATATTTCCAACTAAAACGAGACGAGATTGTGAGATATTCGGTTGCAGGTGAAGTATAAAGGAGGCTCTTAGAAATCGTTGAACTACTTTCACCGGGACTCCGGCTGACAAAAGACTTTTCTCTACTTCTAGCTCCCAGCACCCTCTCACGCCTGTAAAGTATCTTTCATTCTGGAAACACTTTCATATTGTAATGTTTTATTTAACTCAATTCCGCTTCATTACTAAATCGTACTAACTCCACTCCTCCGAATGTAGTTTTATTTTGTTAGAGTGGAGTTCCGAAATAATTTCTACGCTCATGTTTCAAGTAGTGAACGTGCTAAATATTTAACTAAAATTCCTATCACTAGAGCTGGTTATTGTTGTTTTTAAAAATAATTTTGAGGTTATGTTTTTAAGAATTATGTTTTTTAGTAATAAATTTGTTTTTTTTTTATCATAGAAAACACTTTTAAACATTATTTAAGTTTTTATAAAAGTACAAAATAAGCTATTGTGTGACGTTGTACAACGTTCTGTGAAATCAGTTTTGGTTTAATTTGAAAATATCCCTCATTTCTCAAACAATCTATTTTGTTGACCAGCGAGCTTGACACATAGTGTATTAATCTGTGCTTACATACGAAATTTGAGAAAATTGAACTAAATTGGAACGTATAGATAATCAAAAAACATTTTTTGAAATTTACCGCCCTAAAACTAATTAACGATTGGTTTGTTGAAGTTAAAAATTGAATCGTTGGAGATGTTAGGTTAGTGTTTAGTAACAATTCAGTAAGATAAAAATGGTGCCAAATAGATAGAGGTGGTAGACATTTTGAAGTCTCTAAAAATCCAAGTTCCTCCTTAACACAAATCTATCAAACAAAAACAAAGTCAGTCAATACAAAATACTGTCTGCAGCCCTTGCCATGTACCAAATTAGTTCAGATTCAGTCTGTATTTGTATATAGTTTGGTATTAAGAACTTTATAAATATAGTGATTGTGAGTCTCAGGTAATTTTCTTCTTCTCTCTACTAATTCTTGTAGTGTTGTTGTTTAGTTTTCGTTAGGCCTTCTTATATTTATTGCAGATTTATTAACATTTCAAATTGTTGAATATGCCATCAAAAAGAAACTGAACATATCGCTATTTACAATTTGTGTAAAGAAATTTTCATAAAAACTTCAAATTTTAACTTGAAAATATTTAACAGTTTCTCATGAAATCACTTCTCTTTCTGACAGTAATTGGGTGTAACAGTGGTCAATCACTTAATCAAGTAAATCACATAAACCGCTGTTAATCGAGCTTTAAAATCACTGTAAATTATTCGGTATCAATCACTACTTTCACCATTATTGTAGCATCAACATTAGTTCCATCATTGATGAGTGCAAAGACTAAAGGGAAAGCGAAAAGAAGAGGATTACAAGAAGAAGAAAAAGGACGACTGATAAAAAGTCTTCTAAAAGTTCTATAGTTAATCATTATCTGTGTAATATATACGTTGGAATAAAATTAAAACGATTTGTCGTATGTAACATGTTTTTATAACTGAACAAAATATTTTATCATACAGTCACTTCGGGTTAAAACTGTACATTTGAAGTGGAAATGTGTTACCATGACGACAACACAAAACCTGGCGTAACAATCACACTCCATGACAGGTGTATGTAAGCCAGCATCAGGTGCCCACAAGGTGTCTTACAATCTTCATTGTTCTCCTTTCACTTGTACACATGGAGAGTCGAGATGACAAGAGAGAGAGAGAGAGGAGTTTGGTTTTGTTTTATTGAGGATAAACGAAATAACATCGGATGAAGTAAAACTACTAGCTATAAATTATTGTACGAAACGTAACACGAAGTTTTAATTTTAACATGGGGGCAAAGTGGAAAATCGCTTCCAGTGTATTGCGGGAAACAAGTAGAATCAAAGTTAGTTTGTATTTATTTGCGCGATCATTTCCAAATTATGTTGTATAGTACTTTCTGAATAGTATAGCGAATTTAAAATACAAAAATTTTAAAAACTGAGATATTCTTCAACAGGAAACATCATTGGACCTTTTTCGAAATCTCAACCTCACGATTTTCCCGTTTTTTTCTTTTTCATTTGTCATAAAACGTTGTTCTTAATAATAAGTTTATCAAGAAATCACAAATAGGTTAGGTTAGGTGGGTTATATACCCGCGGATAAGCGATAAGGCACTTCAATATGCAGATAAATTGCGATAACGTAAGTCAGTATGCAAAAGTTGTTATGTCATTGGTTAACTCGTTATCTGCATATACGTTATTGAAATTTATCTGCAATTCACTTACGTTATCGCTTATCCGCAGCTTTGCATGGTTATATACCCAACCCAACCTAACCCCAACCTTATAGTTTATCTACGGCTATGCATGGTTATATACCTAATCTTACCTTAAGAAACATCATTTTATGATAAATTACTTATTCTATACCTCCCAATCCCGATAAGAAATCAAATTAAACACAGTAAAAGCGTTTATTGTCTTATAAAACATGGAATCGGCAACATTCATTTCCTTAATTCTATTTGTATTTGGTTAAAAACTCATTTTTCTGACTAATTTTCAATTGATAACATCATTTTATGACAAATAAAATGGATTCAATTTAAAAAGTTGGTTTGAATGCCGAAAAAGGTCCACTTTGACGATACGAGACTGAAATCTCCATCCTTCCTACGAAGAAATTTGTCAAAATTTTTGGCTCATATTGTAAGGTACACGTGTTTGTGAAAAAGCTCTAGTGGTAAAAATTTTGGTTTATTTTCGTTCATATTTCATATGTAGGGCTCGGTTACACGAATCGTTAAGAGTAAATCTGTCATCAAATTTTCTAATATATTTTATGGTAACAGTGTAAATACACAATGACGTCATTAAATACTTAAATTAGTGCAACTTTAAAATCTGAATCGAACGATGTCCAATCTTTACTATAAACATTCCTCAGGGACAAGCTAAGTACGAGCGTGGCAATGTTGAAGGACCTCTAGGTGGATCTACTATTATGTAGTCTCGAGTTAAATCCCTCTATTTAATCTTTACTATTTGGTCTCTTTTGACCAAATCTTATTCCCTTCTGACTCTGTTGCTGTTAGAATGTTCGAGGGCTTTCTTTAAAAGGCGACGAAGACCAAGAAAATAAATAAATAAAGCTATAGAATATTTCAAAATAACCTTAAATTTTTTTTTTAAAAACGGTAATAACATTTTATTTAAGTTTAGCGTATTAGCGTATAAAACTATGTTGAATGCGAATGTTACAGAATAAATATTTCTAAAAGACGACAGTTTGAAACAATTTTTCAATAGTTTTTCTTTACTTGGTGCTTTATGAACTTACAATAGTCGAATCGAGTTATGTAAATAATTTGATGGGCGCCATGGCGATACTTACCCATTCTCATAATATGATGTAATATCATCTAAATGTAAAAAACCCAACATTTTATGTCTTCTGCTTAGTAGGAAATGTTAAAGGTATATCATATAATCTTACTCAGTATTATAAATTGTATTGAGATTCTACCCAGTAGTATAGGGTAGGTTTATTTAAAACAGTTGTTCTGAACCTCGTAATTGTGTATATCACTACTTTCTTGAGGTCGTCTAGGCCCTAACGAGCCTCGTAGATTTTATATTGTTTTTTTCTTTATTTGTTGATTAAAACCAAGAAGTCTCTCGGATCATCATCGGATTATCATCGAAAGGAAGAGAAGCACATAAAGTAAAATCCTAGACCTCTAATACTCTGATAGCGCCAGAGTCGGAAGAGAACAAGAGTTGGTCAAGAGAGACCTGTATAAATATATTACAGTTTCCGCTAGCTTCGTTCGTGATAGTGCCTCGGCTCTGTGGGCCCCGAAGCTATAAATATGTTGTGAAGATGGCTCAATTCGTTAATATAGTTAATTACCTTAGAGGTTGTCCTCAGTCCGTATTATAGTTATAGCTACAGCGCTGTTTCGTGATTAACAATTTCACACAAATCTGTAACAATTTCACATTGTGTTACGTGTTTATGTGTTAGTGCGGGCCTGACGAAGCCGACAGTGTTCGGCGAAACAGCGCTGTAGTCATAACTATAATACGGGCGGAGGACAACCTCTAAGGTAATTAACTATATTATATATTAAACAGTCCAAGGCAACACATTATACCATTCGTTAAATTCAGAGTTCCAAATTATATTTTTGGCAATAACTTCGTAATTTGTCAATGTGTGGTTGGTACCATAATATGTAGAATTGAAATTTGCAATTTTTTAATCTAATTTAGTTTGTATAAATAGAATAACAAAATATACGAACAAAAACTGTTATATAATGGCCGCTATTTTGACATTTTAAATTCGATTTTTCTAGATTTCAAAAGGGTTTCATATGAGCACATGTCCACCTATACCAATTTTCATATTTGTGTGGGACTTATCATGTTTACATAGTTTACAGACGACAGACGGACAAAATGTCGAAAACTAGTTTTTCGGTTTCATGAGGCGATGAAGTTTGAAGATCGTTTAAAAAACGAGGTCAACATTTTTATTCCTACTACCAAACTTGCCCTTATACCTAACGTGTAGTGAGCAACTAAAAACACTTCCATAAATTCTCGTCCTTTCATGTCGGCATGTTACTCTCTCAAGCCGAATATATTGTGTAGATTCACCTAAAACAAAGTAATGACAAGGGACTGGAAAGGTATTTACTGTCAACCTAAATCCATTCTTCAGAGCTCAAGCTTTGCTGTGGAATGTGAGGCCAAAGCAATTCTACCAAACTACCTATAACTACGTGAGTTTTGTTCTAACCATTTGAATAGTTTGTCATTAGCACCGAGCATAATGAATGCAAGAGAAGGTGACAAAGTATTCTGAACGTCTTAATTCTTGAAGATAGTATGCCGTAACAAGTTGACATGTTTACCAGCTGTGAAGGACGTATGGAGTGAAAGGTGATAAGATAAGAAAGAAACTACCGTTGCCGCGATAAAGCTCAAAACTAGTGTTTTCTTTCCCAACTTCATCTGTTGACACACCCAAACTAAAGCTTGGACTCTTGATGGATGTTCAAACTCCGAACTCCAATCATCGTAAGATTGTGCAGGCCTATAGTTTCTTCATTAAATATGTCGACGTTATTAAATAAAGAACTTTGTTTTACTCTTCGAGTAGGCTATTTGACGCTCACTTTATCAAAACTAAGTACAACCCCAATATACTGATCATACGTGGAAAAATACCACAGAGATTAGAATTTTATACAGGAAAACCTTACAATTTCAATTTTAACATTTAAACTTTTATTAAGTACTGACAAATTACTTGAAACTACACCAAATCCATATAAAACTGGGATACCTCGCAATAAATGTTAAGTGTTGTTGTTGTTGCTATGGTGATTTTTATTTGTTTATTTATCATTGTATTGAGAGAGGGAAACCTTTTTCATTGTTATTGGATAGTAAAAATTTATCTGACTTAGAAATGACAAAAAACTATAGAGGAACAATGGTTTAATCAAAGTCACTCATTTAAAGTAAATCAGAAGTGACCTCCTCCTGCATTGAAACTTTTCTGACATTTTGAGAAGTCTGTTGACGTCATTAGTGTTGATTTCTCGAGTGATATTATCTCAAGATGCGCAAGTGTTCTTGGACCATCTGTATACTCTGTTCTGTAAAAAACCCAAAAATAAAAATAGGATAACTGAGTGCGCACGGTCTAGATGGCTGTAGATCTTTTGAAATAATGCGATCTACAAAGAAACGGATTATGAGAACCATTGAAGTACCGGAAGTTGCACCATCTTGTTGAAATTAGATTTGCAGCAGCCAAATGTCATCATGGTTTTCCAGAAAGATCAATTCATAACACCCATTAACATTTTCATAAGAGAAAAACGGTCCAACAATCCTGATGGGATACGGATATACTAAGACATTTTTCATAACATGTGATATACACTGTCGTTTATTTCTTTTTATCACGTTTTTAATAACTGGTTTTCTTGTCTTTTCGATTCAAATTTTACAATCAATTTTAAACTAACATCCCGACGAGCTAGAGACTTGGAACGTTAAACAGAGCTCAGAACTAGATGACAATGCAATATGAACTCGCTTTCTTGTCTGTCCGTCAATCGCTGCTATGGTAAGAAAGCAGTTAAAGTTGGCGCATTGACCGGTGTAGCTGCACGACTTGTTGGTGGAACAACGCTGCACACATTATTTAAATTACCTGTTGAGAAGGATGAAAAAAGAAATGGTTGGTAGGAAATTTGGGACCACTCACTGGTAATTTGAAAGTCTTGTGAAATCAGTGAAAGGACATCGAATTCCTGTTCATCGATAAGATTTCCATGGTTCCATACGAAATGTTTTGCATGATCGATTCTAGATTGCGACAACTGAAAAAGAAGGAAAATGAACCATTCGGTGGCATCAACATTATGGTTTTTGGAGATTTATTAATCTCATAAAGATGTTTAAAATCGATTGCAAAATTTCACACACACAAGACTAAAATAAGAAAATAATTGTTTAAATAAAATTTTTTTGAACCACAGTTTTAAAACTGACTAAAAAGTATAAAATAATTTCTCGTAGACGCATACAGATTTATAAAGCCATTCAGATTGTCCTAAAAATTTGTGATTGTGAATTTTTAATAACTGTGAAAATACTTTAAGATTTAAAACTAAAAACGTGAAGCACTTGCTCTCAATATTTGTAATGGAGGTCAAGTAGCTACTAAATCAATAGATTGAGATATTTAATTATCTATTTTATGCGCTCCATTTTTTTCGTTTTAAATCTTACAAGTATTTTCATAGCTGTTAAAAATTCACAATCACAAAATTTCAGTACAATCTGTATGAGGATACCAAAAATTATTTTATACTTTATAGTCCGTTTTAAAAACGTGGTTAATTAAAAAAAAATAACTTGAAAAATTATTTTTACCCATTAAATTGACCGTATCTAGTTAATATTATACCTACTATTTATTAATAACTTTAAACAATACAATGGCTACAGAAAACTACTGTAGCCATTGTATTATATAAATAGACCTCACCTATGGCAGGGGTATTCTTTTTAAACACTTTCAAAGCAAATATTTAGACAAATATATTATAAAAACAACATTAAAAAAGGAGTAATCATTTTGTGTTCCTAAATAGTGTAATTTTGAAACATTTCAATCTTCAAATATATATTTTCAAAAAATACTGCACAAAAACATTTAAAAAAAAGTAATCATCCAGTCAGTTTATACAATTATTAACTACAGCTTGGTCCAGCTGTGGGCTAGGAATTAAATTAATGTTCTGGAGAATTTCTGTTAAATAATTTGCAAAAACTTTTAATTTTTTTAGACAGGCTTGAACAATTTCGGATATTTTCTCGAAAAGGGTGTAACGTGAAGGGTGTAACGTGAAAGGTGTAACGTGAAAGGTGTAACGTGAAGGAGGATTGTTACGTGAAGTCACGACCATTGTTTTGAGCTCTAAATGATTACTGTTTAGCTTTTTATTACTCGATTCCGAAATTTTAGAGGTTATATCATGTTCAGACGAAACTTTCTCTCTTCAAGGCCATTTAGCGAGATTTTGCATGGTGCTTTAAATGGAAAGGAAAGGTGATTTACCCTTGAATAGATGTCTGAGATGGACTTTCTATACTGCAAATATATTGCTTGCTGAAGTGCGATTGGTTGGTGTCTTCTTTTTAAGTAACACCGCCATTAAAGTAGTAGGTCAAAGCCCCTACAATCTAGGAATTCATTATCAAACTCGCCAAAAATCTATCAGAAGGTTCAATACAAGCGCATTTATTATTAGTACTGTAAAGACATGTCCCGCAGCTCCTGAAAACCTTATAAAAAAAACTCTGCTTATTGGTTCGCATCCCCGTGAAGTAGCAAAAATAAATGATTTAAACAGTTTTTAACAGAAACTAATTTATTATTTAAAGTAATCATACAAATTCCAGTTCAGCTCAAATTTTTTATATTTTCGAACAATATGGTAGGTCAGTATTTTCAATCACCTACAAAAACTGCCATTTCACTATTGACATGGCACATGGAATATTACTCCTTACTCTTTTACGCAATAGATGTCACTAATGCGAGTTTGCATGACTAGACGAAGATGGCTTGTTTAGGTTGGTCATCATGGAAACCTTGGTGGGCTCTAGAGGCTCAGCCCAAAGGGAGGTAAACAGCATGCAATGGTAGTTATTTGGTCGGTTTGAAACCCTTACGTTTTACACATCCTTAAATTATTCTGGGAACTAAAATTCTTAAATTAATATCAACCGACATTTTGGATTCACCATCTGTAAGGAGCAGCTTACTCGAATAATAATGATCTTAAAATTAAATGTAATTAAATTTTTTAAACAGGTGGAACAATGTGAGTATAGTTTTCTTTTGGAGGGTAGTAGAGAGACCAGAGATTTTCTTCACTGCGAAATGGCCTCTATCACTGCTATCCCAAATGGATCTATTTTGGATTTTACCAGACTTAATTCTTCGGGTTCTGCGGAAATTGAATGATCATATAAAAATTGTCAAAATATCATCTTAGAATCCTGGGTTGATCTTTTGGAATCGTCTTGTGTTCTAAGTTTGATCTTCATGGGATTTTAAAACATACATTGTTGTCCCAATATCGTGAGAAAGTCGGTAGCTAAGATTGTTAACTAATTAAGGTTACGAAACGTTGGAACTCGATGTGCTGACCCTACATCACAGGCCTATAGAGGTACTGCTTAGAAAAGAACCGAGCACCGTTTGTGTCTCGCGCAGGTAGAACTGTGGTGGGAGAGGGGGAGCCCGAGTTAGGCCAGACATACCCGCCCGCTGCTTCATTGCGTAGGGCTTAATATTTTCTTTTTCAAATCTACTACAGTGCTAAAAAGCTGTGAATGTGTATTGTTTATGTTCCTGACATCTACAATTAGTAAATTTAAATATTTTACAAAAAGAAAGTCGTAAAAAGACATTAAATTATAGGTTTTAAATTCCTTTATATTATGGCAAAAATGTAACAATTTATCCCCATCACCGCTCCAAACCCCTCCCCACCATCGACCCTACATGCGTGCGCGAGCCACTCTCGAGATGACGGTTCTGCGCAGGTTTCTTTCTGTCTGGTAGGCCTATAGCCCTACAACTGGTTGTGTCGCCAAGGATTTATTTTGTTTTAAAACGATGACCACATTCAGAATGTAAATGAAATTATTCTTTTGAAATGAACAACTGTGGAAAAATTAATTACCAATTAAAAAAACATAAATTTTTTCAATACTTTATTTTGAACAAAACGCCGTTTCAATAACTGCCATCTTCAGTTGTTTAACATGTACACAAACTTTTGGCACTAAACTGAAAGAGTCAATTAGTCTTTTTTTAATTGGTCTAGTCTCTTTTAGTTTAATGATTCAAGGTTCGTATTGTATAAACAGCTGAACTGGTGACTTTATTGAAATGTTATTTACTAAGTTTTAATAATTTCTTATAAAATTTGACGAAAAAAATTTGTTTTTTAGTGGAAGCACATCCTTACGGAATCAGTATGTAGTTGATTGTAGAACTTTTTGTCTTCTGTGAAATTTCGATTCCTCCTGAAGCTTATCATTGAATATTCCAATTCGTTATTTCTTTTAATCAAACAAAAGACTTTCAACATAAATTAACTTTCTTAATAACCATTGAAGATTTCTTCTTTTACGCTACGCTAACAAACTTATTGGATAGTGGTACCGTTCGCAGCACAAAGAAGTAAGCCTGATGTTTTTATAACCTCAAACAATAACTACGTGCCTTATCCATTGAATGTATAATTCAGGAATACATATTGTCCATCTCTTCATCAATTGTTTAACGATTATATATGGAACGAAATTATGATATTATGTTTTGTTTGTTATTTATAATCAGATGGAAACTAGTTCACGTTCTTATACATTGTTGGAAGCGGATGCAGATGTTTATTCATATGGTGTTACTTTACAATCGTAGGCATGGAAACCTGTGTCAATACAAGAGCACAGTTCAATGTAGAGAGGATAGTTTTACCGTAGTTCAGTAAATTGCAGTAGAGTGGTATGTAGTTTGATTTCAATATTGCCTAGGATATTACTGTAACTTTTGGTTAGAATTAGTTGGAGTATTTGTTTTCGCTAGATTTAGATAAAAATGTCATCCATATTTTGATCTGACAGTACTCAATGTGCTTATTTAGGCTCCGTTGACTGTTGTATATTGTTGATGTTATGTATTTAAAGAAGTTTTAAGTGGACAATTATTCTTTAAACACAATTGACAAACTTTAAAAATGTAAAATCTCAATGTTATTGTTCAACTGCTGCATCTGAAACCCTGAATAGTGTTATAAAATGTTGATTTATATATTTAGGACTACATTATTAAAGTTGTCAACTTTTATAACCCAAATAGTTAATATCCATTTGGGACATTCTAAAAGGTACCTCATTAATGATTTTTAAGAAATGTGTTAAGTATTAACTTGATATTAGCAGCGCGCCTAGAAACTTTATAAAATTTTTTTGAAGAAAACGTTTAAATTACTGAGTTCCATCTTCAGTTGTACATTTTAACATTCTTGATAATGAACTACAACCTTCTTTGGTGTTCTTGTTTGTGTACGTATAACAACAACTGAAGATGGAATTTAGTCATTGAAACTTCAACTTGAAATAAATGGAATTTTTGTTGTTGCCTTTCATTTGGTGAAGTATTTATATATTTGTTTTCAATGGCATACTTCAGATTGTTGAATGGTTGATTGGGGTTGGAAAATTTCCAAAAAGTGATATTTACCCGGGATGACTCTAGCGCAGTGACTTCGTCATTCTTAGATTATTTGAATAGATTAATAACATTTGTCTGGAATAATAATATTCACTTTTTCATGTTGAGGCTTGTAAATACTACAAGAAAAACAATGTTGATTCCCTCTTATAAAAAAATTAATGTAGTTTTTGAAAATGGGGCCACTTTACTTGGGTGAAAAATAAAGTGAAAAATACAATTTTAAATTGAAAAGTCACTTTTCCTAAAAAACTGAAAAAAAAAGTATCTTGAAAAAGAAAGCCATATAGGATGGGACTTAATAATTTTGTTGAAAATGAAGAGTAATGTCACTCAAATTTTTTGGTACATCGTTTATCATTTACCTTATATATTATATAAAGGTAACTTCTTCCCCTCCCTATTAAATAGGCGTTATTTATTTTCATTTGAATTGTAATACTTTTTAATTTATTAAGACTTATATTTATTTTGAGCCCATAACTAGTCAAGTGGTTAACGCTCTCACTTCACAAATGAGAATACCTGAGTTGAATTTTCGTGAAGGCTCAGCCAGATACGGTTTTACTCAGAATCATGAGGGTGGGAAGCTACAATAGGTAGCGAATTCTGGTTGGGATAGCTTGCCACGAAATGTTTAAGTTTAAATGTGTATAGAATAATGGGAACATGTTAGGTTAGGTTAGGTTAGGTTAGGTTATATACTGTTTAAAATACTCATATCCTGGAAGGGTTATCTACGTGTAAGTGTTGCAACATTTGTATATTTGGAGTTGTAATTTACATAAAATGATGATTGTCGAATAGTCAGTTTTAACATTTAACATTACGCTATTTAGAAAAAAAAGTTTCAGACAATTATTACAATTTTAAAATTAAAAAGTATTTATTTAGATAATCTGATTAAATTTAAACAGTTATGGCTTATGAAACATCGAAATGTGAAATATGTTATTACAACTGGTAAATTGTGCGCTTAATAATGTAAATGTTTTTGACGAGTTTTACGTTTTGACGGCTCTATAATACTGATTCGGGAATAAATAATTGGTAAATAATTGAGATGTTACAAAATATCTAAGTCTCAAAATCGGTTCTACCTAGGACGGTTTAAATGTTCGTTAAACAAAACAAAATCTGTCGATAAATTTCATAACGGTGATTGATTTTAAAATTATAATTTAAACTGAAATAAATTTGTAAAAAGTCATGTTTTCAGCTACGTGAGCCACTCTTGTTATACTACACTAACTCAGTCTCGAGTGTATAACAGTCATCATCAGGATTTGTTTGCGAAAATATCAGCACTCTACTGAGATTTAGAATATGTAAATCACTAACGCACAAAATACAACAAGTAAAACCAAAAAACTATAGAAATGTGCTGGTTTTTTGTAAACAACTCAATGGAATGAATATGTCTGCAAAGAAAGCTTGATGATGTATGTGTATAATGATACTGAGTTGGTGTAGTTTAACAAGTTGGTGATCACAAGATGGTAAAAAAAAAAATCAGGTATTACCAATTTATTTCGTTGAAATCAATGACCCGGGGAACTTCGAGGAAAAAATATAGTGTTTGTTTAAGGATACTTTTTCGCAAATACATCGTACCTTACCACAATAGCTCATTTTATGCATGCTTAAATTTGCATCCAATGATTTATCCATCTTTAAAATGTACATCCAATGATGCCCAAACGTGTTTAAAGATGAAAAACTTCTCTGTCTTATATAAAATAATAACACCTATCCTTCGAATAATCTAGCATCAGGGATGGATGACAACGAAAATTTATCAAAAGAGACTTTGTACAAAAGATGAAAGAGAGAGACACAAAACGTACATGAAAAAAAAGTGTAGATCCAGTTAGGAAGAATAACAAAAATTGTATAAAACATAACCTAAAAATATTAAAAATAAGTTTAGTGGTCAGATTTTAGATGAATTATAATTAAATTAAGCATTCTGGAACAATCTTAACATTAACCGTATAAGAAAAAATTAAAGTTGACAGAAGGAAGATCATAAGAGCGCCATTTTCTGCATTGTCTTATTATTTATATTTGTCGTCACGTTTAGGATGGTTTTCTTCTTCGGGACCTACTTTACTCTAGCAGATTATTATCATAATAATCATAAGTGCTTGTAATTGATTTTACATCGTACTACTTTAATTTCAACAACTTTATACATGTATTTAGGTCCGGAAAACAGAATTACAGAAGTGACCAGTAATAGAAACATCTGATTTTATTACATGCTAGTAGCGACGTTACTAGTACGTAATGAAATCAGCTGTTTCTTGGGAGTATTTGTTTATAATAAAATAACAAACTAAAAATAACCTCAACATTTATAGTTTTCACATGGAACTTGAAGAAGACAATGTAGAAATGGAAGCTATTGAAATATCGTTTTAGTTTACTGCCTGGTAAGTCTAGATACAGGTATGATGACGATGTTATTTTAGTGTATATATCTCGACTATCCAAAAATATGAAACCTATTTCTTTATGGGGGTCAAATACTCAATGATAGAGTTGTTTAGCAACAAAGGAAAATGAAAATTTGTTCTAACTTTTGATTTTTAAATGTAAAATATCGTACTAGACTCGTCCGAATTGGATTTTCCGGACTTGTAACGTAATATATACTATTTTCTGTATACTGTAAGAAGTATACACTTCATTTTGCCATTTTATTATTGTGGTGATACACACATTTACCACTAAATTCATGAACTTTCTTGAACAGATCAAGCCTAAATAACTGTCTAATAAGATTATTTCCATTTTTCTTAAGTTTTAATCAGATCTTACTAATATGGAGTATCCTCCATAGCAACGACCACATTAGTGGTCGCTTATCTAAGAAGCAATCAGTGGTTTCCTGTATTAGACTCCGGATACATTAGGCCTACTTCTTCTGTATTTCAAAAGCTCAGAAGTGAAAAATCCGCCTTCAAACCAAATCAAATTAATGTTACAAAGTTTAAATTTATTAGATGTTGCTATTTACGTATCCGAGTAATTTCTTGACATGTAACTGTAAAATGACATGAGAGGGGTGCGAATTGCATTTATACACCTACAGATCATCAGTTAAACAAAAGCATCTTTTTCACGTTTTTATCCTTCTAAAATTAAAGGAGCTATCTATAAACAATTTTAAAAACAGCTGCTCTTTTGAAATTTTGCTACTATTTTTCCAATTATATTAAATAAATGTAATTTATAAGCTATAGATCAATATTTAAATGTAAACTTCAACTCATAAACCGACTTCTATAGGGTATTATTGCAAATTTTTGAATTTTTGAGGTTATGTTTTCAAGAAATTAGTCTTTATTAATCCGATAATCTATATTTCTGTTAGAAAGTATATAATTGTTTTGAGTACATTATTTTGCCATTCTTAACTTCTGGTGGCGATGGATGAACCATTTTCAAAAGTTATTTATTGAAGTTCGTAAATAAATTTTGAAAATGGAGTCCATCCCAAAAGTGATAGCAGAAGTTAAGACAATACTAGACATGGCAGAAGAATAATATTCAAATAAACTTCTATTTTATCGTAGAAAATATGCAGTAGATGCAAATTTTTTTGCTGTATAAAATGAAATATATAGGCTTAATAGTTGTAAACAATTATCCTTTAAAAAACTCTTTTATAATTTTCCAATATATCCGCCATTTTGAAATTTACTTGTAAATTTTGGTCGTTTTGACCAATTATTCGTAAATCCTACCAAAATGGCGACCTTTAGAACATATACTAACCAATATTGGTGTAACATTACTCCAATATTGTAGGATCAATGCACATTTCATGGTTTCTGGTGTCGACCTGTTCATAAGAGTAATCGCAGAAATTCCTTCTTAAAACTAAAAGAGCCTAATACATTGATAATGACCTGACATTTCGTTCTGAAAAACTTGGGAGGGAAGTGGCGAACGAGTCCACACTGTTGATGATGGAAGCACAAAGACCACAAATTACCACGGACGGGACGTTGAGGTCACAGGCTTCTCTACTTGCCTGGTCGGGCATGCGTTGGAAGTACAGTCTAGCGTAGAAATCTGAAGAACAGTGTAGTGACGATGGGAGGTACAATGATAGGGACTGACTTTTTTATATAAATTATTATTCAGTGTTGTTTGATGGAGGATACAACTAATTTGTTACCATAAGGGAGGAATAACCTTTATATTTTTGGGTAAGTAATGAAGAAATTTAAGATTGAAGGTTCAAACAAACCTATCATATCAATCATCGAGTGTAAGTCGATGATATGAACTTTGTTATCTTAAATTAAATATATATATATATATTGTCAATTAGGTGTCTAACACGGTCAGTTTATCGCGGTGTAATAAAAAAAATGTGTGTGGGGAGGGGGGTAGATCCCTTCCCGCAGTACAGATAATAATTAGGTAGGTTACTGATTTTGGTTTGCCTAATATACATAACTATCTGTTTTACAATCAGGGTTTCACAGGTCAAAATGTGTATAGACCGAATACGTGTACGAAATTATAAAACTCCCTTCTTAGTGGGTCTTTATAACGATATTTATGTAATACAACCCGCGAATTTCATGTGTCAGTGTTTTTTTTTTTTTTTTTTTTTTTTTTTTTTTTTTTTTTTTTTTTTTTTTTTTTTTTTTTTTTTTTTTTTTTTACAACTGAGGCATGCCTCATCTAGCAATTTTCCTTTATCATATGTGTTCGCTGTGTGCTGGGGTTTTGATGAGTCAGTCAGTCAGGTTTGTTTCCATATTTTATGTAGATCAGAGATTATGTCAGAACAGATGTCTTATTTACAGTATGTAACAAACGGATTATAGGGTGTTGTTTTATATGGGTAATCTATATAAAATGTAAGAGAAAACAAAATGGATGGTCACGTCGGGCCTAAGAGATATTGGAGAATCCGTTAATTCATATTTTTACCCATTTAAATCCCTTAGGAGTAGAATTTCATGTGTATATGTCCTGTATTTGAACTGAATGTTTATGAGTCATTCAGTCAGGTTTGTTTCTATATTTTATGTAGATCAGAGATTATGTCAGAACAGATGTCTTATTTACAGTATGTAACAAACGGATTATAGGGTGTTGTTTTATATGGGTAATCTATATAAAATGTAAGAGAAAACAAAATCTGTATAACTTTGGGCTTAAGAGATATTGGCCAATCCGTATTTTTATCCATTTATATCCCTTAGGAGTAGAATTTCATGTGTATATGTCCTGTATTTGAACTGAATGTTGATGAGTCAGTCAGTCAGGTTTGTTTCTATATTTTATGTAGATCAGAGATTATGTCAGAACAGATGTCTTATTTACAGTATGTAACAAACGGATTATAGGATGTTGTTTTATATGGGTAATCTATATAAAATGTATGAGAAAACAAAATCTGTATAACTTTGGGCCTAAGAGATATTGGCCAATCCGTATTTTTATCCATTTAGATCCCTTAGGAATAGAATTTCACGTTTTTAGGAGTCCAGAAGTTTGGGTTGGACTTTGATTTGTCAGTTAGGACATTTGCATATGTAGGTTACATCTCCTAATTACTAAATAAACAAAATTTTTGTTTCTACTTTTGCTTAAACATGTAAACAAATAGGAAATGTATATTTTTTAAAGTAGTGTAGAAAAATAAATGTACTACAAAAATAATAACATGATTTCCAAAACATATTAGTCCTACAGTTGTAAAAAGATTACATGATATTGTTGTGAAGTTTTTAGAATTGGCTGGATAGTCCCCCCCCCCCCTAGCCAAAGTCTGTTTTGTTACTGTTGCACTAAGCATCCCCGCGTTTTGCAGCCCACCCTGGGAGTTTGCTACTCGATCCAGGATAAGCTGCAATAATTTATTATATAATTATTGATAAACTGTTTCCATTCGTTCTACTATAAATCGATAAAATGATAAAATATTGATATACAGTAATTTTGAATTATTCCCACCTCCCGATGTGTAATCAATTAGAAATAACAAGTGTTGCTGCAAGTTTAATATTGAAATAGAAATACAAGATGTCGGCTTAACTATACAACCTTTGCCACAATGTATTGAACCCAATTTCTCTTAGTAGAAGACTTTATCTTTACAAACACGCATCCCATTGATTAAATGTTATTATCAACGTGAACTGTGTACATCAGAGTTAAAAAGTTTCGTACTTCCAACGGTTTTTGAAATCACCGGGTCCGTTGGAGACATCAAGAAGCCAGGATGACCTTCAATCGTAAGAGAAGGTCTGTTGCAGAACTGAAAGACGTAATTATTTAAAACGTAGCTGAGATAAATGTTAACACGTTAAGAAATGCCGCGCATAGCGTACAGGAAAGACTACTACTTCTCCAGGAAGGAATGGCGGTCACTTCGAACACCTATCTAACAAGTAAGAGTTTCCTCTTAATTTTAAGTTTTTGTTATTAAATCCCGTTTTATTCCAATGGATGTACCTCATTTGATCTGTTAAAAACACATTAAACTATAGTCAAAGTTTTAACTTACTTTAGAAAGACCTTGTATATTAAATAAAAAATTTGATTCCCTCCAGTCAATGACATTTGATGACGATTTAATCATGATATTTTTAAAAGCTGGTTTTGATATTTAAAATGGTTGAAAATATTTACTTGTCTTTCTCCAAGGACGTATGCCTGTAATATACAAAACAAAAACCAATTTTCATAACAGATTTGTAGTTTCAAAGAAGTAAAATAAGCCGAAATACATTTTTCTATTGATTATATTTTATAATATAAACTTTATTTGATTTTAAGATGCTCTGTAATTCCATATTCAAAATACCAAACAAACAGCACTGTTAATAATTTTCTCTTGAATCAACGTATTTTGACATAGTTTGGTAACAGCAGGAGGTTTGAATTGAAAGACCTTGACAAGTTTAAAGCTCTGTTGGTCCATTTGTTTCACACAGCAACAAAAACCTGGCGGACCCTGTGCATTACTCAGGTAAATCTCCTTGGCCGGCGTGTTCAGGTAGAAATACAACACGAAACTATTTGGAAAGGTCTCGGCTAAATTGGATGGATGACTATCTGGGTAGTGAGTATTTGTTTTTGGAGTAACTCATTTGAACTAAAACTGAAGAAAATATCTTCTAAATTTCTTTAAAAATTTCCTTCAAAGTTATTTTTATTTGTGAGTTTATATTGTAGAGTTTAACAATTTTAACAAGGGTTAGGTGCCCTGGGCAATATCCCCTTCAGAAATTATTATGCTTATGTTTTATATTTAAGGTACGTCTACCGTGGGTAGTCATAGCATCATGTCATATTTAAAATGCTAAAAAAGTATTTTTTATTCTATAATAATTAATGATGGTGTAACATATTTTTGTGTTAATATATCTCAATTTGTTGACATTATAATAAATAAAAACATCAGTATGTCATTTGACTAGCTTAAAACTTTATATTTCTTTTTACCAAAATAAAGTCGCTCATATCTTTTTGAAATCATGGTATATAATTTATTTTAATAAACTGTCAAATAGTTCTATATTTTTTTCTGATTAGTGATGGAGAGTAAAAGGTTGTTTTTTCAGCCAAGCCGGTTAACATTTCAGGGTATACATATCGAAGGGTATATTACTAATACTAACAATCTCAATGAATTTTAAAGCTAGCATAAAGCATTTAACTTTTACTATTTTCCCCTGTGAGTGGTATTTTGTTCAAATGTACAGTGTCTGTAGTATTACTGTAACTTCTTGGGGAGAATGGTGTTGTGTTCAAATGTACAGTATCCAGTATCTGTGGTATTACTGTAACTTCTTGGGGAGAATTGTGTTGTGTTCAAATGTACAGTATCTGTGGTATTTCTGTAACTTCTTGGGGTGAATGGTGTTGTATTCAAATGTACAGTATCTGTGGTATTACTGTAACTTCTTGGGATGGATGGTGTTGTGTTCAAATGTGCAGTATCTGTGGTATTACTGTAACTTCTTGGGGTGAATGGTGTTGTATTCAAATGTACAGTATCTGTGGTATTACTGTAACTTCTTGGGATGGATGGTGTTCTGTTCAAATGTACAGTATCTGTGGTATTACTGTAACTTCTTGGGGAGAATGGTGTTGTGTTCAAATGTACAGTATCTGTGGTATTACTGTAACTTCTTGGACTGAATGATATTGTGTAGTCACCTTTGGTTTACAACAACGATTTATTGAATGTATTAAAACTTTAAAATAGCCAGGTCTACTGTTTACAGAACTAACCAGTAGTGTCTATTATAACTTTAATCTAAAACAAAACTGAAGTCTAAAGTACGATAAAATTTATAATCTACGCCACGAGGAATAAAAATGAATGTTGCAACGATGTCTTACGTTCATAGTCTTTGTAAAAAAAAAAAAAACTATCCGTTGGTGGCTTAACATTGTAGAACGTTTTCATTTAAAATACAGAGTAAGTATTGTAAATTTGAACAAACTCATTTTAAAATACTCGGAGAGAAAACACAACCATTAATGTCTAAGGCGTTACCATAGTGACCAATATAATAATTTTTATAGCAGTGGTAATTCATGTGATTTTTATGGTCAGATGTTATACATTTTTTTTTTGAGGTTATGTTTAACTTTATTTCTTAAATTGATTGAGCAGAACTTGTGCACAGTGCCAGCTACTGTTATGAGTAGAAGTTTTATTACAGATGACAACCTAAATATAGTCAAGTTATAACTTTTCATTACGTTAGTCCAACTTTTCTCCCCTCTTTCACAATCTTGATTATCGTGTCTTTATACGGTCAGTGAAAGTGCAGAAATTGCCTTTAAACGTATATTATAATAAGACAACGTAGTAAGTGAGCCCACTACTGCGTCATCGTGTCGTACATAGCAGAAGGCTCAAGGACAACTGCATCTATTGTTGAAAGTCATTCAGGACTATGACGGTGACGGATGTTCTAGTTGACCAACCTGCTGAGAGGATTTGAAATGTCACACTACAACATTCAGGACTCTAGAGGAGTTATTGCGAAAGATTTGATTGTGCCGGTGGTAACTCGACCAGAAGTACAAGGTTATGATGTTAAGCAATGGTCCAAACCTGTTTTCTACCAGAATGCGGGAGAGGTCGGTTGCCACGTCCGTACGATTCGTGGGAAACCCAACAAACGTGACCATTGATCGGTCTACCTTCTCCCCTTCTTTAACAGAGAGGGGCGGAGAAAGAATTCTTTCCCTTTACAGTTCTCTAGCCCTCCTGAACACGTCATAATATATAGAACTAAACTTTGTTCTTATTTCCCCCTAGTGTAACATTTTCCTCGAGACTATTTCATTCAGTGTAGGATATTCACCTTCGACCTCGGTGGGCGTTACTCTTTAACGTCTCTTCATCTTCTAAACTGTACAGTGATGCATTCCTCTTATCTTTTGAATTTGCCATCTTTAGAACTGTTATTAACTATCATTAGAATGATTGATTGAACACTGGACATAAAAACAGCGATTTCCTAATAGAATTTCTAATTTGTTTTTTTAAAGGTATTGGTTGAAGATGGATTATGCATATTATGTGTATAATTTATTCGAAGTATCATTGTGTATATACAAATTAATACACAACGTTTCGAAAATTAAATTAAAAACCTTGTGAGAGTTTTTGTCATCTAAAATTCGAAAACATACCAATAGGCTTCACGTATTAAATATGTTGATCTTTAATGGATATTGTTGGTTAACCTAACCTCAAACTGATTTAATGATTATGCATTCTAATGAATCAGTTATTAAAAATTGCTAAATTGGTAGAGAATGTTTAAGTTGTTTAACTTTCAAGAAAAAGACAGTTGATTGCAAGTTATTATTTACTTGGTGTATTGAAATAACCGTCACTTTGTAAAGTTCTAATTATGTACAAGAAATCATGATCGTTCTAGTTTTCATGACAACTTTAGTTACATTTCAATTCCAACCCTCTGCTTCAATAAGGTTCGTAATCCTAATGATAGTTGAGAGGAACAAGTATCTTGGTTAATGTATATTGAAAGCTTTACAGTTGTCATTATGAATAAACCTAACCTCAAATTGATTTTAAGATTATTCTAATAAATCAGTTATTAAATTTGTAAAATTTGTTGTCGTGGTGACGAACGTTGAAATAGTTTTAACTTTCAAGAAACAGATCGTTGATCGCAAGCTTTTATTGACTTGTACTGAAACATTGTCAAGTTGTAAATATGTGAAAAAAAAAACCATTTCAAGATACAACTTTAGTTACATTTCAATCCTCTGCTTCAACCAGGTTCGTCATCCAAATGGCAGCCCGAATGAGAAAGTTTTTGCGTTATTTTTGTCATCTTAAGAAGGAAGAACATAGAAGTATGTTTATGTGTAACAATATCAAAAATAATATGTTATAGAATGTGTAGTGGATCTTGTTGGTAAACCTAATCTCAATTTTATTTTAAGATTATTCTATTGAATCGGTTATTATTAAAATTTGTAAAATTAGTTGTCATGGTAACGAACGTTGAAATGGTTTTAATTTTAAAGAAAGAGACAGCTGATTCCTATAGGTTTAGTATATTGAAATTTTGACCATTCACGACTTTTGATTCAAGTCAAAAATTAAAAATCAGCCATCGTTACAACTGACATATGTTGAGTTCTAATTATGTACATAAATAGTGACGATCGGTCATATAGTTTGAGATTAAACATTAGTTACATTTCGATTTCAACTCACTGACAAAGAAGCTCCACGCTATTAAGATTTGATTAAGTGAAAAGGATTTGTGTCACAGACAGAGGTAATTTTACAAACTTGTGTAGTTGTTTGTTATTTCTAAATGATGACATATTTGTAGCGGGAAGACTTATACTTGCAGAATAGTTTTATTATGTGCATTATGCTAAACTATTTTATCATTTTATGCATATTTTTAATAGGCATTATGGTAAAACAGATGTGATAGACTATTACAGCTTAGCCTAGATCGAGTGGCTTACCTTCCGGGGGTGGGTTAGACAACTTAGCCTAGATCGAGTGCCATACTCCCGGGGTGGGCTAAACTATTACAGCTTAGCCTAGATCGAGTGGCTTACCTTCCGGGGGTGGGTTAGACAACTTAGCCTAGATCGAGTGCCATACTCCCGGGGTGGGCTAAACTATTACAGCTTAGCCTAGATCGAGTGGCTTACCTTCCGGGGGTGGGTTAGACAACTTAGCCTAGATCGAGTGCCATACTCCCGGGGTGGGCTAAACTATTACAGCTTAGCCTAGATCGAGTGGCTTACCTTCCGGGGGTGGGTTAGACAACTTAGCCTAGATCGAGTGCCATACTCCCGGGGTGGGCTAAACTATTACAGCTTAGCCTAGATCGAGTGGCTTACCTTCCGGGGGTGGGTTAGACAACTTAGCCTAGATCGAGTGCCATACTCCCGGGGTGGGCTAAACTATTACAGCTTAGCCTAGATCGAGTGGCTTACCTTCCGGGGGTGGGTTAGACAACTTAGCCTAGATCGAGTGCCATACTCCCGGGGTGGGCTAAACTATTACAGCTTAGCCTAGATCGAGTGGCTTACCTTCCGGGGGTGGGTTAGACAACTTAGCCTAGATCGAGTGCCATACTCCCGGGGTGGGCTAAACTATTACAGCTTAGCCTAGATCGAGTGGCTTACCTTCCGGGGGTGGGTTAGACAACTTAGCCTAGATCGAGTGCCATACTCCCGGGGTGGGCTAAACTATTACAGCTTAGCCTAGATCGAGTGGCTTACCTTCCGGGGGTGGGTTAGACAACTTAGCCTAGATCGAGTGCCATACTCCCGGGGTGGGCTAAACTATTACAGCTTAGCCTAGATCGAGTGGGATACTCCCGGGGAGGGCTGCAAACCGCGGGGGTGCTTAGTGCAGCAGTAACAGACCTTGGCTAGGGGGTGACTATATTGCCAATTCTAAAAATATTACAACATCGATCTCATGTTGTTCGTGTAAAACTTTGATAATATTGTTTAATTAATCGGTCATTTTGCTTTCGAGCTATTTATTACAAGCAATTTTTAAAGGTTGTAGTACAAAATCGTATCATACTTCTTCAAAAGGGAATGAGGTACTAACATATGAGATATATTATATTGTTTGAAATTACATAAACAAGAATAGAAATAAATGAAGTCGAAAATGTTAATGCAGTTGGAACATTTGTGAACTATCGTCAATCTTGATCTCTAAGCTATTAATCTAGTAAATAAAGTATTGTTTAGGAAAGTTATTACCCATTTAAGGTTTAAGGCTCCATAACTTCATTGGAGTCTTTCTAATAATTTCAAACAAATTCAATTGTTCACCAGAGTAGGGCTAGAACCAATCGTATTGTGCAGAGTAATGAAGAGGGAAAAAATGGTTGTTTATTTTAGGTGCATTGATGAAACAGCAAGACGATGTGGCACTCCATGTTATCTATATAATTTCTAGATATTACGTCTGACATTCTTACTTTTAACTAGAGACATGTAGGCAACAGGAAACTTTGAAGAAAACTCCAATTTATAAATTATTGTTAACAGAAAATCATTACAACGAATAACTGTTTTCAACTTACATCAGTTTAATGTAATGTTTTCTTGTGAATTTTATTTATAAATATAACTAGTGGTTTTTAATCCGGCTTCGCCCGGGACTTCTAACATATGCTATTCACAAATAAATGTTGAATATGATCTTGATTTCAAAGTATTTGCAAACCCGTCTGCTAGCACCTAATTTAAGAATCATGCGCAAGACCCTAAAAATGATAGTAATGAGTTAAATAAAGTATTTTTACAAAGTAGAAATTTACTCAGTTAAATGCACCTTTTTTCAAGATGATCCGCGGCTATAGGATTGTGTGGTAGTTGGAATATAAGGAGATAAACCTCAAAATATAAGAAGTTAAAGCTTTTTATATAATACTTGTTTATAAACAACATTTTTCATTTTGTTATCTGGTATCTGGGGTATATATAAACAAATTTTTAGGATTTCCTACTCGAGAGCAAGCTACGTATAATTGACCGTGAGAAAAGCAGGAATCTTTGAAACTTATGCCGCAATACTTTAAAGTTTGTCCCTGCGATTTGTTAATAGTAAAACTATAGGCTAATTTGATTGGAAATTGCAGTCTCTTTAATTGGAATGGTAATTCAGTCGATATCAGTGGTATTCTGGGGATAAATATTGTATTTTTCGGTCATAAGTTCGGCCCTTTTATCTTCCAATGGACGCCCTTAGAGACAAAACGGAAACCTTCTTCACGGATGGGCAATAGAGGACTATCACACCATATATATAATCCTTTGATTGTACCGGGATTCGTTTTTGAGTTTTACCGGCACGCACATTCTAGACTTCCTTTTATTATATTATATATTAATTAGCTAATATTCATAATTTAAAATGTGCCCGTCTTACAAATTATGACAGTTTCAATGTTTATGATAAATAATATCACATATTACATTAGTTTATCGTTGAGTAGGTTAAGAAATTAGTAAGATTTCAGATGCTTGGTGGATATTTTTGTCGTGACGTGGTATTGCGCACACCTAAAATCATCTTTTTATAATTAATATAAAATTCTTTTGAATTGTTTCTTATGACGACAATAGTGTTAGTTAAATCTAATGAAATTGAGAGAAGTTGAGTTTTTTTTTAGAAAACTAGTTCAATTCCTAAGGAAATCAAAGAATTTAGTTGGGTAAAATTTATAAGTTCCAAAAATAAAGCCATGCGGTGTAGCAATGGAGAGAGGGTATTTGTGCCTAACGACCCCAAGAGAAAAGAGTAGGTTTTTGAACACGCAACATAAAAGTAAAATGGCCGATTTGAAATGAAAGATAGTTTTGTACTTCCATCAGTAATCAGGACTGAGCTGCAGGTTTTCAACTCCTATTGTTTACTATCGACTTTTGCTTAGGAGTAGAGGTCCGTTTGTCCAAGCGTATATCAGTCACAAATGATGTGTTTGTCTTCAGTTCTGGGAAGGAACAAAGGATAGAAAGATAAGTGGGTGGGAAGGGGGAGGAGGTCTTTGACCGAGCATGAGCAGTAGGCCGCAGAGTATGCTGTATTAGCACCAGGTCCAATGGATCTACTCATCAGCACGCCTCATCTGCCTATTTGAGTTTAAATCCTCGGTAAAACAATATTGTCAGTGATTCTGGGTGATTTACTGATCTGTGATTCTCTCACAGTGATTGTTAAGTCGCTATTATCCTTAACGGTGATTGGTTACACTAAACGTGATAAACGGTAGTCTTTTATTTCATTTCTCGCTTGCTGAGGCTAGTTTCGGTCGGAAACAATATCCAACAATTCTCCAACATTCTTATATTGATTTTGGTCGTATTTGTTTGGCAACCTAATATCATGAATTGTATAGTTGTCTCGTTCATTCTACTGTTTGCAGTGTTGTTGTTGTTTTAGGTTACTTCAAGCCTTTCTCCTTCTTTTAATTAATTGTAAAAAAGAAAATGTCATCACATACTTAAGAGATGTGGAATTTTTGTTGATACAACACATATTGCAAATTGAAATTTGCATAATCAATAATTTTTCTGGATAGAATAAAACACACAAATTCCCCAAAATAGTAATTTTTAACTTGTTTCAACGACAAAGTCGCCATCTTCAGTGATCCACGAGCTACAATAACAAAACTATAACTAGTTTGAATAAATACGACTATTTGTGAGAATTTGTGTTTAAGTTTTATTCTATCAAGTATACCATCTCACAAGTAAAGCTCAATATTTATTTATAACAATTTTGACCATCATAAAAGTATATTTTATACAGGAATCCAACAGTTTCTCACAATTTACAATTAATTCTTGACCTTATTTTACGGGTAACAGGGTCCACTTCACGTAAATCACTGTTAATCGGCTTTAAAATCGTTGATTGGTTGCTAGCAATCACTACTTTTATCATTACTTTAAAATCACCATTGCATAGAACACAGATGATCTTGGTTACTAATGATGTTTGTCTCAGTTTTGGGAAAGGAAGAAGCAAAAGGTAAGATAAGTGGGTATGTTGGGAGAGAATATCTTTGTTTGAGCACGAGGAATATGTCACAGAGTATCACCAGGTCCAATGAGTACTATCACCAGAAATGTCTCTAAGTCCGATCCCCAGATGACCTTGTAACAATAGCAATTGTATTTTTCTAGATGTCTGTCCAAGTTATTATTCAAACAAAAAGTTCAGTATTAATATCGTAATTGGGACACTAGAATACTCATTAATCGATATGGCTCAATATCTCGCCCAGCTGGGATAAATAAGATAATCTCTAGTGTATTTAGCATAAACGTCTGACGTAATAAACTCATAAATATTTATATTTGATGAACATATGTTGTAAGATTTGTACGAATCAATTTATTACAAATTATAAACATTCAGTTTTACAGTGGAGTTGCAACACACAGTCAATTGACACTAGCAGTTGTTTACCTCTTCGTTAACTAGTGTAGTGGTTTCATGACTAGAGTTGTAGCCATTTGAAGTTATGTTATTCTTAGTAAGTAATTAGTAGGATTTAAAAAGCACATGTAGAGCATTTAGTGTTATTTTGTATTTATGAAGTTGTGTACTATAACTAGAAAATTATCTACGGAAGTATTGGGACATGACCACCAATTATAGTGATGTTGTCTTGTTTGTAAAAGTTTTTTTCAAACATCATTCCTCCATCTTGGCAAGGTATTCATAAGTTGAATAAAAGGTTTTTTCAGACTGGATCGGTAGCGGATCTTCCTCTTTCAGGTAGGCCTACAAATCTTCACGTTTGTACAGTCATCTACAAAAACAGCACGAAAAGTGTTCCGTGAATATCGAGAAGGATCCTACAATGGATACAGGTTGAAGTCAACGTCAACTCCTAAATGTAGATGACCACAATAGGCATGCACAATTCTGCGAGTGGTTATATAATTTACAAAAATAATCTCCGTACCGACGCAACTTTCAAGTTAAATCATTTTTGACTGAATGGTTTATATATATATTTGAATTCCTGTTGGAAATATTCTATAGCAATGTCGAACGAGCATTATCAACGTACATTGTGTGAGATATCTCTGTAACATGGAAGATTAAATTGACATCTGTGAAGCGTCTGCAGTGTTAACATAACCTTGAAAAACAGCTGCAGGCAAGCTGAGTACAAGTTACAAGTGTGGTATTATAGGACTGAGATGACTCGGGTTTTAACGATGTTGTGATATTTAGAAGTGTTGAGGTGTGTATTTTCTTCGCGGTCTTTTGTGAACTGCTTTTTAGTCTATTGCATGGAGTAGCCTATCTTATGATATAGCATTGTGGGGGGGAGGGTGTTGGGTTGGCATACTTGTAGAATGAAACTTCGTTTTTATTTGTTTAAAAAACAAATCAGTAAAATACGAATGTCCGAGTGGCAGAACATTTATAGGCTGTTTATTTTCTATCAGCCTAAACAGATCTAAATGCGATTATTTTTATTTAATTCCTTCCCTTAATCTAGTTGTGCATTACTATAAGCGCGATCATAATTTAGGATCAAAAGGAATAATTTTATTTTATCCGTTAAACAATTTTTTTGGGTCAAATCAGTGTGAGTTACTGTCGGAACGGTGAAGAGTTTTTAGTGGAATTTTATTTAATTTCTTTTCAAAAGTAGTGCAGTACAAAAACTGATTTTTATTTTGAACTGTTTATTTTGTGTTACCTAGGAGCCAAGATTACAATTACAATTAAAACTAGACCAACCATTGATTGATATAATAAATTTTAAACTAATGTTTATAACTAACACGTGCAGTCACTAAGAACTTGGAAGCGCTGGGTTTTTACATAGTCTATATGTTAGATTAACTCTTTAGACCTCTTTGAATTTTCGAACTAAGTTCTGATTTATCAAGCAGTTGAAGAACGTATGCATTGATATGTTGATGAAGTGTAATTGTGTTAAAATATTAGGATTTTGTTACAGCTTATTCATAGGTTAAAGTAACATTGGATGTAAAGGGAAATATACAGTTTTTATCCTTAACTAGCTCTCTGATGTTCTAGTGGTTAACACTCTCGCTGAGTGGATAACAAGATCCAGATTCAATTACAATGAAAGCTCAACAAGTTACGGTGTTGACCCACCATCTTGTAATTAAAGTGGTAGCTACAATTAGTAGCGAAGACTAGAAGTACGGTGATGGAAACTCGATGTATTTACCACTACATAACTGAAAAGCCAATCTAGCAGGCCCAGGATTTTTGCCATAAAACAGAATTTTTATATTTTAAATTATTATCGATATACGAATTTCAAAGGTTTATGTATTATTTTACTTTATTTTATGCTATTTATACATTATTTAGATCTTTCGAATTAATTTCGTTTTAAAATTGACATCAAGGAAATGAACAATCTGTTTGTAAGAATCTGGTGTGTTGAGATAATTTTTTTATTTTGCATTAGTGGGGTTGTATAAATCAAGAAAAGTAAAATATCAACCAAACAATCTTTTTAATGTTTATTGTTGGTGTCCAAGTCAATAATGATTAACAATTAATATGTAGTAATAAATTACCTCATTTGTTCCGTCATGTGACTTTATTTGTCTTGTTCTCAAGACGCGTTTCGGAGTCGGGACTCCATCTTAAGTTTTATCTCTGTAGTAGAGGTCGTGAAAACATAGACTGATAAAGCCATCCAAGTATTCTCTACCATTCACCCACCGCAGCAATCAGTAGTCCGCGGACCGTACAGCAGTGCGCACTATAAACATTATGTCAGTAACTATGTATACATGTGTGTGTGCATTTTGTGTGTGTATATATTTATGTCTTCGTAAATGTTTTAATGTTTTGACGACCTCTACTACAGAGATACAACTGAAGATGGAGTCCCGACTCCGAAACGCGTCTTGAGAACAAGACAAATAAAGTTACATGACGGAACAAATGAGGTAATTTATTACTACATGTCATATTAATTGTTAAACAATCTTTTATCAATCTAACGTTCCACAACCACTCCAAACGCGCAGTCTGTAAAACTTTGCCAACCAAAAATCCTTCTGAAGAATCTCAACCTATTCTGAAACAGGGTTACTTTGTATACAGTACAGAAATAATACTGTTCTCTTTTAAATACTCTTATGTAGTTTTATTTTTACTCCTTGGCACTGGGTCGTGTTGATAAAAGATGCCACTTAAATAGAGAGTTAGAAAGGTCCTTTCCTGTATAGAGCCAGTTTGTAAGAAGTTGAGCTTTATATGAACACGTGTGTAGAAGAAACATACTGTTAAATATAAAGAAATTATTCTTAGATTAAAATATTCATGTTTTTATAATAAAGATATAGATTTGAATCGGTTCAGATATAAATTTAAAGTATGTGCACAGAATCAATTTTGTACACTCGATGACGTGGAAAATCCTTGACCTTTTCCTAAATGTCACTCTTGATACATCAGAAATTAAAAAAAAAAAATTTAAAAACAAATTGAGAACAAGATAATAAATACAACCGCGAATGCTGATTATTATTACATCCTTCAGAGAAAAAATGTATAAAATTAAAGCTGTTTTAAAGATGCAGCAATTCTATACCTAAGGCGGAGCAAGCCGCCGACATGACGGGGATCAAAGTTGTAATGCTAACATTCCGCTTTAAACGATAAAACCGTAGCATAATCCTTGGACAGAAGAATGTTCAATGAAGAACTAAAGTCCCTCTAGGGGGCAGGGTCTGTCTAAGTAGGTACTGCCTTCTTGTTGGAATCTTAACATTTTGGATGAGATTGGATTAAAAAAAAAAAATGAATTAGCAGTAATAGTTTATTAATTCATGGCAGTTCGAACACAATACAGGACTTTTTGCGAGTTTGGAGGTTGCGGAATCGGTGATTATTGCTATCAGATACGTGTAATTGAGCCTTCTGCTCGATGTTTGCTGATGGATTTTTTGAAGGCTTGGAGACGATTATGAATGGCTACGTATTTTCTTTTTTGCTTGCTAAGTGTAGCAGGAGTGAGAGGATAATCTGTGGCGTGTTCCTTTCGCCTTGTTTATGATATATTTACCACACAAGGTGGATTTCTTGTTGATTCCAACTATCTGACTTGTGTTCGTCATGCTATGGGTAATCTGGTGAGACGAAGTTGTGAAAGTTGTTTAGATGTAGCTGTTGTGAATTGTATCTCATCAGTTTGTGAGTTTATAGTAGTTTTACCACGATTGAAATTATTGTGAATCGTGTCATAATCAAAGATGTATTGTTACGTTGATCCATGTCAGGAGTGACCCGGCTAATTATGACGAGTTGTCTATAGGTCTACAACAAACTAAATAACAATATGAGGAATGGAGGGGAAAATATGGCCCCTTCCACTACAGAGAAAGACGTTAAAACGTGAGAGATGGAGTAATGGAAAAGAATGAGGTTGGGGAACACAGGTTGGTTCTTTTGTTTGTTGTAGATCGATAGGAGTGACCCGTAAAACGTGCGTTATACGATCAAAATTGTATGATACCATACCGCTAGAGGTGGTAGAATTCTGTCATGATCAAAGATGCAGTGGTTTATATGTTAGGAACGAACCTTCAATACGGGAAAATTAAGACAAAATTGTATAAAGAGAGATGGAGGAGGGTTGCTCGGTCGTACCTCGCCCACAGTTGGGCTTTTTGTTCTTCAATTCTGTAGACAAAGGGGAAGAAAGACGAGGAAACGGTTGTCTTATTTCTGAGAAAAGCAGAAATGAAGTAAAGTTTTTATTTCTGGTCTGGTAAGACGGCTTTCCAATGATTGCCACGCCCTTAACACAACTCTGGCTATGCGGGCCGTATTGTACTTCAAGGCATTCCGTCTAAGATGTTCTCAGACAAAATTAGAGATCTGGGCCACAATAATAGCCTTCTCAGTTCATTGTATAGTGTAACGACTGCTTATTTTTTCCCACGTTTGAAATTTGGGATAGAACAACAAGATAAACCCCGGAGAGGAAGGTTAAAACTTGTTTGTACCGAGCTGTACACGATCGTGACATGATCAAAGATGCCCAAGAGATACCAATAAAGTTACCCTAGAGTTGAGTATCGATAGATTGAAGTATATGTACGCGACGTTGTTACGCGTAACTATCGATTACGAAAGTCTCAAGAGAGTCACCAAAAGAAGTCCAAGACAAAGATGTACTCATAAAACAAAATATATTTGTTGCATAGCACAACTTATGTGTATAAAGTTCTTACGGAAGGCAGCTTAGTAACAGTGGGTTGTAAAGATTTATTTCAATATTCCATTATTATCGTTATGACTTGAAGCCTACTTTATTGTCTGGTTTTGATGGTCTGTTGGTTTCGCTACTCAGCGACTCACAAATTTCTCAAGCCGGGTTAGTCCGATCTTTTGGCTCCTTACCAAGTTCTTTCCCTTTGTCTAAGAACGAGAATAAATTCCTCACAATGGGAGCTTCACATAGTCCTACCTTTGTTCCTTGAAGCAACCCTCTTAGCTTTAGAATGTCTTTCACATTCTGTGCTCTAAACTCTGTCTTATCTTCTGTTACAATATTTGCAACATTTTTGCAATATTTGTTTACCCCAACTTTCATAAAAGATATGTTGTTTAAATATATTCACTGAGCAATTGAAACGAAAGAAAATTCAGCTGATAAGTTAACATCAATTTGAGGTATTGTGATTAAAACACCGACACCCCCAGGCCATGAAATGTCCACCGATCTTTAACCATTGGAGTAATTTAGCACCATTTTCTCGATTTCTATTTTCATGAGTTACGCTTTAGATGTTTAATTTAGATCAATTTTGTTGTAGGGTTTGTTTTACAAAACCAGTGGACAAGTAAAACAGCGACCGGTATATTTTTTAAAGATGGCCAATTTTCAAAGTTAATAAATTCATTTTCTATGATAACATTTAATATAAGCCTCCTTGCACACCATATATATACACACACATGCTCATTTTGTACAGATTTGTAATCTGGGTCAATTGATGTTTAAACGACTTTACAACGATAAAAAAGGGAATTAAATTTTTTTTAAATCGTTAAAAGTATAATCTCAAAAATTGGCAATGATAGCTCTTATAGGTTTAATTTTATCTGAATTTCAGATCAATTTATTAAGTTTGTTTGAATATGATATGGAAAAAAAAATGATTAGAACATTTTAAAATGGCGGCCGTTTTGAAAAAGTTTATCGGAAGTTAGTTCTCAATTAGGTCCTTTATGAGTGTAATATACAATTTGCATTTACTAATAGAAAAGTGGAGGTGTGCTATCAAACAGTTACATTTAAAAACAAAAATCGCTTGTAAAACAGATTTTGATGAAACTTAAATCCGTTTTTATATTATTGATATATATTCAAACATTTACCATCATTTGTGTATGTAAAAAAATTCAACATAGTTTACTTGACAACGCTAAGTTGATCCATATCATGAAAGGTCGTATATTTTTATATACACAAATGACGGCAAATGTCCGAAAAAAATTTGTTAATATGAACTATCCAATATCTAACATCTAAAAATATTCATTTTGTTTTAGTATATG
This sequence comes from Aphrophora alni, assembly GCA_963513935.1. Classification (NCBI taxonomy): domain Eukaryota; kingdom Metazoa; phylum Arthropoda; class Insecta; order Hemiptera; family Aphrophoridae; genus Aphrophora; species Aphrophora alni. Next base: position 92,949,280 of record OY740771.1, read on the forward strand.
ACTACCTTAATCGTGAATTATACATCTGATTTTTAGATCTGAATTATCTTATTAATCAGAGATTTCGATATGTAGTAAAATAGAAGAATCTATGTAGCAAGTAGGTTACGTGAATTTGTTTTTATATTCAAAATACTTAATCATTTTGTAAGATTTTCTTAGCGATTAAATGTTTTTTATATCTCTCTCCTTACTTATCTTAAACACCATCTCCCCCCTCCTGTCAGTCTTATTATGTAATCACTTGGTTCTGATATCTGAAGCCAACAACATACAGCTGGCTGGTTTACACCATCTAAACTTCAAGTTAGAGCCCAAACCAAGGATCGATACTAGCACCGCCTTCTGGCACTGCTTCAGGTCTCAGGACCTCCTTCCTTAGAACAGTTTATTATTGCTTGAACACACTTTTGATGTGTATATGAGTTTTAGACAGTTAGAAACTTTAGTATTTCTTTATTAATTTATGACAAGAATTCTTTGAAATCTGATGAAAATTGGGTCTTCTTCATTTCATTTCTATTTGGGGTAATTTCTTCTGGGAAAAGTACAGTAGTAAATATTCGTTATACAGCTAATAATTTCATAAAAGCCGAATTCATTTTATTTTAATCGGATGGTTTGCCGAACTCGACCTTTTTTTCTCTCGTTTGTTGTTTAAAGGCGAAAAACTTTGTTTTGAGACTTTTTGACACCTGGTATAATTTTAAGGTTAACAATTTTTTTACTATCGTGATAAATCTCATTCTTTTTATTGTAGAAAATATTTTAGGGCAATAGATTTTAAAACTGAACGGAACGAGCTTTTGAGGGAGGTTGTAGTACGTAGGGTTCAAATTGGCAGCATTTTTTCTTTTGTAAATTATTTATTGACAAACTTTTGTACGATGGTTTGTAAAACCTAACCTACAAAACAAATTTTAGGTTATTTGACCAAAACGCCTACTTTAAAGCGTTTACTAGCTCACCCATTCACACACAACGGATAATTTTCTATGTGACTAAAGACGATCGTTTCCATCGATATTATCATTTTGAATTTATGTTTTACTATTTTTTAAATTGGTTAATAAGTTTAAGTATATATATCTTCATAGATACTAAAAGGTATCTATTTAACTTATTTTTTTACAAAAGAAAATGAAAATATAAATTTTTTTTAAAAACCAATGTGGAAAAAACTAATAACTTCGTACATAATAATAATACGGTATTGTCAAAAATTGTATCAAATCAAGTTTAAAGTTATTGAGTTTCATCTACAGTATGTATTCATTATCTACCATTATACTGTATCATTATACTGCATCATTATACTGTATAATTATGAAAGAAACCTTGTAAATTTGGACTCTGAAACATATGTTGTATGAAAGCGCTTTTAGTTTTAGACGAGGGTTACAAAGAAACTCCACAACTGTGTTTGTGCTATAGGCTACGGGGATGAAGTGACGGGGAAAATCAGATTGACAGGATAGCTTGTGGGGGTGTAACAAAACGAGACCTAAGGATCGTTCTAAAAACATACGTCTTCCACAAGCCCCGTCCATTGTATTTTTATTCTGGTCCTCTACTCTTGTCGAATTTTAAGTCCATTAAGTGAATATGTGAGCCTGAATATAGAAAACTGGTTTCTGGAGTTGACAGGTCTGTTATTTTGATGTTTACCTGATTTTTGTTTTTAAATCGGTCGTTGGTTCTTTAAGTATGTTCAATATCAGGACGAAACCAATCCATGTAGCTGGTATAACCAATTGAAGTATAAATTGGTGTGATGGAGGAACATCCAAACTACGATTTGTAGAAAACAAGAATTTTAAAATGTCAATATTATCTTAAAGATTGAACCGGAGTGAGCTGAAGTGGTTGAACAAATCCAATTGTAATTACAGGTAATTAGTTTCTTATATTTATATTTGAGTTTTCTTTAAGTTGTATTATTTTTCTACAACTCAAAATTTGAAGTGGCTTAAAACCATAAGACCAAAACTCAAACGTTCAATATCTTCAAATCGTCTGTAATGATTTTGACAAAATTTTGCATTTAAGAAGCTATCCAATCAAAACGTTTTGGTCGCGATTTCCTCAATCAAATAAATTTTCTTAATGGCCTATGTCTGTATGGGATCATTGCGATAACCCTAAGAAATATGAGGCTGATTAGAAAAGTAAATAATTTAAAAAATTTCCAGCTTATTGTAATATTGTGGCTTTAGCAATAAGTCTGATTTTTCAATTGGAATATTATAATTATATTATCTTTCAAAAGTTTTGAAAAATCCCATTTAAAATACATTCAGAGTAAATTCAACCACTACTCTAGTAATCAATGACATAAACTAAACAGCTGACTAGTTAGATAAAATATACAAATTTAGGTTGGAATAGCATAGAGTGCTACACTGAAATGATAGTTTTTGTTTGTTGCGTAAACATAAAGTTTCATCAATTAATACAATAATGCAAAAATGTACAAACACAATAGTGTCCTGTAAAAATAATGATAAAGGAATTCGATAACTATCCAATTTACCGAATTGTGATCTTGGGTAATTATAATTTCCATTTGATTTGCCACTTATACATATTATTAGATTATAATAATAACCTCAAAAGGTTATGTTTATGCGTAAATCAACTGCGCAATGGGAGCTAGTTCTTATGAAATTCATCTCGTAATTTCAACAGTTTTTTTTAACTACAGTATAATGAATTTTGTAATTCTGAGTATTTAAACACCCAATTATCTACGTCGAAAATATCCCCCATTCAAGTTTAACTGGTTCTTTTATATCATTTCTTGTAAGTTGTACGTAACTATTTTGTGTATTTACCGAGTTCCATTTACATATTTATGTTAGTCCCTCAAAAGTTCTTGTCGTTAAACCTATATGGTTAGTATTTCGTCTAGTCGTTCTGGCTGACCCAGTCTGTACGCGGTCAAGGATCCACCCAACAACCAGAATTTCTAGTTCTTCCATCGACCATCGTGGATTAGATCTTTTGATGTGGGCACCATGCTCCACGATACTGTTCTTTGTGTTCTGCCCTGTTGTGTTCATTCCTTTCTATAGTCCTTTCGCTGTGCGTTGTAATAAACATGGTTTTGTTTGCTATCTTAACCATTTGTCTCTTTTTACTTTTTTGCTTTAGCATAAACATATTTGTTAATCCCTTCATTACCAATTCAGTATTATTATAGATCCACTTTTTGTAAATCGATAGGCCTACTTAGTCATCTGTAGGGTATATCTGAAAAGTACGTAGGCCTACCAACTTTAGAAGCTAGTTTCTTACGAAATCGATTACATAAATCAACCAAACCCTTCATTTTCCGTCTGTCTGTCTTGTATTTTTAATGGTAACTATGAAAAGACTCATGTAGTGTTTTTATATATGTTCGTACGACGAATTAATTTTGCTAATTTTCAAAATGACGACTTTTTAAATTTTGTTGTCGAATGTATCGAAAACCGTAAACTTTACAAAAACTGTATAAAAGGCAAAATATTTTGTACTAGAACAACAAATTTATATTTTTTCTATAGATCAAAGGTAAACAGATTGATAATTACATAATTATTTGGTAAATTACTGCAACACATTGTTAATGATTCTAGTTATTATTGTTATGTAGGCCTACAAGTTACACTTTAAGTTCTCAGTCTTGTGACGTCTGCGTTGTAGGCCTATCTAATTTTGAACACTGAACATTTTGTCGTACTACACAGTGCCTAATTTTTGATTCTTTTAGTTCTATAGGTATACGTTATGTTTTGTTATTTATCTAAATTTCTTTTAAATTATATTTGTGCTCCCGTTGTAATACTTTGTTTTACAGTACTGTACATTGTTGTTTATTTTCTAACTCCACTTACGATCCTAGTTATTTCTGTAATAATTTGTCATTATTTGACAGAATCATTTTATTTAGAATAGCAAGGATAAAATATAATAATATCGTTATCATACAAAACTACAATTCTTTAATCAATAAGTAAGTAAAAGCTTAATATCTAATAGTAGACTAATACGTTATCATAAACTTCGGAGTATTGTAGTCAATTACCGAACAATTGTTTCGTTTTATAAGTCATTTATCCTTTGTCTTTGTCCCACAAAATAAAAATACCACCGTATGAGTTTTTCAAAGAACAAAACATTTTGTTACTTATATTTTTTGTGTCAAGTTATGGTTTTCAAGATATTTGACATTAAAAAATTTTAACGGCTGCCATTATTTAAATGTAGAAAAAATGTTATATAAAAAAATCAGTATATTAAATGTAGACGTAATATCTCGTTAATTTCATAGTTATTATTTTTTTAGAGGGAAAACTAAACAGTTTTGAACGTGTGAACATTTTTTCTTTATTTTAAAATAAGGAACCATCTCTAGGAGTTTGTCCACCCTTTTCAGTACACTTTGTAGCCTCTATTGTACTGGTATAGTCTTTATTTATAAAAATATGTAAAAACGACATAAAAAAGTTAACTGAATATAATTATTGTAATCACACTTGGCATATCTCAGACATATAATTGGTGCACAATTATTACATAATCTTTCTCACACTCTCAAAACCAAATAACAATAAGTAGTGACTTCAGACAATACGAAAAATTCAGCAACTATTTTCTAAATAGTTTTAAATTTGTATACAGGAAATTTAGAATGTAGATTCCACCAATGCGTAGGACTAGGAAATGAATAAAAGTATTAGTTAATGAAGCCTATATTAATAGTTCATCCATATGAACTGCCAGTCTACGTAAAACAATAAACTTACAAAACATCTTATAAAACAATAGCAACACATATTCTCTGCATAAGAATATAGGCTAAGTTACAGCGTTGCCATATCTATGTAAGCTTCAGAACATCGCAATAAAATTTTCTTCATTGTATGAAATTAACGTTTTATACATCAAATTAATATCATTCCTATAAAACGGCTTGTCAAAAAGAATCTACATCGAACCCAAACTTTGAAACACAATTATAAACAAACTTGTTGGTTTATCTTGTAACGTATGGAGTTGGGTGTTGCAGACATTTCCTCATCGGTAGCCATGTTGCTTTCGTCATAATCAGTCAACGATGCGCGTGAAACAAATAGGCCTACGTCCTTGCTCTTTCAACCCATATAGTGGTGTCAATATTTGTATTTGTAGGTCACGTATATATTAACGATGTTGTTTAACTGTATTTATTGTTATGCAAAGCAAAATATCTTTTAAAGAAAACAGATTCACGCTCGAGTTGGTTTTGCACGTCCCGTCCCACGACCTATGCCAGTGTATAAGTGGTTGCTGCGCCAACATTACAACATAGTTTCTATTTTTAATCAGCTGTCCTTGCTCTACTCGTGTATGCATAGGCCTACATCAATATACCAAATAAAGTGACAGTCTCCATAACTTAATGTATAACCTCCACTTCCTGAACGGATACGATTAACACTGAATTGGACCAGAAATGTACCACGGAGACTCAGAAAGTCGTGTTATCTGAACAAAATTGACAAATAAAATGGAGAGCTACAATTAGTAAGGAATTCTGGTTGCAAAGGGTAGAATTACGGTGACGGTAACTCGATGTGCTGACCAATATTGACCTTATCTAACTCTCTGACGCTACAACATTTGACTTCCTTCAAAAGCTTCCTCTATTCTGACTTGAACGACCCTTCTCCATCTCTAGATTCCCATTAATCGTAGGTCTTCCTTCACATCTTCTCACCATCTGTCCCGGGATATTCCAACTTTACTTCTGCCTCCTGGTCTGCTAACATATATTTTCTGTGTAGTGTTTCTTTTCTCCATTCACTCTAGATGGCCTAACCATGTGAGTGCTATTTCTTTGGCTATTTGGATCAACCCAGGCTGCCCATACAACTTTTATTTATTTCTTTATTTTTTGTTTTACATCGTTATCGAAAGTTGGCACAAATTTCCCCCTCAAAATCATTCTATCCCAAGTATCTATTGTTCTTTTATTTCCGTTAGTGTCCAAATCTCCACTCAATTAATTGGTATTTGTCTTTTATAAATGGTAGTTTTTAATCATGATAATTGTAGGAATGAAAAATAACAGGTAAGGAGTTAATCGTGCTCTTATTTCTGCACCAACACTGTTATTAACGGTCAGTACTGATCCAGGAATTAAAAAAATCTCGTACTCTTGTGAAAACTATACAATAATAAATAAGTTATCAAAAGACGTCTAGCAGTTCCCGTGCGTTTACGCCACAGCTTTTGAAATTATTGTACATAAAGATTCATAATTTCATTGATTTTAACCATAATTGACTTTGTTGTGTTTGGGGTATTTTTTGTTGAAATGACTCAACAAAACGAAACTTTGACATTTAGAAATAATTGGGTTAAGTATTTCTTCTCACGGCGATTGATAAACATATCAAGTTTCTACGGTGTGAATATTACAGAAAGCACAGATGAAGTATCTGTGACTAGTATGAATAGTACAGATGAAGTATCTGTGAATAAAGTACGTTCTAAGAAAGCTCTGATTTATATCTGCACTTAGGAGCAGAATGATCACTTTAGGTAATACCAAGTCGTACACGTCCCACTCTAGAAATTCTATAAAAACGTGATGACGTAGGTCCTCGGTAGACTCTAAACATTCTTTGTGGAGCCAGTGCACATGTCCACATCGTGTATTGATCAGACGCTTCTGGGGAAATGAACCATCCGAGGATATTATTCTTTGAGGTTATGTTTTTCATCCGTCTTCACTATAGTGAGACGTAGTTTGAAATTATTAAGCTTGGTTGTTTTTACTTTTATATACTTAGTATAGAGAGAGTTCTGTGATGAATAAAAAACTCGATTTAGAGAATTTCCCGGGAATATTTGTTTTAAGGTCCCCTGAGCCCATAAAAATGATTTTCGGAATGATTTTTCTCTCCCGTCTGTTCAGTGCCTTATTGTTTAAACGAGTGAAACGTTTTTAAACGAATTTGGTATGAGGGCATATTTTCCCTATATTTCGAGCCGTTGTTTTTTGTTCTTTCATTTTATTTTGATAACTCAAAATCGAACGTTAGTGACTTCAAGACTAAAATTCAAAGCTAAAATTTCATAAAATAGTTCTTGATTTTTATTAAATTTTGCTAAACTGTAGATTCTAAGGATACAAAGCATTGCTCATCATCTCTTCTAAAATGAATATTGGTCTTTGAACCTGTTATAAAAGACTTAATTTCTCAAAATGTAATTTATCGATTTCCTTCAAATTTTTTTCGTTCCGTCATAATGCTTAGCGTGTCCCAGGAAGAGATTTACGCCTTTGATTTTCTATTAATTGCTTACCCTCAACAGATTATTTTGAAACTTTACCTACGTTTTAATAGAGATAACAAAAATGTTATGTGCAAATTTCAATACATTGATGTTTATAGAAACAAAATGGCGGCAACACAAAAACAGCAGTGCAATGAAGTACTGTTTTGTTACGTTTGGAAAAATTACTTTTATTGCTACAAACCTAATTTGATACAAACACAATTTTCTTTTCAAACAAACAATAAAACTAAAATTTTGTTTTAAAAACCAGTAAAAATAAGATTGAAAATTAATTAATTAAAACTAAAACAGCGACACACTGATAGCAACGCCATCCTTGTAAAGTAATTATGTTAGATCCGAAGAAGTTTTTCTTCCATAGCACTCTTGAAATCCCCATCATTGTTGAAACTATAGATGTACACTTGCTCCTTAGAAAGTCACACAGTTAAATCAAGAGACCAGGGTGGCCAATCTAAAAACTGACTTCCATGACCAATCCAATGCCCTTGAAGGTTATTATTTAGTAATTGTTTTACTGAATCTGAATAGTGGGGCGAAGTACCATATTTAAAAATAAAGCTTGGGCCATATCCGGAACCATAAAATGGGGCAGTACTTGTTGATTTAAAACTTGTTCATACTTATTTCCAGTCATAGTGCTGTCTGAAATGTCATGACAGCATCACATTAGCAGTCAAAGCCGCGCAGACAGCAATTCCTTTTGATTTAAGAAGTTTCTTATCAAGAACAACGGTTTTAGGTGTTGTAATAATTAGAGTTATGTATATTTATAATACCATTGCGGTAGAAAGTCGACTAGTCTGAGAAAACAATACGAGTATGCCAATCTGGATCAGTCTCATGAAACTCAATGATGCGGGAACGAACTCCACTCCACTGTCCGGATCATCTGCAAGTAGGATATAGACTAGGTGACTTTGTAAAATTTTAATATTTTTACGATTTTCTGCACTGAAGATTTGCATAAGCTCTGCTCCAGTTTCAAGCTCTGCTTTTCTAAAGGATATTGGTTTACCTGGAGAGTGGAGAACGGAGTAATGAGGTGCATACCAATTCTCTCTTCTCCTATGAGAAGATCGAGTGTACCTTTTTTCACTACGCTTCCCGTTTCCAACAACAAATCTTTTCACTTAATTATTGAGTGGCTGGTAGATCCACATCTGGGAAGGCAACCTGAAATTATCTAATTGATTCTGCAACGTTATTAAAAACAATGGCCCACGCAGAGCACTTTACTTTTTTGCTCAACTGTAAAAACCATTTTGCAACTAAAAAGGACAATAAAATAGTACACAAAAAATTAGGTTGTAAGTTTTTGTTTTATGTAATAGTTGTTTTAATTTGAATCGAACAGCTGTTCAACAATTAAACCTACAAGAGTAAAAGGTATAGTTGTTTTTTGTATTGCCGCCATTTTGTTTCTATAAGACCAGTGTGTTGAAATTTTCACACAATATTTTTGGTAACTTTAAAAAGTATGTAGAGTTTCAAAAGAATCGGTTGAGGAATAAGCAATTAATGGAAAATCAAAAGCGTGTATCTCTTTGTGGGATACACTGTATCTATACATTTATATAATAAGAAAAAATAAATTTTACATAAACTAAAATTAACAAATTTTATTATAAGATAATGCAATACGTTACGTGTTAAAAAGGATAATTTTCCCATTTTTTAAACTTTATACTCACTGACACATAATATCATATGTATCAGTGTCTATGTAAACTTAAATTAAAAACACCAAAAAGTTTTACTTTTAAGAGAAATTTCGTAACTTGTAGAGTAAAACCATTTTGTTGAGGTTAAATAGTAATTTTTGGTGAAATGTATAGATTGAAAACAAACCAGTGTAACGATTTTGCTCAAATACAGCTTATAAGGACCCAAACAAAATCTATCGGTCACCATCTTTCCAAATTTGTAGGTTTAAGAGTTATTGGTTGTGAAAGGGAAATAAACCATAATAATACCGATCTAAGCGATTTTGATCAAATTTGAAAATAACCAAGCCAATTTCCCAACCTGTCAAGTAAAATACTAGATTATTTCGTGAGTAATTTGGAAAAAAAAATCGCCGTAAAATTAGTTTTGTATTTTTGTTCCAAATTACTTGAGAACCGTAATTTTCTTTTGCAGTTTTATAAAAATTTGATCTATATCATTTGTGGCCAATTTGAGACATGAACGTTTATTTTCCCTTTAACTGATAACTCCGGAAACGTCATTTTTTAAGGATGGTTTTCAATTTAATCTTTTCGGCCTACATTTAATTAAAATCTTTCAAAAAACTCAAAATGTTGAATTCTTACTCTTCTTGCATTTGTTTTTGTACGAGTGTGTGGACCATTTATTGTAGATCCGCTGTCGATACAACTAATCTAATAAAAGTACACTTGAATTAACTTTGAAAGCCTATTTACAATCTACTTCTGATTTAAAATGGCAATAAATATATATTTTGTACATCAGTAAGCTCGGCAGTTTGCCAGAGCCTGAGGGACTGCTGTACGTACCTCAAACACGTGTTGGTAATTAAATAAATTACTACCGTAAATCATTGAGATACCTCCTAAAAAACCTCCGCGACAATACTAGCGTTTAATTTATTTACTTAGAAACAAAACTGTTTCCTTCACATTTTCCGGTTAGTAGAGTGTAGGATACGACACAGCAGTTATCTGGGGCTCAATGTTGGAATACTTGGAAAATCGCGTTTAATTCTATTAACCTTACGTTTCATTTGGTCACATCTAGGTGAAAGCAAATTTAAGAGATGTGTAATTTATAATTGGCAGAAATCAATAAAAAAGATTGGTTGTTTTCAACTTTTCCAGCTTAAAGTAGTGTTTCTCTCCTGTACATATTCCGAATAGGTAAAAAGTGTTTCCTTATTATTTTCCCTCATAATTTCCATTATTTGGATTTGCGAGTAAATAATTTTTATACATTATACTTCGTACTATGTGTTTTGGTATTTTTTACCGCCATCTTGGATTTGAGTTAAGTTTTTGAATGTTAACATGATCATGTGACAATTTATTAAACATTATTTTTCAATGCTGAGTTCAGTTACAGAATTGTTTTAAAGAAAAATATACCAATTGTTTTTTTAATTTAGCGGAATTCGACGGAAATAACAGTTTGAGATAATCCAGTTCTTATTGTATAAAATTATCATTATTATTAGTAAGAACTATCTTGATTTGTTTTAACTTTTAAGATATAATATTGATTTTAAATGTTATCAATTGGAAAAACAGGTTCCACCATTGAAATTAATGAACACAGAAGTCTTGTGCATTTCCATATATCACAAATAGTTAAAAACATTAACACGTGATTTTGGCAGAATTAAAAATAATTGAAATTTCACCAATTTCAAGCGGTTTTTCGTAATAGCTGGACATAGGGAAAAAAACAGATCATGTCATTAAACTTTGAGTTGAAAAGCAATGTTAATAAATAATATCTAACAAGACCATGTTACCACTTACAAAAATTAACTCAAATCCAAGATGTATGATCCAAAATGAAGGCCAAACATTTTAAACATGAATCGTGTTATGGAGTATCTGATATTAACTCCACTTCCCAAATCAATAAAACTAAAATTGTGCAAATAGTAAAGGAAGAGGGGCCACTTATATATGAATAGATATCCGGTAAGTATCATAAGTAATATTGACAATTTAAAATAGTGTTTTCTACACAAGTGATAGTTTATATGTTTCCAAACAAATTCTCGCCTTAATTATAAATAAATAATCAGTTTATGTTTACATTTCTGTAGGAATGTGGTAAAATTGCACATGGTTACTGAAAATTGATAATAATTATAAATACATTAAGTAGTTATCGCATCAGTTCGCTGTGGGTTTAAGCCTGATACTAAATGACTTTTCATCGGCAATGTTTGGTCAACACATCCAGTTTCCGTCGCCGTAATTTTACCTTTCGCTGCCAGAATTCGCTGTTAATGGTAGCTCTCTCCATATTTCTCACTCAACATTGAAACTTTTTTAAGCCTACTTGGGAATCTAAGGCGAGAGCTGCAGCCACTAGACCTACTGGGGGCTCATGAAATTGGTGTAACTGGCCTTTTTTGTACTTAAAGAGATGATCTTTTTAAGAAGAGAAGAGTCCCCGACTCCACTGGAGGTGTTGTTTGTTTCTTGATGTTGTTTTGGTTTCAGAAACACTTTTTTTGTTCAACATTTTGAACACCCTCTTTTCGAATACCCAGTAGTTATTAGTAATGGTTACATTTTCTTGCAGACGTTGTTGTTGTAAATGTTCGACCTATAAACTGACTTGGTTTTTTGTTAAGGATAATTTTATCTATCAGTAGGCAAAGTTCAGAGATAGTGGAGTTAAACGGATTTTAGGCCTTACAATCCTACAGGCTTGATTGATTTATCGTGTAGTTGAGCAAATAGAGATAGGCCTAGTTAAATTAAGGCTTCTTATACATTTAATGATATATTAAATTAAATTTTGTAATTAGGAGCGAATGAGCAGAAAGTTTAAATTGAAATGTAACAAATGTTCTACCTCAATAACTATCAAAAATTATTTTACTAATCACCACGATTTTAGAATTCGATAATGTGACGTATACAGATTTAAAATATTTGAACTCTGTCAAAAGCCCTAATTGAGTACTAATTTCCATTGAGCTAAGCCTAAAAGAAGTTACAAATCAGGGACCTCTCTTGAAAATTTAAACCATTTCAACATTCGTGACCGTAACATTCAATTTTATAAATTTAATAACAGCTGATCCATTACAATGACCCTAAAATCAACCAATTTTTAGGTTAGGTTAACCAACTAGAAAGATTATCATCATAATATTTAAGAGAAATCTGTATTATATCAAGACGTTGTTGTTAATTTCAATCAAGGTATGTTTCAATATAAACTAGATTTTTAAATCTGACAAGGTAAATTTGAATTTTGTGAGCACTTGATAAAATGTCAACTGTAAAACCAAACCAAACAAATTAAATATTTTTATAAATTGATTCCTCTACAAAGATCCAATGGTTTCACTTTGAAGTTAAAGTTATAGAGGGCGTAAGAGTCTCTCCCTACTGCAAACATTTCCCCGAGATAAGCTTGACGAATGTTCCATATTTTCTATTCTATTCTGTAATGGGGAGAACATTACATTCACGTAGTGAAGCCTCATGGGTTCTTTCTATCCAGAGAACATTATCTTACACTTCACCATATTTATCACTTCTTTTGATGTACTTTATCTTTGATGTATCTTATTGGATGTCCTTCACATTCAATATGACCGCTCCGGGTACTATATATCTCATTCTACTATACTGTATACAGGCTAACAAAATGCTCAGTATTTCCTCATGCCTCATCTAGGTAGATCTTTTGATGTCTATGATTGAGAGGTGCTATATAACACATATTATACCTACCATCACTCTCATGTCCTTTCTTGCCATCCTTCCTATTCATTTAGCGATTCTGTTAGGGAAGATCTTAGATTGTCTATAGTCTTTTTTTCACTTTTAGGTATGTTTTCTAATCTTAGTCATACTTAGTGATACTTCCAGTCTTTGACAACTGGTCGAACAACTATTTTCTATATTTTGAGCTTCGTATTTTTTGTAATAAATTTATTCCTAAACAACTGCAAATTTGGTAATATGCACGATTCTTGCCTGTATCATATCCAATCTTCCTCTACTGACGTCATTATCATTATATTATATCATTGTCCATAGATGGCTAAAACAAGAAACTAATTCAAACCTGATTTCTCCAATACGGTGCTCTTCTGACTTTTTATTCATTTTTACTATTTCTTCGGAGTATTCTTTGATTTGACAGGATTTTCCAAAAATTCTTTCGTACTAATTAAGTATTTTTATCACTCTTATACAGAGCCAGATCAAATAAAAGCTCACCCTTTTTTTTCACTCCTTCACTGAGTTTTAAAGTCTTCACTCAATTTATTATTTACTTCACTCTTGCTTTAGTGTCAACTCAAGGTCATTTTTACTAATTGTAATTTTGGTAGTTTGTACCTTGTACAGTTCATTCTTGTTAACACAGTCTCAAGTCGCCAATCGTTATTGTGTTCATGACATTTTTCATACATTCTTATTATTAAAAATAATAAATAGTTTCCACATCACAATCAGGCACTGTTGCCTGGCCGGTTTAGAACGTATAAAAGAAGTGATTACCCCGGCCAACTCATGTGCTAATTTTATCAGCTTATCTTTACTCTCGTCTGAATGCCTCCAGTACTGGTGTTTCATTTATGTACCAACATAAGTTCATCTTTACGGTCGTGTTCAGAAACCCTCATCATTTTGAGGATACTTATAAATTCGTTTTCAGAAACCTCAACTCTCCTTTTTTTCGTCTGTCCTGTAGTTTTGTGTAGAAAAAAGCAAACATTGTTGCTAAGGTGGACCAGGCAACCGGACCTTTATTTCCCTCTTACACAAAGAATCCATCAAAAACTCTCCGGAAAAAATAAAATCGAAAACATTTGAATCTATCCAAAGTGCCAATGGAGTCAAATTTTAGCGAAAATCAAAGAATTGAAAAAAATGGTATTAGCGGTAAGAAACGAAAATGAATCTTTGATTGCCATAATTAAAAACTCAATATCATTTTAAAAAATCGGTTCTTTTACGTTATTCTCATGTCACTCATTTTTATGGGGTGTAGCATTGCAAGAAACCTCCTAAACAGTTATTTGTGTGAATTCATGTGGACGGGGTAAAAAACCCTGACAGTATATACTTCATGATATTACAAGTTCTAGGACTAGTTCAGTGTGAACCATCAAACAGTTCCCACTTTATTTTCTCTACGTGGTATAATTTACTTTGTATTTTTTTATTAAAGGTTACTGTAACGTCATGAAATGGTGTTTATTTCAATCTGAATAAATTAACCTAACCTAAACTACATTAGGTAGAAGGATAAAGGAAACAAGTTTCTGGAGGATAACGGAAAAGAAACAAAAGTTCTAGTAATTATCAAACTTTTGTTAAGACTGATAAATTTCACTATATTATTTTGTTTTTGTGTAAGTATTTGTGTAAAAGTTGGGCAACTTTTATGTCCCATTTATTTAAATTTCTCTCATTTTAGAAGAAAAGTGATCACGTGAAATTATTAAACATTGACTTTGAACCTGTATCTAATGTGCGCGCATCGAGTCCAGATGATATACGGGACTTTAAGTCTAGATAGCAAGTTGTTACAGTGTGCTATTTGTTGAATGTTGACAACTTGCCAAACTGGTAAACAGCTGATCGATTAACAATGTCTTGTTAATTCATAACATTCCTGACACACATCAACATTACATAAGTAAATTATGCTTTGTGAAAAATGAAAGTAAATTAAAATGCAAATGAGGATGATTCAATCACACTTTCGTTGAATGATCTACTGTTTGGATCTCTTAATTGATCTCGATCTTTGGTTATCTTTTTAATAACATTCCGTTTATCGACAAATTTAGATGTAATGATACTGATATAAAAAATGTATCAGATCATCAACTATTTATTATCGTTCTTACCCTGTGTTTAAAACTTCCTTTGAAATGAATAAATTTCTGAGAATCAATTCTGTTTTCAAAACAAAACTGGAGTAGGCTATATCTGCTACATGTAGACGCTAATATTAAGCAACTATTTAATCCTTTTACTTCGTCGAATACTGCCCAGATGAGATATCTGTTACGAGAGTAACGGGGTTAGTAGAACGAGATGTCAGTTATGTTCTTGCAGCATACTTTGAAAGGGCTTTGTAGAGTTATAAGTATGTAGGAGTGCTGTTCTTAAGCTGCCCACAGGTTTCATAGAGAGTCTGAGAGGAATTCCTGGGTCGCAATAAAGAAAAGCTGGCATAAATTTGTTGTCCAAAAGTCATATGATATTGTTAAAGATTTTCAACGGCTCTTATTTTAAAACTTGTGATCGAAATACACTGGTCAACGAACTGAACCGAGATCTTTATGACAGAATTGTTAAGTTTGGAGGAAATCGAAACGATTTCGTAGAAATGGAAAGGCTCTAAATAATTACAGGGGTTCAAACTTTTGTGCGGATATAAAAAAAAGCAAACTCCTTCTTTAACCAGATAGGCCTTCTCAGTTTTTATTTATATTAGAATAGTTTTAAATTTGAAAACTACAAGAGTAGGGAAAGGTTAGGTTATATGGCCTACTTTTTAAATACTTAGAATTTGTCCCGAAGGATCGTATCTATGTGCAACTATCATTAAATTCTATCTCATTTAGTTTATGTCAAAATTTCAAAATTACTATTCAATTTTGATCCTTGGTGCCATGGCAATCAGAAATATCTATGTCGTACCTTACATTGTTTGACATGAAGGAGATCGCAATTGTTTTATAAAATTTGTTAAAACGTTATTTTGAAAGTGAATGCAAGCCTTTATAAAATATTAACAAGACACAGTGGCGATTTTCAACCTACACATTAAAAAATAAACTAATAATTTTTGCAAAAGAAATAGTGTAACTTTTATAAACAATAAATGAGAAGCAATGCCACCATCAAAGTTGATGGCACTATTGTTTAGTGAGTCTAAGGCATTAAAAGTCGTCCCTGCTGAATCGCTACGATCTGCGCACGTTATGAGCACAACGATTTATTATAGAGTGACGAATACATACGCTATTGAGGATGTGGTTTTCCACCCTAGCCTCGACTATCAGTTCGTTATTTTGATTCGTTTAATTATCTAAATCTAGATGCTAGTTATTATTAAATGACCAGTAACCACTTATTATACTATTAATTATTACTTTCTTGTTCATTTGGGCAGTCTAACCCTTTTGCACGTCTGACGTAACGGCTTATTGTTCTTCCAAATAGAAATAGATGGTTTGATCCTAGACATGCCCAGGCAGACGCGAAAGTTCCATGATCTTAAGAATCTTCCTTAAAGTTGTCTTGTAAGATTGTCCTATTATTTAAGATCTAAGTGTTTCTTCAGTCCTGACCTAATCAAGGAATTCGCATTCGAAAAACCGGTACTTTGACACATCCTGGAGTGTCTTCCTATAGTCAATATGCCCAAAGTGAGATGACAGTGCCGTGTAACGAACCCCTCCATCTTAATGGTCAGAACGCGCAATTAGCTTCCAGAGGAGAGTGCGAAGTAAGGTTTTGTTCCTTAGATCTGCGTTACACCTCCACCACCTCTTCAGAGAACTTATGAATTTCGCTACTGACGTTTTGTTAGCCAGCACGTCTATGAAACCAGCAATGCGTAACATTGTTGAGCTCCCTTCACCCGTGATGTGATTTATAGTTTATAATAAGATCGAAGATGGCTGCCGGAAGGGACCAGCGATTCACCTACTGGACTCACCGTTCAAGTTACTGATCAAGAACTGAGCAAAATTTTGATAAAAATGACACCAAACAAAATTTAATTTCTAGCAACCGCTGTCCAATACTAGTCTTTAAGGAGATGATCAGACTGCTGTCGTCAACCTCGTTAGGTAAACTGTTGTATTATGATAGTGTGAAAATACTGTACAAGTACTTTTCTCTTAGCAATACTTTATCTACAGTATTCTTTCACCCTGCAAAATTTAATACCACATAATATTTAATTTTTTTCTAAAAAGTGTTTCATTAGTAGGTAAAATTTCAAGAATAAGTTAACTTGTAGAACATCATTTTCTAATGCAAGGGTAATTATTTCGATCCGGTTCCCAATTACAAATATGTTTGCTGTTATGTAAGCGCTTCCAAATTTATGTGTTTTCCTAATTTAAAACTCCACGGCGAAACGAAATTGAATTAAATTCCTGGTACCATTTATTGTTTAACTGTTTAGGACTATTAGTCAAGTTTATAGGATGTTGCCGTTTATGGTTTGATTTTTTGAGCAGCTTAATATCTGTGCTTTAAAAAAAATAAAATCATACCAATATTTTATAATATGTTCTTTTAATATGTCATAATGCTAATAGGTCCTAATGTTTTTTGCTGATACTGTATAGCTATTTCTTATGAGGTTTCAGTTAGAAAAAAAAAGGAAGTAGGGGTTTAGATAACATTTTTGCGTGTATGTAATTATTCAATGCAGTTTTATCAGTCATATGACAAATATGTTTCAACATTCTTTTGTATTATACTTTTCTTTTACTACATTATTTCTCCCTTGTGTTTTAACATGAGTTTGTTTGGTGTAGTTTTCAATCAGATTTATGAACATTCACATTCAATAGATATTAGGATGAAAAGAAGATCCCCCAAAAGTACAATAAAACACAAAGACTGTATAGTTATGTTTATTCTACCTTATGTACATTTCAATAGCACTGCTATCATCTTCAGAAGTACAATACAACGCAAGGGGTGGGGGCAACGCCTGTTCCCTTCTAATACATGGTATGAATCACGCCATATTCATACCATGAATTCGGAGGCACGCCCATTGACATGATGTGTGACGAGGTCAACTGTGATTGGCCGAGGAGATCAGGTGACGGGAGGGGGGGGACTGCAGTAGTAATTGTAATTATTAAGATTAGTGTGTATTTTATCTCTAGTTGTTTTAAAATAATCCAAAGAGTCGTTTTTTAAGGACAGGAGTGAAAGGGTAAACATCTGTTTTTTGCGAATTATGAATTTTACGGGGGGGAGGGAGACAACTTTTAAAGATTAATAAATTTCTTTATAATTTTGCATATATTAATTGAGGAAAATAAATGACTATTTTATGTGGTCCAAATAACAATTATTGGATATTCTTCACAATTATTCAGTAACCTTTTCACCCCCCTCTTCTTGAAAAGCGATTATTCAGAGAACTCGAAACTCGTAGATTTCTTAAAAACGAAGAATTAAAGGAACTTCCCTTTATTTTTTGAGAGTTATTTCCCATACCTCTTTTAAAAATGAATTTTTACTGTGTTTCCCCCCTTTTTTCTTCCTGTTTTACTAAGATATACAAACACCCTTTAAAACTCTTCGTTTGGGTGACAAGCTATAAAGAGCTAAAATTAACCGAATAACTACATAATCTTGACTAATTAGAGAAAGAAAATACATACCATGGTATGTAATTAGGCTCTAAATAAAATAATAATAAAAAACATTTAAAAAAACCAAAATAAATAAATATCAAAAAATGAGAAAGGAAAAGATAGAAAAGAAAACATAACAGAGCAAAATAAGGCTCTAAGTAAAATAATAATAAAAAAGATATAAAATAGATAACATAACATAGCAAAATAAGGTTCTAAATAAAATAATAATAAAAAAACATTAAAAAAAACGAAATAAACATCATAAAAAATGAGAAAGGAAAAGATAGAAAAGACATAACATAGCAACAAAATAAGGCTCTAAATAAAATAATAATAAAAAACCGAAATAAATAAATATAAAGTTATTGATATTTACACATTATATAGAGTAGCCTATAGCAATGTCTCTACAGCTTCGTCCTCGATGCAAACCAATCAATCATGAACTATCCGTTTGAAAACGGCGACACCACCACCTCAGCCTCTAAAATTTCTGAAGGAAAATTATTTTTAAGATGCAATTTTATTACACTTAAAGGCTATAAACGGATTATATATACAATTAATATACAATATACAATTAATATACGATTAATTAAGAACTGGCTAAAAACGTATTTGATTAACTTTTTTGAGTAACGAATTCATTTTTTATAGTAAAAAGAAATATTGTATCAGATTTGGTTAGAATCGGGTAAACTGGTTTGCAGAGCCCTAAGATACACATTTATGATATAAATGAGTACTTAAAAAACGTGTTATAGGCTGCATTTAGGATCTAATGTCTGTTTTTTATCGCCAGTACTAGGGAGACAATTAATCCCTAGTAAAAACAGACAAGATGGGGAAGTGGGTGCAAAACAAACGGTCGCCATTTATTCAGTCCCAGATGGTTACACGTCATATATAAATACAACATTAGTTTACAATTAATAATAAACTTAAGTGATTTATGGTGGCTTATTTCTTGTCAAATAGACCAGTGCAGTGTGGCCATTTTATCAGATGAGTTAACATATTTGGGTGACAAAATCAGAACAGATTTTTCTGATTTTATAAGTTCATCATAAATAAATAGTACGAAAGCAACTGTAACTTAACTCTCAAAATCAAAAATAATAATTGTTTACTCTTTGGCTACATGAGAATGCAAGAAAGTTTTCTTTATTATTGATTTTGGATAATATTTCAAATACGAGATAAGTTAATTGGATATAGAAGGGTCATCTCCTGGTTAAAAATACATTTTAAGAGATATTTATATTTAAATAGTCCCCAAACTTACTTTGCTTTTGTCTAAGTTTATGTAATTTTGTTTTTATTGACGATTAAGTCAATTTTAGTTTTTGACAATTATTTGTGAAATGTAATTTTCTTTTACTTGCGATTTGGGACTCTAATCTTTACATTTCACCGAAATCAGAAAAAAAAAGACTATTTTAAGAAATAGATTTGTCATAACAAAGAGCTCTTTGATCGATATTTTGGTATTTTAAGGTAACTCCCAACATTTTGGGGGAGATGTCAACGATTATCTTTTGTTTGGTCCTCATAGACTACACGCTGTAGCAAAATTCTATCAAAACCATTTATTTAGCTGATTTTGAGAAAATCGTAATTTTTAAGTTTTGGTCTTTACAGCTTCTTAAAAATTTTGAGATATCGAAATAATGAAAAACACATTATCTTAGAAAAACAGCTGTAAAAAAATGCTATTGTAAAAGAAATTCAGACATGTTATTTCATTGAGTGGCTGTGAATTTTTAATCCATAATCACAATTATTTGTTGACACTATTTTACGAGTATCATAGTGATCAATCATTTAAAATCGCCGTGATTGGTCGGTACCAATCACAACTTACATCACTAATAGTTATCTCGATGCTAATATAATTTCTAACTGCCAACTGGACAGCCCATATGTACTGCATTTTAAGTGTAAAAACGTTTTCAGTTCCATTTTCAAATGTTTAACAAATCTGTCAGGAATATGTTGTAAAGATAATTTTGAATCAAATTCTTCCCTTGCACTACTAGCTGGTAAAGACTGAAGGTTATTTAATTTGTTATTATATGTAATAATCCAAACAGTTCGGAAGTTAAAGACATTTTTATGACAGACATACATATCATAAGGGTTCTTCGACTAGTTTTTGTAATAACTTGAGAAGTATTAATTGATCAAGGGTTCATAAATATCACTCCTCTCTCTTATCCCTCTTCCAAGTTTTACTTTCCTGTTTAGTAACATAAATTCCTAATCATCACTTTCACCGTCCACCTTTAGGCTAATGATCTATACTGGTACATAAATGGAAGAAGGAGTTAAGAATAAAAAAGGTGGTAAAACAACCGCTTGAACAAGCTCCAATGTGAACGTGTACGCTTCATGCCTAGCTACCAATTAGGTAAACCCGGTGAATAACTATTACCAACTGTGTAATGGGCCTAGCAACTCGATATCCAAATATAGCCATGGAAAGAGCTTCTCCATTCGACAACCTGTATGCTTATGTCGACCATCACGGGTCCAGGGGATTCTACACATAGGTGATTTAACATTTTGACGAATTAATAAATTGGCACTGTTGAGTTAGGTTACCAGCACCAACTTCAAAGTGGTTTCCATGGTTTGCAAACTCAAGCAAATGTTTAGCAAGTTGGAATTTATTTTAACAACAATCACGCCTGTTTCCGTTCTATGATAAAATTAACAATTACGTAAGAAAACCCTGAATAGCCTCTTTTCTAACTGCACAACGTTTTATAGTTTAACAAACACCGGTTTTCGTGATTCGATAAAATTAACAGCGTAAGAAAACCGGGATAGCCTCTTCCCTAAAAGCACAATATGTTAGCTTCGTAGGCTAGTTATTGTAGATGAATATTAGTCTCGAGTCTAGCCCTATACGGATTGAAATATTAGACATGAAGCGGTGCAAGGGATGAGCAGATTCATGCGCGATAGGTTGACAACGACTTATAGGTCTAAATTGTAGCTCAGTAATTTTTAGCTACGAGATATATATCCAACGACATTTACCTTTTGATTAATGAGTCAACACTATCCACCAACCTTACATTTTTGGAAAGGGTAGTCGTTATTTGCCAGCTGGTTCCCTCCCATCCCCTCACAGGAAATCCCTATCTGCGCCAAACCTTCTCATGACTAATATTTTCATTTTGTAGGCTAGATTTTATTACATAAATGTGCTATGAAAATTATCTTTGATAAATTTGTGGCAGTGCACTGATTTCGACGTGTGTTTCTTTTGCCCCCAGGTGAGATATACATGACAGTTGCAGATGTCGGCTTCTTCGTTGGTAATCAACCTCGGAGAGGACAGTTTCAACATGGAGGACCATTCAGAGTCTTTTCTCAACGAATCAGAAGGAAAGACAAACGATTCATCGCCTCTTCACAAATCATCACCGCCAGAAACTCTACAGGATGACGACATTGATCTACCTCAGTGTAAAATCAAAAGAAACTACGCCTGTTCTCATTGTTCCTACTACACGCAGAACCCAAGATTTTATCTTTACCATTTGAAGAATGTCCATAAAGAAAAAATCAGGATTTATGAATGTCCTAGTTGCTTGTACGCGTCAAAACATAGTCAGAAGTTGCAACGTCATGTACATATGGTTCACGTCATGTGTGCTGGGAAGCGAAAAGTTCCATCTAAACCTAAACCACCGCCCAAACCACCCAAACTCCCAAAACCCCCGCCTCCGTCGAAAATAATTCGTACTTTACCAAAAGAAGAAGAAGAAGAAGAAGATTCCTTTGTATCGGGAATGTTCACAGGGGATGGTGAAAATAGGAATTATAAGTGTTCGTTATGTCCATTTACTAGTCGAAGTCAAACTCTAGTCACTCGCCACGAAAGAATTGTTCACTTGAAAAAGAAGTTTTTCCGTTGTATTAAGTGTAATTATATGACACACATGAAAGCTAGGTATACAAAACATGTAAAATACCACTCGATGCCTATGATCAAGTGCGAAATGTGCGATTTTCGAACACCTTACAAGTGGAACCTGGATAGACACAACAAAAATCACATGGGCGACGGCGCTTTTAAATGTAGCCTGTGTAATTTTACAGCCGACATAAAGCAGAGTCTGACCGTTCACGAGATGAATCATCACGTGCCTCCGGTAGGACAGGCAACGCCAACGAAACGCAGAAACCGGGTGGGAGCTTCCGATACGGTCAGTGCCTTGGAAGACGAGTCTATTGACCACGACGAGCTCGAATTGTTGCGACTGGAAAGGGAAGACGAACTATCAGACGGTGACATTCAAGCACAGGTATTGTCGACAAGCAGGCTATCTGTCCGCCTATAAAGTATTTGATATTTATTATCTTTAATTTAATTATAACAAGTTTTATTTTTGCAAAATATAGTAGCTTATATCCTTTGCACAAATAACTTACCGATACTTAAATTGCCGCATATAAACAATTCTTTTTGTATATATACCTCTTATTAAATTACGAAAATATCAATACACACCCATTCTTTAATATAATATTATGTCACTGTAATTGTTCAGAATGGTATTTTTACTAGTTAATCTTGTTCGATATAAATTAATTTTATCGTTTAAAATAGTGGTAGAAATATAACCTAACGTTTTACTTTAACCAGAATTTGTTACATGACGTAGTACTTTTGTTCGCAAATAACCACATGAGAGTTTACAGTGCCATTTTAGAAATGTGTCGGACACACTCTCACATGATAGCTATTTTCAGGTCGAAGTCCGCTTTGAAGGACATGGGCTGCACTAACTAAATGCGTTACTTCAAAATCCAGGCAGTTGTCAAGAATACAGGTTAAACTGTAGCCTACTAATTACAGACACTTCGTTTTTGTTTACATTACTGTTGAAACTATAGGGCAATTAAAAGGAGTTTTGAACTCATCGGTTTTTAGTGACGGAAATATGAACCCAAAGTTAATTAATTGTTTCAACTTAGGATTATAATTGGTTAGATTAAGTTTGACTAAAATTAAATAGCAAGTAGGCTAGCTAATAAAAGAGATTCGAAGGCCTATTTTCACTGGAATATATGTCACAAATATTAAGTATATATGTACCTACATTCGTAAATATTTTTAGGAAAAATATTCTAAATTGGAAGACCAGAATAGTGATATTACAACCATTTTACATTATGTAGTCGTAAGACATAGATTTATCCCAGATCATAGTTGTGAAACACATTATTATTAAAAATATATTAATTGCATTTAACCAAAGACCTTCGTAGTTAGAAGTGTCACATCAACAAGAATTCAGAGATAAGGGATTAACGCGATAGCCTGATGTAACCATAAACTGTAGATTGATGCTTTTAAATAATTTCTTATAGTTATGATGCAATTGATACAGAGTATTGGGGTCATTTAGGGTATCGCATTCTTTCATAGCTTCCAGCAGGACCGAATATATCAGGACTTTGAACCCTATAACGACTCCCACGATAACAGAGTCTGAGAGAACCCGTGAGTTGGCCCAGCCAGTGAAATAGTGTCGGATACAGTGAGAGCGGCCATTTTGCATTCTTTAGCTGCCAAGCGCCCAGTTGTTCGTTGTTCACTCTCTTCGCAGACACGGCGTGGCAGAAGAAAAAAGGATGTGAAAAGAACATAAAGGATTAAGTAAATATAAATTTTCATTTAATCGTGTTTTTTTCCGGTTACGTGACGTTTTAATTCGTTGTTTAATGTGGTGTAGTTTAACTATCGAATTTGCACTTCGAGTTTTAAGCGATTTGACAGTTCAGTCGATCCAGAGGAGTAGGCCTAATTTGGAATCGTTATCAACCAACCAGTCACATGTTACACACGGTGCGGCAAAATGCATGCATCATTAATTTTAAAATCAACATTGACCATTCCTGACATTGTTACATTTAATTTAACACTTATATGAATAATTTAATTGTTTAAGTATCAGAAATATAATTATGTACTATAATTAAATTGTTTTAAACTTTATTTTTTGTTTGATATTTAAATATCTCGCCAAATTCTATGGATTACAAAATTTAATCTTAGGTTCATAATCATGATAGTAATAATACTGTAGTTTAATAATTGTGAAAAATTCCTTTCCAAATGACAAAATTTTTTAACTTGTATTATTGATAAACAAATATTCACAATAGTAAAAGTTCTATAATATTAAAAATAATACATTTTAATTAAACAAAAATAGTGTACATGATGAATTTTTAATTCTTTTTATTTATGGATATATTAGTTATAGCTCTCAATAATAGGCTATATTTTGTTATTTTTGGAAGCACATGCACATATTTACACAATTGTAAAAAAAGTAAATATCTCCAGAATTATTTAATACCGTACTTAACATATTGTATGCAGGACTGTATATTTATATAAACTCTTACTATTTCTAAATTTAATATGTTTAAAATGCTAAAGACAAAATTAAAAAGAAAAAGAAATTAGAAATTAGTTGGTATAATATGTCTAATATAATATGATTTTTTTGCTACAAATAAGCATAAAAATAGTAATTAGACTACACTTAACAAAATTTATCATTATCAGGTTATTGCTATTTTGTTTTGCATTTTCAGTGTGTTACTAGTTTCTGAAAATGATCTCTACTGTATTATAATTTTCACTATTCATGTTGATAATTTTTTCAATGATAGCCTTATCTATTTTTCATCATTGGCTCCTCCCTCAACAATTTCTTTAGATAATACAATGTCCTTCAAAACTAACATTAACACTTTATGCAATTTTCTGTAACTAAAATAAAAAGGTCATAATAAAGTTGCTTTTAAACCTTAGTGATATAGGAATCCGAAATTTTTTTTTTTTTTTTAACATCAAAAGATGAAAATAAAAGTATAAATATTTTAACACTAAATACCTATAAATACGTATATTATTAGATTCCGTCATTAGATTCTATTTAATTTTATATTGTAGTTTAAAGATGTTCATTTAATTCCTGCAATGTAGATGTTTGTATATTTCCAAATTTTACTTTTGTTTCAAAATTGTGATAAATAGTAGCTTCTTCATCGTCTCATTTCAAATATCTATGTGCTTTTGGAATCTGAATAAGTGTACATAGAGTTTAAAAAAGTAAATTTGAAATTTATGTGGAGGAAATTTTGCCAATAATAACTCAAAAAAAAGCACACGCACAGTACCACAGTGATCAGTATAACTAGTGCAATGTTAACTATCACATGATTTTTGTGAACAAATACTCTCAATTAGTTTAATTCTGAGGTAAGTTTAAGGTTAGTTTTTCTCGAAGTGACTGTAGTAATCAATGCAAGGTGATAGTACCTCGTGAATATTTCAATATTTGTTTGACTGGCAGTATGATCAATTTTCTTACGCGATAATTCTAAGAGGTCAGTAATATCAATACCATTATGGCTGGAATTTCAAAGACAATTATTGTTGGTGTTCCTTTGTCTATTATTGTCTTGTCTCACATAGTTTGATATACTAAATTTTATTTTTCGAATGAAAAAGTTAACTGACTTCTATTTGCTTTTAATTCACAGCTCTCACACATTATGGCTGGAATTTCGAAGACAATTATTGTTGGTGTTCCTTTGTGTATTATTGTCTTGTCTCACATAGTTTGATATACTAAATATTATTTTTCGAATGAAAAAGTTAACTGACTTCTATTTGCTTTTAATTCACAGCTCTCACACATTATGGCTGGAATTTCGAAGACAATTATTGTTGGTGTTCCTTTGTGTATTATTGTCTTGTCTCACATAGTTTGATATACTAAATATTATTTTTCGAATGAAAAAGTTAACTGACTTCTATTTGCTTTTAATTCACAGCTCCCACACATTATGGCTGGAATTTCGAAGACAATTATTGTTGGTGTTCCTTTGTGTATTATTGTCTTGTCTCACATAGTTTGATATAGGCTACTAAATTTTATTTTTCGAATGAAAAAGTTACCTGACTTATATTTGCTTTTAATTCACAGCTCTCACACATTATGGCTGGAATTTCGAAGACAATTATTGTTGGTGTTCCTTTGTGTATTATTGTCTTGTCTCACATAGTTTGATATACTAAATATTATTTTTCGAATGAAAAAGTTAACTGACTTCTATTTGCTTTTAATTCACAGCTCTCACACATTATGGCTGGAATTTCGAAGACAATTATTGTTGGTGTTCCTTTGTGTATTATTGTCTTGTCTCACATAGTTTGATATACTAAATATTATTTTTCGAATGAAAAAGTTAACTGACTTCTATTTGCTTTTAATTCACAGCTCTCACACATTATGGCTGGAATTTCGAAGACAATTATTGTTGGTGTTCCTTTGTGTATTATTGTCTTGTCTCACATAGTTTGATATACTAAATATTATTTTTCGAATGAAAAAGTTAACTGACTTCTATTTGCTTTTAATTCACAGCTCCCACACATTATGGCTGGAATTTCGAAGACAATTATTGTTGGTGTTCCTTTGTGTATTATTGTCTTGTCTCACATAGTTTGATATAGGCTACTAAATTTTATTTTTCGAATGAAAAAGTTACCTGACTTATATTTGCTTTTAATTCACAGCTCTCACTTTACCACATTATATGAATAAAAAATGGTTTTAAAGTTTAATCAAATATTGATCTGCAATTTTTTAATATGACTGATTATAATTTGAAATAAAACAATCCTTCTCATTTTTGGTGCTCTCCTCCTGTTTTGGGAAAAAAAACTTTGAAATGCAATATCCTGTTTGAGTGTATAGTCAGTCTGTTCCTTATTGAATAAATAAGTATAGTCATTTATTTCTTTACTCTAGTTCATCACAAAAATAAATTACTCCCTGTTGTTGCACAACCTTATATTATGAAAAATCATCATTTACTGTTGTAATAAATAATTGCTTTAGACAGAGGCAATGTAGAAAACATTTCACTATTGGATGATTGTTTAAAATCATTGTTTAATAATAGATACATGATTGATCAAATTTAAAGCTCAGAATTTCTTTCTAGTTTATATATAAATGTGTACATGCATGTCGTGTTATTTTTCTAATAATAATTGTATTCATAAGTACTGAATTGTTAATTTTTTTTATAACTGTTGGTAAACGTAATAAGTTGTAACATCACATTTTGATACTTTATTTAACATCATTAGGTTAACTCTAATATGCAAACTAATACCTTATTTTGTATTTTGTTCTAGATAAGTGATACTGGTATTGAAAGTCTTAATCATTTAGATGAACTTGAAGTAACTACAAAACCACTGCCTCCTTCATCACGGCCAAAGAAAATTATGATGAAAAAACCAAAGGCTGTAGCACACTTCAACACCAAAGAATTAACGGTTAAACTTGGTGAAAAAGTGGTGAATCCTGGTGATGTTTTACAGCACAAAAATGGTGCAGTGTACGTTAAGAAAATAAAGTGCCGAGTGTGTAATTACCGTGCAGCATGGGATAGTGAAATGAGTCGTCATGAGTTACGGGTTCATGGTTTAAGTGAGAAGAAGAAAATTCCAGCACGACCCATTCCTAATTTGATACCGTTACAAAACAAGTCACCTTCCCAACCCCCTCCACCATCTCTATTGATTCCACCACCACCATTAAAGGGTCCACAACAAAAACCACAACCTCCTCAAATGCATTCATCACATCAAATGCAACAAGTACCTCATATGCTGTCACACCATCCACCAAATTTAAAACTACACTCACGGCCTCCATCCCATCCACAACTATTGTTACAGCCATCACAGTCAATATTGTTACAACCCTCGTCACATCAGTTAATACTCCAGCCTCAACCTCACCCTCATCCATTAATACTGCCAAGTCATCCCCATCAAGCACAACAAATGTTACAAGGCCAACACCATTACCATCAGACCCCACCACTTCGTCCACCACCAGCTCAACCTCCTTCACCTCATTCACAACCTCCTATACTTAAGATACCAACACTTGCCAAAGGTAAAACTCCAACTTCAGCAAACACACCAGAAAGAGCAATGAGTGAAAAAGATTTAAATGATATATGTGCCAAGTCTTGTCCGAACAGTTCTTTAAAAGATTTTGCTTCATTAATTGGTGGTGATGATGCTTTTAAAACATCTGAAGAAAATGTAGCATTTTCAGTCGGAAGCGGTACATCAGCATTTCCTATTGAGAAAAAAGAAAACAAAGCAGAATCTGTTGAACCTTCAGGAGAAATTAAAAAGACTCCAGAAGCTTTCAAAAAGAAGAATGCTTCATTTTTTGATAAGTTGAAAGAAAAATTAATGACAGGTGCCGGTGAAAGTTGTAATCTTGTGTGTGATGTATGTGGTCATGAGTCAAAATGTTTATCAGAATCAGTAAGACATCAGAAGATGCATAACACAAAGATTTCAGGGAGTTCGTCATGCAACGGAGGAACTGTGATCAGTGGTGCTGAATTATCATCCACCAGATGTCAGCACTGCAGGCAACGATGTAAGACTAGTAGTGATCTAGTTATACATTTACAATCTTGTATGGAAGCGAATAAAAAATCACCTATACATATTATTGATGACGATGAAGAGGATGAGGAAGAAGATGAAGATAGAATGGACTTTGAAGATGATTTAAAATCCGAAGATGGGTTGTCAGATGGTGAATTGGAGAAACCTCCTCATCCGATGGAAAACAAAGTGTTTGTGTGGACTAATATGTCTAATTGTGAAGAGGATGCACTTCATGATGAAGATGACAGTGGTAGCAAGTCACCAACTAGTGAAAGCAGTGTTGTTGGCATTGAAACAGCACCTGGCATTGGAGCAGTCACAAGCAAATCAAAATCTAGTTTGCATGCCACTAATGGTCAAAATGGCAATTTACAGAAATCAAAAGCTGAGTCTGTGAAAAAGGCAAGTACCATAATATATATTAAAGTAATTATTAGTATATTAAACTGTATAACAAACATTGTAGATTTAACAATAAGCTATGTTGAATCATGGTATTTTTTATCACCCTATCCCTTTGTAGTCATACATTGAATTAAGCCCATCCCTAGTATTTAAGGGCTGAGAGTATTTATTAATTTTTTTTTTTATTAGCCAATTGTCATGGAGATGTTTGCCTTTACAGAAGGAAGTGGGGAAATTAATTTTTAAAAATAATCAATTTATGGAGAAAAATACTGGATTGTATGGACAATATTGACAATTAAATTTAAGAGTAAAGTCCAAATACTACTCGACTCTTTCTGTATAGATATTTATCGGAAAATACAAAAATATATATTATGGTAGAGACATATTAAGATTTGCGAGTAGTTTCCGAGTATTGCTCAGTGTAATCAATCTGTTATTTATACTACTTAATATATTAGTTAAAAGATGACTCGGTAAATTATAAAATTATTATCCTGTTAACTAATAGTTTTCTTGTTTTTTCTATTTAATCATGGTGATAAACTTTTATTATTTGAATGGTAAATATGTTAGTAAAACTTTATTTGTTTAACCAGATTTGTCAACCTCATAAATCTTGCCGCCTTGGGTAGGTTGTTTTTACTCTAGATGTAAATTTGGCCCTGATGATAAAGGTCACTTTTTATCATGTAGGTCTAGGTCAATATATTTTTTTGGTGTAATTATTTTGAAATTCTGTTGTTCCTTAAAAAAAATTCTAACCTATAAGTTCTACAATGGTCACCATAATATGTTTTGTACAACTGTAATTATCTTCTCATATAGTGAAGTCTAATTGTGTTGAAATACAATAAAAATAAGAGTAAATTTAAAAATAGGAGATAATTTTTAACTTATAAGTTGATCAAAACTCCAGAAAAAAAAATGTTATAATAATGGCGGGTGTTTTCATTTTCATTTAATTTCAGTCAAATTCACACATAAGCTAGGTTTTGTTAATCATTGAATATAATTGTATGAAAAATGTTAAATGACGAGTTTATGAATTTGTTTTTTGGTATTTTTTTCTTATCTGCAAGTATACATGACCATGTAATAGCTCAATTTTTGTGGCTTGTTTATCTACATAATATTAAAATCAAGGTCGAGGCCAGCCAACAAGTGGCTATGTAAAAACATCAAATGAAATTTGCATCGTATGATGTAAACATATCTGTTGGAAAGAGAACAGTTACTGTAGTAGATTAATAAATTATTCAAGTAGGTCTATATGGCAATTATTTTAAATTTCAAGACTATAATTCTAAACAAAGCAGGTTAGTTCACATTTTCGGCTCACAAGATAATATACCATCAAAACTTTGATTTTATTATGTCAAAAGTAACTAAATGATAGTTCATCAGTCAAACAATGAAAGAAAATTGTTCAGTATGGAAGTTATTTGTTATTTATTTATTATCAAGTGGCAGTATGGTGAACTGGTTATATCTGTGCCTTTGATCACTGATATAGAAATACTTCTTAACCCTAGAACACTACTCATTCGTAAAAATTACGACCCGCCCTTTGTAAAATTTGAGAACTCGTAGACAAAAGACGGACATGCTCTGTCTTTTTGTTTACCTTCCTGCCATTGTGAATAGAGGCCACTGTCTCTTCGGCTAAGCTCAAAGTTGAACCGTTATTACCGTATTCAAGCTCGCGTCGTATATTTTACGAAAGAATAGTGTTTGCGAAAGTTTTAACTATTAAGTGTTTGAATTTTTTTTTGTAAATTATTGTTTTTATATTGTTAGTTTTTAGTGTTGTAAATAGTTTATTGTGTAAATAGTGATTTTAGAGTTCAAAGTGTTTGATTTAGCTACTAAGTGTATATTAATCACTGCAAGGAATGTGATTCTCAGTGAAGACAGGACTCTAATTTTGGCATTTTTGGCATTCTACCTAATGAACTTATTGTAAATCATTTTTCTCTTTTTATATAAATTAAACACTTATAAATTGTGTATTTTATGAATATCCGATTAATTTTTACAATAAAATAATATTTATATTTTTTTCGATTTTTTTCCCAGATTAATTATTTTTTTAAACGTACTTGTAGTGGTGGTAAAAGACATTTTTTTACAGTTAAAATATGTAGGAGTTTATTGTTAAATATTTTTAAAAACACTTAAAACAATAAAGGATTTAATATAAAAAATAGTCAACACTAAAGTAAAGTTTAAAAAATAATAATAAAAATAAAAACAGAAAGTAGTAAAATTTACGAATGAATAGTGATCACGTAACAATGAACTAAGAGTAGTAATCTAGGGTTAAATTGCAGGAAGCGTTTGTATTCATAACTAAAAACCATCTGATTATTTTCTAGTTTCACTGAGTTTTTGCCTATTATTTTCTAATTCTGTATTATTTGATTATAGAAATATTATCAATGACATATTTTTTTTGCCATCGGTAGTTAGTGTTTAAATAAATACATTCAAGAATGTCTTATTGCATGAAAAAATGTTTTTGGGTGGTATAGTAAAGCTGTGTCTGAAGCACTGCCCTTTGACTAACCAGTGACATAGGCTACCAGCAGAGATTATAAACTGTGCACAGTGTTCGAATAAAAACTTTTTAAACTTTGTAATATCTTATCTTTACATTGTCCTTTGTATTCTTTTAAATCTAGTCATTGTTATTTGTTGATAGTATTAGGCCTTGTAAAAAAATGTTATTGAAGAAAATCATATTTGAAAGATTTTAAAATAAATATATCTCAGGAAATGACAGCATATTTGTGCTGATTTTTCTTACAATCTAATTTTCATTTTTAAGATAAGCCTAGGTGGCATTTCAGAAATAGTGACTTTATTGTACCATACATAAAATACTTAAGTAAAAATTTGTAGGTGAATATTCAATTTTTTTGGGATGTAGTGAATCAACAGTGAGCTTATACAGTGGAACCTTGATAACTCGAACCTCGATATCTCAAATTCCTCAATATCTTGAATTTTTGACATCCCCCTTTAACTTCCCATAACTCCCAAATGTAATCTTTCCTCTATAAGTAAAATCTTTTAAAGAAAAAACCTCGATAAGACGAATTTTGTTGTTTCCTGGAGGTGTTGATAAACCTCTATAACTCGAAGGTAGGTGCTCAATACAAGTCAAAGTTTTAATAAAATCACCTCTATAACTCAAATTTTGGCCAGTGGAACTTTGTAAGTCGAAGTTTAGTGTACCCTTTTTGTGTGAAATGACAAAATTTTCATGTTAAGATATGAATTTCTGTGTCCTTGCATTTTCCCACATTTGGGTTCAGTACAGCTCTATTCACACCCATGTGCCTACCATTCTGTATTTTATTAAAGTTTTGCTTTTTATTAAAACAATTGTGTAGTAGTTTGTGCTGCAGTAAATTAGTTAGGGATTTATTGCTGTTACTGTATTTAGATAAAATAATGTTAACTATGTACAGTACTATACTAATCTTATATATTGTAAGTGTGCCAATTTTTTATTCAAATAAAATTAAGAACTGTTTATTAAAACAAAATACTTATACTGTGGTGTTTTCTTTCATTTATTCCTTATTACAGGAATAAAAACTTAATCAGAACATGCTGCTGAATTAAATAAAGGTCAGTCAACTTGGGTCCTATATAAATCAAGTTGGTAACTCGAACCTTGCTATCTCAAATTATTTAACAACTCGAAGTGATAATAATTCTCTTGAGATTCAAGTTATCTAGGCTCCACTGAATTAAGATATTCATGTGCTATGGTAATTTATGTAGACTATATAATTAAATGTCAAACAATAGATAGAAAGAAAAAAAATATAGCATTTTACAAACTAGCTAAAATCTTCACTTTTTAGTATCGATTGATTTTTGTTTTCTTAAATATTTTCCTTAAATATAGTGAAATTGGTTCCAGGTTTGTTCCTAGTGTGGGCTCAAACATTTAAAAATCATGAAACAAAAGTGAGCTTTAGCGATTGGTAGTTAATCCTGGTTAGGAAACTTGAATTATGTTGATTGAAACTCAATGTGTAGACCCATATCATCCAACAAGCCAAGACCCACAATGGACTCTTGTTTATTTTATTTTGTATACCAAGGTCAAAACACTACAAATCTTTCTCTAGCAGATTTTTCTTTAGGCTGACACTTCTTTAAACTGTTTTTGTTAATGTTTAGTTTTCTGTGACCTGTCAAAGGCATTTGATTGTGTTCAACATGAAATTTTAGTTTAAAAAAATGGAAATAAGAGGGAAATAACTTAAATTTGATTAGGTCCTATTTGTGGGAGAGGAAACAAGAAACTGAAATTAAAAATATAGGTGGAGTGTTTGCATTGACTTGGAAATCTGTAAAAATGGTGTTCCTCAGAGATCTGTGTAGGGTCCAACATTCTTTTTAATGTACATACATAACTTTGCAGATATGTACAAGGTTGTACATATCTCTTTGCCGATGATTCAACAGTTTTGATAAAATCGGAAAATAATGAACAATTAATACATGAAGTTGAAATTTGTATAAATGAGATAGATGATTGACCAACTCTTGTTCTCTTCTGACCTGGATAGAATTAGAGTGTTCGAGGGTTAGGACTCTTTATTTAATTTCTTTTATTTATAAGGCGAAGATGACCAAGAGTAAACAACAAAAAGAAAAAAATATAACTTTCTGGGAATACCATTATTCCATACAATCAGATAATTTTTTCTTTAGGTGAAGGATTAACAATTTATTTTTGCTAGACTTAGAACACATTTTATGGCACTATGTATACAGGATAACAACTTATTCACAATAAACCAGGTCAGACGATTAGTTGAAACAAATACCAATGTAAAGCAACTGCTGTATATCTAAAGATTGCAGATGGTTGTTGGTAAAGTGTGTTGATGGTCATGTAGCCATTCTCTCTGAACAATTGAAATCCAGAATATATGAATCTTATTTACTGCATTACTGTATTAAGCTCTAGTGCCCTGGTAATGTCTAATTGTAGCAATTTTCCATCTATAATTTGTATAATTCAATCAGTTAATTATTCTATGATCCAGGTAAAATGATTTAAAAGATTTCTAATAATCAAAGATCATATTCAAGATCTTAATTTATTTATGTCCATGCTGTGGTATTATAGAATTTCATGAACAGTGTGATAGTAGTCAAAAATATGACACTCTAAATTTTTACATTAAATTTAATGTGGTTAATATTCTGTTCTAGGTTTACAAGTGTCCTCACTGTTCGTTCTGGGCATCTACTGCATCACGTTTTCATGTGCACATTGTAGGCCATCTTAACAAAAAGCCATTTGAATGTTCTTTATGTTCATATCGATCAAATTGGCGTTGGGATATAACCAAGCATATACGTTTGAAGACTGTTAGAGATTCTACTCATGAACGTGCACGGGTTTTGATGACCGATGAAACAGGTCGTAGAAACTATTCAAAGTACAACAAGTACTTAACTTTGATGAGAGTACATGAGCCATCTGCAGAAAGTAGTGGAACTGGTAGGAGGTCGAAACCATTGACTCAGTCTTATGATCCTATAGAAACATTACCTGCACCACCTAAACTCACTCCTGCGCCATTATCAGCACTCCAATCGGCCAGTTCAAACAACGTCCAAATTATGATAAATAATTCAACACCACCTCCGCTTCCACCTTTATCACAACGACCTTTGTATTCAAAACCGCCTCCTCTTCAATCTTCGTTAGACATGAAAAGATCGGGACAAGAGTCAGATTTAGAGCCTCCAAAGAAGAAACAAAATGTTGAGAACAAGAAGACAATGTGGAAGTGCAAGAAATGTTTATTCAGGTAAAAATTTAAATAATATTTATTATGAATCAATTATACTTTTAAAGATGACTTTTTCATTAATATTTATATACTGTATTTTGAATAACGGTACTTGTTAACTATATTCCCACCAGGGCCGTCGCGTGGTTTGTGGGAGCCCAAGGCGAAGTTGAAATCGGCGCCCCCCCCCCTTAAAAACCCCCGTATTTTGTCCGTTCCAGTTTTGGTTCGGGGGGATAAACCCTAGCTCTTTAGAGCCATTCCATTATCCACCACCTATGGACCCGCCGTGTTCCGGACTGGAAAAACCGGCAGATATAAATAAAATCATCACGGACCACCCACCCTCCCCTACATATTTTATATACATACATTTTTATTTACATTTGATTTATTTATTTACATAATTTTATATTTCATTCTCCGTTAATGTCTTTAGTGCTCTTTCTTGTAGTCCATAAATTCAAACTTTAAACTTTGAAAGGCATTCGCCTGGCTTTCGCATTAGCAAAAGTTCTTAAAATTTCTTTGAAGTCTAAGTTTTTTGCTGTGTCATTCTCTATTGAAAGAATGGCGAGAGAGTTCAGCCTTTCCTGTGCCATTGTAGAGCGCAAATACGTTTTTATGAGCTTAAGTTTACTAAAGCTCCGTTCGGCACTAGCAACTGTCACGGGTATTGTTAGTAAGACTCTTAGTGCGACCCACAAGTTTGGGAACAAATCTGTACTGTTTGTGGTTTTTATCTTACACAATAGATCTTTTGGTGAGACTTTGATGTTCTTTTGGTTTCCATGATCCAAAATCGAACTTACATGTAAAAGTTCATGATACAGCTCAATGCCGTTTATATCTGACACTTTGGTTATTTCGTCTGTTAAATGTATTTCAAGGTCCAAGCAACTTTTTTTTAGATCTTCTTTTCCTGGAAGTTGAGCATCATCAACATTACTCAAAAATCCCCACATTTTTCGGTGTTCCTTCAACGCAGATGATCTTTTCTCAAGTGAGGCCAGAACGTTATCTACTAATGGATAAAAAACTTCTCTTGTAAAGGTTTCTTCAGATGACGATTGCACTTCCTCAGAAGACTCATACAAAAATACGCGTTTTCTTTTTCGAATCCTTTTCTCGGAGAAAACAGGTTCTATACCAAGTTCGGCTGCTATTTCTTTAGCTGAGATTACTGCGTCCACATATCCAGTCTCTCTAAACCTGTTTAAAAACTCCAAACACTTGTTGAACTTCTCAGAACAGTCACTGATATCTACATCTTTACCTTGAATGCTTTTACTGATCAAATTAACTTCAAACAGAATTTCATTCCACAAAATCAGAGTTACGATGAACGAAAAGTCTTCCATCTGACTAATCAAAGATTGAGCTTCAGAGGCTGTTTGGGGGTCATCTATTTTGTCGCCTAACTCAACCAACGCATCTCTGACTTCCACATATTGGTATCTGACAGCTTGAACAGCACTTATGCGAGCTTCCCAACGCGTTTCACACACTTGCTTTAAAGTAAGTGCTTTAGTATGGTCGTTTATTATACACCAGCGCTTTGTTGAACTTGAAAAGATGGTAAAGAGTCGTTGTAGAATACCAAATAAAGACGTAGACTTAACTGATGATTTTGCTCCATCAGCAATCACTAGGTTTAGGCTATGGCATCCACAGGGAATAAACACAGCCGAAGGGAATTTTTCCAGTACTCGGGCTTGAACTCCATTATGTACACCTGCCATATTAGCGCCATTGTCATATCCTTGACCTCGACAGTTGGTCATGTTCAAACCACACTCTTCAATTTCTTTGAACAATAAGTCAGCGAGAGCTTCTCCAGTAGTTCCTTCGGCAACTCGATAGGCTATAAAACTTTCTTCTATTTTGATTTTCCCATCTTCATCTTCAGTGACATAGCGAATCGTTAAAGAAACTTGCTCCTTGTGACTTATGTCTGGAGTACAATCAAGGATAACGGAAAAATATCTGGCTTCCTTTATTTTAGTCAAGATGCTTTGCTTTACTGAATCACCTAGTATAGTTAGTAGTTCATTTTGTATTGACACGCTTAATAAATGAAATTGTGTTTCTTTTTCAGTTATACGTCTTAAGTGTTCCATTAGTACAGTATCAAATTTCCCTAAAAGTTGTACAAGTCCAAGGAAGTTCCCATTATTTTTGGTAAAAACTTTGGCAGATGACCCACGAAACCCCATATTGTGCTCTGCTAGAAATAAAGTAATTTCTACTAACCGACGCAACACTTCTGCTGAACGCTGAGCCTCAGTTTCAATTTGCCTTATGATGTGCTGATTAATTGAAGTGTCTCCTTTAATTCTTTTTTCTGCTTCAAACCATTCAGCCATATTTTTGAAATGATCTGGTGACAACTCATGGGATTTTAAACGGTCTGTCAAATTTTTCCAGTTATTAAAACCCATTGCTTGTCCAAAATTTGACTTTGATGATGGATTAAATAGCCTACAACAGAAACAGTAGACAGCATCCGATTTTTCAGAATAAATCAGCCATCTCCTTGATATTCTTTCTCCGTTTTCCAAAATCCGATATCGAGATTGGTTTGAAAAGTGCCTACCGTCGTTATTTTTTGGGTAATCACGGTCTTCTTTAAAATATTCAGTCGGCCCTTTCAAAATAAGTTCATCACGGTGAACATGGAGAACACGCGCTGGCCACGTTGATGGATCTGAAGTTATCACCGGCACCTGATCTGGTTCAGATATTAATTCAATTTCAGTGTCTGTTGACAGTGTTATCACTATTTTATTGTCACTAGAACTATCACAATCACTGTAGTCACGATCGCTTGTAACGGTATCATCAGCAGTACGGCCAGTATGGGAAAGTACAGGCACAAATTCTGTGTCTTTGGCCTCTTGCTCTTGAATGCTACTTTGTGAGGAAGAACTACAGCTTGATACAAACGTAGTACTGATCTCAACAACGGGAACATTTTGTGTCGTATTGGTTTTAAAAAAATTTGTTAGTTTTGGCACTTTACTTAACAAAGCCTCGTTCGCTAACTCACTTTCCTTGTTCAACCTTCTCCTTTGTGCCCCTGACAACTTTTTCGACATAATAATGCTTGAGTTTTCAACTAATATCACATAACTTAAATCTAAAGGCACCACACCATACACACGCACTGTGTGGACTGTCACTATTACACTATACGCTTATACACTTCACAAGTTCACAACAACGGTGTCTGACGCGTACTGAATGCAGCCAGCGACTGACTGACAAGTGACGACTGGTTGAGTTTAGTGTAATAAGTTGAGGGGAGGGGGGGCGCCGGCGCGGCGCGAGCCGCTGTGAGTGTGGTGAGTCATGACAGCTTTGGATTCGTATCAGTGATTTGTTTAGCAGTGCAGCGCTGCTCGTCGGTATACACAGTTGCTGAGACTGATAAATCTATTACATTACCAGTTATGCATAGACAGAATTTTACGTACTCAGTAATGCATCAATTTTATAATACAGAGTTCAAAACAGTTGTCAAAGTGCTTATAAATAAAAGTAGATAACACGTGCATGCGGTGCATGCATTTTTTTTTTTACCCCCGCTCGGTGGCGCCCCCTGGATTGCGGCGCCCAAGGCGACCGCCTCGGTCGCCCCACCCACGCGACGGCCCTGATTCCCACTACTCTTTCATATAATTGATGACATATATCGAAACGGATATTATTGGTTATCAGGAATTCAATTGATTAAACTAAAATTATTATGAATTCAACAATGCTTGTATCTGCTTTAGTATAATGAATATTGTTTAACTTACATCAAGCAGTAATTGTTTGGAGATTCTTTTATCATTACTGCTGTTTTGATATACCTTATACCTTCATCAGTAAACTCATATATAAAATGTTTATTATTATTATATTAGTATAACCTAACCTATTATTATACTACCTAACTAACCTATTTGT
This sequence comes from Aphrophora alni, assembly GCA_963513935.1. Classification (NCBI taxonomy): domain Eukaryota; kingdom Metazoa; phylum Arthropoda; class Insecta; order Hemiptera; family Aphrophoridae; genus Aphrophora; species Aphrophora alni. The sequence continues at coordinate 92,988,410 of OY740771.1, forward strand.
TGTTATTTTTGTTACCACTAATCTAATCTACATTTTATATACGAAAAACTTTGTGAATAAGTTATATAATATATTCAAATAGACTCATGAAATTGTTCAGTTTAAAACCAACATATGTTAAGAAATCTTGGTTCTTATTTTATATGTACCTAGATTTTTAGTCAACTGATGCACAAAATATAAATTCATACTTTGGTAAATATTGGCATTGATATACCGATATTGATAATAATCGTATGACAATATTTTTATAGCAAAATTCTAGCGTATTTTACTATGGTACTAAAGTGTATCTAAAAATCACTTTAGCTGAAAAAATTAATTAATTTGTTAAAACATTTATCTATATTCCTTTACTAACGACGAAACACATTTTTATGTAGCACGTGCCAGAAAATTAAACCGAATTATTAGCCTACATTAAAAATATAATTAAATGGAAAGTACCGATCAGTGCTTATTCATATCCCAATGACTTCGTCATTTTGGTTTGTTGAGGGTCTACCAGAATGTGAATTGTTCTTGACCAAAATGTAGCCTTCTGTGTAACTAATCTACCACTTGTAAATTTGTATGATACTCTTTGCATTGCCTCGAAAACCTGCTGAATCTTCCAAATGCTTTACATATTGTTATTCCTTGATTCAATATGGCTGTTCAAATCATTTCACAACTTTGTGGAAAAAAGTCCTACATGCTGTCTGTCCCCTCACTCATAGGCTGACTGCCAGCGACTGACTTGCTCTGTGGAAGGTATTATTTCACACATGTGGATGGAAAGTACCTTTCACCTCCGCTAATAGAAGTCATCTACCTTGCTTCATTTTTTCTGCAGGAAAAATTTTAGGTACTTTTTTAACAAACCTCTTATACTTGCCTCAGTAACAAAAATAAATAAATAAATAATTGGTTTAAATTTCTTTAACGTGTTTATATCTTTTGAAGTTTTTGGAAATCTATTAAATAGAGCAGTGGTTTGATTATAAGTAAGAGATACGATTTTAAAATCTGTCAACACTGGAACTATTGCATTAATAAAAATAATTATAATCGGATTACTACGTTACTAACAATAATTTTTTAATGAGGATTTTTAAATTTAGTGAAAGTGATTTTATTTGGTGTGACTATGATAAAGTATAAACACAATCACTTGTACCATTAAAAGATTTTGGTCTACATATTTTAATATATAAATTTCTTAAATTTTTATTACAGACTGTAGTAACACTCAGTTTTCAGATTACATTTAGGCCTATCTTTGATATTAATTGAAAATAATGTATAAAATGTGTACACATGTACACATTATGTTATAATCTCCCGAATTTAGAACTGTGATGTTTCATAAGTAAAAACATAAATAAATGTTTCAACATACACTTTGTAACAAAAGTAAACTCTGACTAGACAGTTGATAGCTTGGGACAAACAATGAGAACGTAAACAATGATTCTGTGTTGTTATAATGGTACTGGTTGAATGATATTTTGTTAACCAGAAACATCCTATAAGTACACAACCGAAAAGTCTACCCTGTAAAATAGTTGATGTGGCTAACAGGAGACTTTTCAGTTATTTACATTAAAAAGATATCCTACCGTATTTATCTTAAAATATATAAATATTCAGTTTCATCAATAACAAAATTTAAGGTTTTTAATTTTTGGAGTCTGTACAAACTGATGTCAAATTTGAACACTGTGTACTACTACACAAATACCATAAGTAATTTTATAAACTTATTACCAACCCTTGTTTCTACCCCTCATCGTATAACAATTTTGATCAAAATTTAATCATTCCTTGCACAAAACTGAAATTTTTTTAAATTCAACAAAATTCCAAATATTGTGGTAGTTGAAGCATCTGTCCTTAAATAATGCAGGAAATACCACAAAGAAATGGATGGTCAGACATCATCTGAAATGATTTTTCTTCATATGAAATTTCACCATTGAGATCCATGAGGGGCTTGGCATGAAAATTTAGCACCACCATAAACCGTTATCCTTTACTATAATTCATAAAACATTCCACCCATTCATAAAAGTAAAAGTAATGTCATCATCTTCCTAATAATGTCTCTATTCTACAAACATATGAAGGGGAAAGAGGGGGTGTTTCTTTTTTTATTACCATATATGTTTTTGTTATTTGTGGGAGATAAGTTGTTATAGAAAGGTATAGCGAGTGGCTCCATATTAACTTTTTTTAAATGTATATAAAAAATATTTTAAAAGATATATTTATAAATGGAATCTCAACTTGCTTCGCTTTACCATACCCTTCTTAAGTGTAAACCATATTTTATTGAAATGGTTTTCAATGACGGTGATCTAGTTTTATTTTATTTATTTTATTTTATTTATTTTTTTTTTTTTACCAATTATTCTTGAAGCATAATTTTCTTTTCCATGGGCTGGGATGTTGATCTTCACATTTCACCAAAATTTGAACAGAATTGGTGGAAGATTATTAGGGAGGTGGCAACTAACCTATTGTCTTTTTGTCCTTAGAGCTAATATTCTAATAGAATTTTATCAAAATCGTGGGAACTAATTTTCTTATGGTGGCAGCTACTCTCAAATTTTAAGTTATAGAAAAATAAACAAAAGTTTTTTGATATGACCAATATGTGCCCATATTAAAAAAATGGTTACAATTGGTCCACTCATTTGAACTGCAAAGATGAGAGATATCAAATGGACAACATTAAAACAAAAATTGATTTTTTTTTCTCACAATATCACAAAACAGATATTTATGAGGAAAACTTGACATAGATTTTTTTGACACATCAAATAACTTTCTCTATAATATGTATATGTGAGAAAGAAAAAAAAAATTCTTATTTCTTATCTTCAGTAATCAAATTTATAAATATGAAGCTTCTATTTTGTAGTACAGAATAGTATAATTTAAGTTCAAAATATCAAGTTTACTATTGACTTATTCTTACAAATATTTTGATTTATGTGTAGAGACAGTGATAGAGCAGTGGTGTTAGCCCATGTTAAAGAACATTACCGAAGTCAGACCCAGAGTGTGATTGGCCAAGACAGTCGAGGATCTTCATTGAATGAACTCACCGATGAAGCGCAGGAGGCAAGTGCTCTTGGGGATGATGCCCCTTTTATGTGTGGCCATTGTCACCAGGTATCAAACTGGAAGCATGTCATCCAGGTACAATTTAAACTAACTTTTAACACGCATGCCTTCTGCTGTGTGTAGGTAATGTATAGACAGTTTTATTTTTATTTTGTTAAGTTGCTTGTAACAAGTAGAAAGCAAATATGGCAGGACATTAAAAAAAATTGTTTATAAAACTTTTATATTCCTTTTGTTGACTTCACTTTTTATTAGAAGTTGAGTTTATGATTTATAAATTATCCTTTTTAGAAAATATCTTACTTGTGAAAAACAGTTTTATTTTTATTTTGAAAGATATATTATAAAATTAATTTATCCTAATTGACAATCAGTTAGGATAAAGAAGAGTGTAGATAAATGGTTAAAAATCATTTTAGTTCATTTTGAAAGTGATATTAGAGACCCACATTTCTTATTAAATTAAGTCTACTATTAGAAAAAAAGACACTACCTAACTAAATCTTTAAGTCTTAAAGGCTTTTGTATATTATATTCATCAGCCTCAATACTTTGGAGTTTTTGCCAGAGAGATATAGTAAATTTAAACCCTAAAAACATACTTATTATCACTATAGTTATTTGATGTTACGTGCACTAATCTCTTTTTATATAAATTAAGCCTACATAATTATTTTAGTTTTTGCTCATTCACCCATAATCACACAGTAAAGTTGCACACTAAACCATTTATTCACGATAAATGCAGATTGACCGACACACATGAAAATACACTTGATAAAATAAGTTTAAGTCATACTGACACAATGAACATATCAGGACTGACAAGTTGAGACTCATTAAAATAACTTTCAATTGATTTTTAAGCACAAAATACTACAATCTATGGTATTGGGGGGGGGGGGGGGTGAGAGAGAGAGAGAGAGAGAGAGAGATGGTGGCTAAATTGCTCCTTATGAATCTCTAGGATCAGCATCCCTGGAAATTTCAGGCCATTCAAGACCACTGTATCTTCATCTGTCACCTATATTTGGATGGGGACCAAAACATATCGATATCTGATGTTCTAACCACATTATTTTTAGATGGTATTTTATTGGATAGTGTATATATAGTTAGTAGTTCCAGCTGCTTACCATAAAGCCATGTTATTTAACTCATTCAGATATCGTTTCCCTTTTTAACTTTTCTGATTATTACACTGAGTATTTAATTTTGGACATCAACAAATCCAAAGTTATTTTCATTATAGAGTTCCGTCACAGTAAGAAAACAGGGAACTATAATCTGTGCTTTATGGATATCTTTTCTTTCAACAAAACTCACTTTGGTTTCTCAGGGTTTCAGTGAAATATCCAGAGATATAGTCTTTGTACAGTGTTTGTATTAGTACAATTTAGGATACAGAACTTAAAAGGGCAGCTTTAATGCTGTATCCAGAACAAATTATTATATGTTACTTGTCTTTTATTTTTGATAAATACTATACAAAACAGAGAAAATAAAATATACATTTTGAATTTCCATCTTGCTAGTAAATGAAATTTATAACCGGTCAAAGTATTTTAAAATTCATAAACCATTCCTATTTGTTTGTTTTTGCATTATGATGGTGCAATGCCCAATGTTTGACTGCTAATGCATGATTGTTTTGTTTTTTATTGTTCTGTGATTATTATGTTTAAATGTCTGAGATTTAAATCAATTGTTAGCATGCAGCACAATCAGATTTTTTTTTTTTAATGCATTTATCACTTTTTGCCTAGGCTGTTTTTTTTTCATTGTAATCAATAATACTAATTTCAGTAACTGCTAGTTATCACATTATAATACTGTATTATTATTATTAGTTGAACCTTAGCAGAAGTTCAATGATTTGACAACTAAAGTAAATTTAATAATGTTTTTCTTTGACTCCATTTCAAACAATTCTACAGAGTAGCTACAGTACTTATTTGGTTCCTGCATTGACAGATTTTATAAACATTTTCCTGGATTTTATTACTTTTTTCAGCTAACCCTCCTTGATTCATATATCCACATGTAGTTTATGAATTTAAAAAACTTATTTTAATTTCAACATTTTCATTTTTACTCATGGTTGTTATGTATTTTTAGTGTGATTAAAAATCAATTCGTGAATTTTTTGTCATTTTTTATTTTACTGTACTAATTTCAAATCTACATTTTATTTTAATAAAACAGGAAAGTTACCAATTGGTAATTTATTTAGAATTTAAAGAAAAGTTTAAATAAGCCTAGGTAGTTACTTCATTACTCGAATGTTTAGATGGAATCATTTGGTTAATTTATTAGGCTCTTTGAGGTTTCTTTGATATTTTAAGGATCCAATTTAGTTCTTTGGTGTAATAGTCTATCTTTGTTGTATGAGGAGTTGGATACAAGTTGTAACATCTTTCCTAGTTATTACAAAGTTTTAAATAAGCACACACTTCATAAACTATTATTATGTTGTTGATTACAGCGGGACATAAACCACACATTTCTTAAAAAATGTAAATGGAAGGAAATCAAAAAATTACAGGATTACTCCGATTAAAAAACTTTTTATTTACGTACAAAGATGATTTGTTTAAAATTTCAACATTACAATTAACTTATTTTAAACAATATTTGTAAATTAGTGACCTGGTTTTCTGTATAACGGCTTTAATTCTTCCATAACTCTTTTGTTTAATTGCACATTGCATATACATGTGTCAAGTACTAAGCTCTATGATAACTGTTGATTAAGTAATTGCAGTAAATGTTCTTTAATATCTTATACAAACCCTGATAGCATTGTTCTCGTCCTTCTGTTGTCTTCAACTCCAAGAAACTCAAATTTTACCAAAACATTTAACCGAAATGTTTTAAAGATTTTATGCAGGAAACAAATTGAATAATTGTGTCACAATCTGTGATGTAGATCCATCCCAGATTACAACTTATTCTTATTTTTATACTCTCTACTGATTGAGAAAATGAACAGTGTTTACGAAATATTTCAGAACTTTAGTGTTTTATTGTGTGTATTCCTATTTATGTACTACAAGATAATACACAGACCACTTTCCAAGGTAAGCCTGTGTCTCCTATCCATACAAAATCTAAACTAATAGGCTATCTGCCCTGTTAAACTGTAACCTAAAGTAGGTATAAAGTATATAATTATAAAGAAATCTTACAATTATTGTAAGATTTGCGTACATGCCTTCAAAAGCGAATTCTTCCGTATTCACTAAAAATCATGTCCGTATAATATAATAATGACTGTTTGTTTTCTATTACAATCACAAAGCAAGGCTGATTGAGTCGTCACTCTGAAGGCCTGCAAATCTTGTACAGATATCATGATTCCCTTTTTACTGTCTGAAATTCTACCAGAGAACTTTTGTTATATATTGTACGATACCAATATTTTTAAATAGATGAAAATTGTATTACTTATATCACGGGACACTTTATTTTTCAATACATAAACATTTAGACAATTGTTTAATATTATAATCATTATTTGCTTTATGTAATTGATAACATTCTAACATCAACCAACTTAACAAAACTTAATATCAACATATAATGTATAACTGCTGATTTTCAAAATATAAGGGGAGCAATAGGAGTTCAAACTAGTGAACCATCAAAGGTTATACAGGTTTGAGCCCAATTGTGGCATTATCTTTTTCAGCACATTATCTGTAACCCCCCTTCTCCACATATTCATTTTTCTTAATCAGTATAAAGTAAAGATGTTAAGGAAAAAAATACAGGATGTTTCTAAACTATGTTCCAAAAATTCAGAATATGGTTCCTTGGGTCAAAATAAGTAAAAAGTTCCTGTGAACATATGTCCAAAAGTGCTTAGTTTTCCATCTGTCAGCTATTTTGTGTTAAATTTTTTTTTTGGGAAATAAATTAGATATCAAGCCCAAATTTGGTATATATATATATTCTGTGACCTTATATACTAAAAATCAGGACTTTATGTTGAAAATTTCAAATTGGCGGGTGTTAAAATGTTTAATGTCTAATATATTAAAATTAATGGCCGCCATTTTGAAAACGCGCAACACAGTCATTTTTGGATATTAAAAAAGTCACATAAAAAAATATGTATACCAAATTTGGACTCTGTATCTACTTTATTTCCAGAAATGTAATGTATCCGCCAACATGTAAAAACATAAAATGGCAGACAGGCTGAAAATTAAGCATTTTAGGACATGTTCGTAGGAACTATTTTACTTATTTTTTGACCCAAGGAATCGCATCCTGATGTTTCAGAAAGTAGGTTGGAAACATCCTGTATATGTAATATACTGACATATCAAATTAAAGTTATTCCATCACTAGCTGATGACTAAGTAGAGTTTTTTGAAATGAGTTCTTTTAAAGATTCGCAACTCTAAAATATATTCTTTGTTATGCTGGAATGTCTTAATACCTGATGCTTTTTATTGTTACTTGCAACTTGGCTGTAAAATCAGTCTTAATACAGTAGTAAACAAATTGTGCCTGGTGACTTTCTTCTTTAAGTGTTAAAATATTGATTTTAAAGTTTTATTGAAATTCTAACTATTAAAAAATATTATACTTAATGATTTGTATTTTTTAAATTAACAGCGTCATTGCCGTCTGAAACACAGTGGAGATGTGAAAATAATTGTCGGGCAGCCTCGACAAGGTGGCCCTGATGAAAACTCTTTTCAAGATAACAATGAATTCATGGATGATGGAGAAAATGAGCATGGTAAATGTTTTATTTTAACAAATTTCTTCATTTGTTTATTTTAGAAAATATCAAGGATGCATATTAAGGATAGGCATAAAACAGGAAAATAATGTAGTACCGTGAAAATCGTGTGCAAATACTTACGATTTACTTCTGTAAAACTTACTTTTAATTTTAGATACATATTATATGCAACAGAAATTTTTGAAGAAAATGTTAATTTACTGTATAATTTGTGGAAGTCGGAAAATCATTATGACAATTGTCTCTTTTCAACTCATTCACTTTAATTTAGTATTTTCTTTCCTGTTTATGTATACATGTTATTAGCCAAAATGACAATTTAAACCCTATGTTTTTTACAAATGATAGTTCGGATGGACATTTCTGCCTAATACATTAGTTTATCTTTACATTTCGATAAAAATGTGGTAAGGTTGAACATGGCTGTATGAATCAGTTTGTCCTAGTATTACACACCCTTAAAACTTAGGGGTTTGGAAAGGTATAATAATTTTAAGATCAAGGTTTTATGTGTTTAGACGATTTCTCTTTTTGTGCATCGATTCTGATGCAAAAACAATATTTTAGAAATTCATATATTTATTTTGTTCTCTAACATAATTTGAAAAAGTGGTTTAATGATGTTTGTTGTATAGATGTAGGTTTTGCAGTATCTTTGGCAAGTTAGTTAGCCATAAGAATGGCCAAACGCTTTCAAAATCGTGTTTTCCGAGTATTACCTCCAACATATAATTTTTCAACTTCTATTACTTTTATTGTATTACATTTAAATAATATCTCTTTATTAATCTAAAAATATTGTTTGATTTATGTTTTGCCTAGTTTAAGTATGAACCTTTTCCTAATTTAATGTTTTTAACTTTCAGCGAATGGCTTCATGTGTGAAACTTGCCCGTTTGTGTGTTCCAACCAGAAGGACTTGGACGAGCATATGGAATGTCATTTTGAAAGACCTGGTGCCACTCTTAAGTGCTACTACTGCCCGTTCTATGTTCGTGATAAAATGTAAGCTTTTGTCACTTTCTTTGAACTCTATTAAACTTTTAAACTTTCTATTATACTTTTATTTTCAGTTAATTTAAATTCATAACTGTTAGTTTTATATAAATACTTCAAACTTCTTTTATAGTATTTTAATATTTCATATAAAATATAATAAATCTTTAGAACAATATACCATTGTGGGACTAGGATTACTAGACAGCTTTTCATTAGTGTGATCAGCACATTGAGTTCCTGTCACTGTAATTTTAGTTTTCGTGACCAAGATTCATTACTCACTTTTCATCATGATGCTGGGTGTACATCAAAATTTTTTTAAGACCCAAGGATATCGAACCCAGAACTTCTTAGAAAAAAACTGACTAGACGAACCGGGGGCTCAATTTTTCAATTTTTGTGCAGTTTAAAATAATTTTATTAAATCAAAAATTGTTGAATGGTTGTTAAAAACAAAATATGGAAACTATAATAATTTAATTTGTGTTATGTCTAAGATAAATATATAAAATTAATTATTTGAGATAGTTTTTTTTTTCCGAGATATATCGTAGATAGTTTTCAAATTTCTAAATAAAACTATAAATCCTATAAATGTTGGCTATATTATCATTTTATCAGAAATGATTTTCTATCCGTTTAAAGATATCTTTTATTTGTAGATGCCGAATAAAACTTTTTTTAAATATAAAAATTTCTGTTTTATAACACATCTATACCAGAACTGATGATATTAAATAGTACCATTCTCACAGCCCAAACGACTTTATTCATTATTCTCTCGCTTTAATGGTCAAGTTGTGCAATACTGATCTCAATTCTTTAATTCTAATTTAAAACCACAAACATTTCTTTAAACATTATCAAAATATAGATGATTGTTAAACATATTGTTTTAAGAATAAAATCTTACAATTTTATATATGATCCCAGTTATTGACAAATTACAAGTTCATGTTTGAAAATTTCTAGCTATTCTAAACCAAAGAGACTCAACATAAACCAAAATATAATTTAATAGATCATATCTAAAGTGACATAAGGCTTTCACACATGTTAAATTATTTATCATTATAACTAAATAGTATAAAGCAGGAGAGGTGTATTAATTTTAGATCACTCAATATTGTGTAAAATGTAGTTTATTCTTTAAGAAATTTAATATATTCTGTATTTACAGGCAATTGATAGATCATATCAGTCTTCATGGAGACTCCGATGGAGATGATGGTTCTAGAAACCTTGGTTCTCAACAAGGAAGAGGAAGTTTAGAGGTAACTATTAGTATTCATTGTTCAAGCAAAGCTTCCTTGGTGACCACTCATATTTCATTTTGTCACCGACGCTATTTCTCAGTAAATATACAAACCAATTTGAACGAAAATTTGTGTGCAACTAAAACAGATCAGGACAGGTAGTGACTGAACCTGAGTTTCAAAATTCACTTTGTCAGTTATAATATTTGAGGTCCAAGGTATTCCGATAAAATAGCGGCATTGATCCCTAACAACAATAAGTTTGAAATCTAATGAAAACTTGATTAGCTGTTTCATTGATACATCTGTATGAAATTGTTTGCTAAAGAAATTATATTTGTTAATGTCTTTCTATGTAACTTATTTTTGATTTTGAGGTTATGTTATTTAGATGACAACAACACATTTCATTTCTTTTGAAACACATTTTGTATTATTCCAGAATATTATCTGAATATAACAGGTGATTTAACCAAGCACTCTAGTTCAACTTATTGCTGTTAGGAGCAATGCTGCTATTGCATTGGGTTACCTTTGACATCTAACATCTCAACCCTCAGAATGTATTAAACAAACTGTAAAAAGTACAGTATACTAATTTACACAACAAAGTAGTTTAATTAAATATTCAGAGTTTGTCCACATCAAAGCAAAAGTTGTTTTAAAATTCATAAAATGTGACCAAAATTGTGATTCTTCCTCAGACCAGCTGTTTTAATTTTCAAAAATATTACAGACGAATCCCTTACCCAGTATACACAAAACTATTCCTACTGATTTCAGCTTGATTAGCTTCCATTATATTTTCAGGATTAGTTATAATCAAATATACTGAAATTCAAATATAATTAAATATAAGTATGCACTTGAAAAAAATTACAATAATTTTTGGCAGAAAAAATGCAAAATACTCTCTTAGGAACTGTATAATAGATATGTTAAAAGAAAACATAGTAAATATCTATTGTACATTATCATCAGATTGTATTATTAAAAATTATGAAATTGTTAACTATTTACCTTATATTTAAACAACCAGTTAAGATTTTTTTGTCAGAAGACACGTTATTTTGTCAAGTCACAAAATACATTATTTTAGTAGAAAATAAGAAATATAAAAATACGAAATCCAGCTTAGGTTACTTGATAACTACATTCGTCAAGTCAGTCAATGTGTGATCATTTGTTGAATCTCACATCACTCTTTGAGACCTAGTAAAGGAACTACGGGTCTGGGAAGGTCACTATATATTTATCGTTACCTTACCAGACCTTCAGTTCATACCTAGTGACCTTCCCGAGACCTAGTTCATATCATTATGAACTCATACAGCATAGTGATATTTACCTTGTCAAAAGATATGTAATGTACATGCTCCAACGACATGCTATTATCGGAATCTCACACGGCCAGGAATTTCCCATGACAAATAATATTTATATTATATGTTTTAATAATAAACATCGAGCGATGACACTTAACGAATGTAGTCATAAATATTAAAGAGGGGCTTTAGTTATCAGAGCTGTATTTAACCTAACAACAGCTAGATGCCCTTGTTTTCAATGTGTTATTTAACAGTGAAGAAATGCATTTTAGGACTTGAAACAAAAAATATGATCTGATTTCATAATTTTTAATAATAAAATCCGATGATAATGTACAATAGATATTTAACAAAAACATATGTTGTCAAAGCTAGTTTTAGTTTTAACGTTAGAAATATGTACATTAGTGTCAAATATAACTCCTTTATTTATTTAGCTACCCTCAATGACAAAATAATTATCAGCATATTAATTGAAACTATGTACACTATTAGAAACTACATAATTATTAATTAATTAGAATTTAATGATATATTTGGTATACTACACAGGCAATTTTGTCATAAGAGTTTAAAGTTATTTGTTTTACAATTCTACAACAGTCACCAAACAATAAATCTAGTAGTGGATTGTCTAAATATGTATTAGATAACACAAATGGACAGACGTTTAGTATGATAACATCTTGGATGTTTGTCTAGACTAAATTCTCAAACATTCGCATCCTTTTATTAGTGTCCAAGAGACTGCTCTCAGAGTCAATATTGTCGAACCCTGAAACACATTTTCGGACAGTAATCCAAATTCCGAGCATTCAATCTCATTTTGAATAGTGTAGGACCAGCTTTAGTAGCTCCTCTAATTTTTATAAAAAATTAGAATATAAATGGAAAAATTGGGATCTATAAATTATATTTGATACATTTATGATGGAAACATTAGAAACCGATTATTCATAATAATAAATTAACTGATTACAGAGGTATTATTAATTTATGTCGTGTTATTTTAAAATGACCGTAGCATCCAAATGAGTGAGAATAAGACATATGTTTGGCCAGTATATTCTTTGCATAGATTTTATTTAATAAGTTACATATTATTGAGATTAATTCATGAATATGTTATAAATATATGTATATTTTTGTTTTTAGAATGGTGAAAGCAACACTAATAAGAGATATCGATGCAGCATTTGTCCCTATGTATCCAACAGTAAGAGCCAATTCCTTTACCATAAGCAATTCCATCGTCCTCGTAATGCTCCATTTAAATGTACAATGTGTTCTTATAATGTAACACGAAGACATCTATTACATCAACATTTACGTCTTCATGGTATAAATATTCTTATTCCAAAAACAAAAGACTTTGGTTTCAACGAGTTTGAAGAAGGAGTAGATTTAGTTGGAACAATGAACGAGCTAGACACTACTAAAATGGCTGAAATTCCACTAGTTTGGGTATCAAAAATGGGAAACTTGACAAAAATGTTTAAATGTCGTTTCTGTCCCCATGTTAATATCAGGAAGTCTAACATCCAAGAACACGAGAAGATGCATGGCATTCGTATAAAAAACAACAATCCAGATGGGTCGCCTCCTCACCCGCAGCAGCAACATCATTGTCCTGATTGTAATTACATTTGTAATAATGCAGGAGTACTTTCTTCACATGCTAAAGTCCATCAAGGTCTTTTTGGCCAGGTGTGTAGCCTAGTTGACTTGAACAGACCAGATGATGTCCAAATAAAGGAACTGAATACAATCCTTGGCAGGCATGAAGAAGGTCCTCCTGAGATTTTACCCGATGAGATCAACAAAGACTTTAAAGATTCTTCTCCAGCACCTCAAGTTTCACATAATGATAGAGATGGAGAACATCCGAATATGGATGGCAAAGTTTTACACTTCTGTTCTACATGTCCGGCTAGATTCTTGTACCCAAAAGAGCTTGAAATTCATACAAGATTTCACAATCTTCAATTACAATTCCGTTGTCAGCATTGCACATATACAGCAAGGCAACAACCTCATCTTCTTGCTCACTACAAGGTTCATACAGACGAATATCAAGATCGAACTAGCTCTTTATGTGAAGTATATAGAATTTCTAATCAAAATCCCAAACCTAAAATTGCAGTTGTAGTTGATGGCTCGGAATCTGCTGGGAATGCTTGGGTTGTAGTTCCAATGCAGAGGATGGTCCACACTAACAACCATACAACTGAATACGAACTTGATGAAACTTTAAATGATATAAGCTTACACGGAAGCAGAGTGATTCATAAACAGTTTTCCTGTAGTAAGTGCCCAGCAAAATTCTTCAAAACTGTAGCTTTACAGTATCATATGACCTTACACGGTGGACCTGGTCCACATAAATGTAGAGTATGTGATTACTCAGTTAAAACTTATGGTAATCTGATCAAGCATGAAGCAGTTCATGAAGAACTAGAGCCAAGAGCAAAAGTCAAGTCCAAACCGAAACGTGCTTCAGAAAATATACCTACATCAGGAACTGAATTATTTCGTCAGAAAACTGAAGCAGCACAGAAGTGTGCAGCTAATCCTCCACTTCCGCCACCTCCACCTCCACCTCTTCACATTGATCCCGAGTTTGGAATTCTCATGCACGGGAGTCCAGAATTTATTTACCCGACTTATCTTAAAAATGGCCGGTTAAAAGAAAAACGTTACAAATGTCATAAATGTCCATCAGCATTTGAAAAAAGAGAACAATACAAAGTTCATCTTTCCCTTCACGGATCAAAACAAAGATACAAATGTGAAAGATGTGATTATTCTGTTAAATACTATGCTAATTATATTCAACATTTACGGAAACACCAAAGTAATGATGCTACAAAAGCCGAAAGAACAATTTCCTCAGATGGGAAAGGAATTGATGAGTTGGGAAATGAAAGTACTACTGAAATAAATGACAGTACTATACCTCAATCAAACGAAGATCTAACAAACATAGTAATCAGTCGAAGTGCTAAAAAAATGCAGTTATCAATGGCAGATCAACAGACAATGATGTTGATGCAGCAGCGAGTTGTTAGCAACTCTATTTCAGCTCCAGAAATCCTAAATAGATGTCCTCATTGCCCTTACAGCAATCAACGTAAGGATGGTGTCGGTAGTCATGCAAGGTGTCATTCCAATGTCAAAGGCGGTGCTTTCACATGTAAACATTGTGATTATACAGTTCCCCAACAACATTTCTTAAGAGAACACAATAAGTTACACTTTACTCCGTTGAAAGGAATGAGACCAGAAGCATATATGAAATGTGACCGTTTAGAGTTGTGGGCTGAACCAATCGAACAAACTAATGAACCTGTAAATAAACTTTTAATTTTTAAAGACAAAGGTGCCAATTTTAAAGTGAAGAGATTTCTTCCAGATGTCCCTGAGGAAGTTGTTGTCAACGGTGATTCTGATACAGCAGAAAGAACTTTTATAAATTTAAAATCTGGAGAGTTAGAAATTGGGCAAGGTAGTCCTGAAAGCCCAGAAAAGGATGATAATAAAGAAAACAAGGAGACTATGTATAATGGTTCTGTAAAAGAAGAAGGTTCTGCAGACGAAACTCTACAGGAAAAAAATCAAGATGAAGATAAAGTTCAGAAGACTGAAGAAAACAATTCAGATAGTGAAATCGATAATAATAATAAAATCGAAAACAGTGCTAATAATGAATCAAGCCAAGAAAGTGAAGATAAAATTGTAAATGAAGAAGAAAGTGTAAATGGGGAAGATAAAAGTGTTAACAGTGAAGGAGATGATAAAAGTTTAAATGAAGATAAAAGTGTGAGTGGTGATGAAAAAAGTGTAAATTGTGAAGATAAAGGTATAAGTGAAGAAGAGAAACAAACACAAAGCAAATCTGATAGTGAACAACATGTAAATAGTTCAAGTTCAGACAGTGATAGCGAAGACAGCAGCTCCGATTCTTCAAGTTCAAGCGATGAATCAGACGGTGAGAGTAGCTCGAGTTCAGCCACTTCAAACCATCAAGACTGAAAGTTACCTGGATTTGATTGCCTTACCTTAGAATAAATTTTAGTCTTATATTTAAGTAATGGTTGTGTATGTGGACTGTACCTGTGTATATTTGTTTATTGATTGCTTAGAGAAAATTTGTTGTGGTATGAAAAGTGAAAATAATATTGACACTGTTCCTAATTGCCCTGTTTCATGAATTAGTATGCAAGTCATATTGAGTTGAGTATAAAATAAGACCAAAGTGTATATTTTAAGATTTGCCATATTATTTAAGTTATACATTTATGCTTTTAGTCATTAGATTATAAATATTTAGTTTTTTAACTTATAACAATCCATATTATGCATACAAATTTTGGCTGTTATTTTAAAAATAGCTGTGTTTTCTACACAACATTGTAAGCATATAATATTATATATAATAAATAATTTAAGCAAATGCTGCAACCTAATTGTAGGATAATAGATATTTGTTTCAATCTTGGTGAGCAACAAAAATGTAAAACTGCTGAAACTTTACTTAAAAAAAGAAGCATGAATATAACATTTTAAGCAATTCGATTGATTTATATAAAGAAATGTAATTTTCAAAAGAACTTTAATCAGGCAGTATTCAAATTAGATGAATATAAATAATATACATTCCAACAGACCTTATTTTTCTTTTTATATGTAAAAAATTGTTAACAACTCTACATTCATTCATATTATTTTGTTTCTATGTTAAAATACAAATACTAAATGTGGGATTTTTACTACGTTTGGATTATCATATTTCTGCATTTATTGCACCATATAAATTTATTTAATAACGTTTGATTTTATTATTTTTATGTACTAATTATCGAAAACACATCTATTTCTAAGAAACTGATGGATCAAGGCTTGTTTGTAATAAATATTTTGTCTTGTTTTTGGGATGCGCTGAAAACCAATTACTATGTATAAAGGTTAAATTTTAGTTTGTTAAAATAATACTGTGATTTTGTGGTTTTATTTCAGGGACTGTGTTTTATTTTAAAATATTTTATTTAATGGTATTTTTTTTAAAATTGTGTTTTATTCTGTTTTAAAGAGAATCAAAGAAAAATAATATGGCAGAGAAAATAAAATGGATGCATAATTTTTTTTCATATTTATTCTCAGGGCATTAAATAGATAGACATAAAATCGTTCTAATAGTATAAAGTTTTATGTTAGTTTATTGAAGAATTCCTTGTATCTATAAGTTTATAATTATTTCCTCAAAGGCCAAATTTCATGAGAAGATTGTATTGAACACAGAAGAAGTGAAACTAAAGTTAAATTGTCTGTTTTTATTTGCAATACAATCACACTCTAGTGATACACAGCTATCATCAGATTGATGGAATATCTGCAGGGAGTAACTATGTTGTCTTTTTACTGAACATAATTAAAATGTCCAAAGATGATCGCTTCTGATTTATAAGTCATTGAAGTTGTTAATATGTAATGTTCTTTTATCACATTAGCAAACGGGTATGAAATGGCTGATTGTTCAGCAGAAACATGTTATTTACCTTTGAAATTTAATGTTTTGAATTAAAATTATGTTAAATATCTTAACGACATGTCATATTTTGAGTGTTTATCAAAGAAAAGGATTCTTAAAAATTAATTATACTAAACTTTTAGAATTTGGTAACAACAGTGCGTTCCATTGGCCGTTTGTCAAATAACATGGGTAACATCTAATAGTTGCACTCCTGGTAGTTTATTTCTTAATCTTTTATTACATTTAAGGAGCATAAAAATATCTAATTTTGTATTTATATTTGCTTGCATTTTGATCTAAATTAATTTTCTTGTTGCTACTAAGTAGAGTATTTGTTCCTTTAATTGAAATGGGGGAGTGAAGTGACCAAATTACTTTGGATATACTTGTGGTTTTCTATAATGATTTATTAACTAACTTATTTAAGTAAAACTTTATAAAGGCAAACTTTATACAAAGTTTGTTGGGCAGTAAAACTGGATCAAAATTTTGTTTGCAATTTGAAATAAAATGGGGCATAAATAATAAATATTCAAATATTCCTAAGAAAATACTGCAATTATATTCTCAAAAATAATTTAAAACTTGTTATATGTTAAAATATATATATAAATTTCTACTGTTGATAAAAAATTATTATCAATTATTTTGTTATAAAATACAAAACCTAGAGTTTTTCATCTCTTTGTTAGTAAATTTACAAAGTTTTAAAGTAGCTCTATGATTTAATCTGAGAGTTGAAGCAGGTGAGTCAACTGAAAAGGTAATACTTTATTAGTAAAAATTAGTTCTACTCGTCTTTATTTAATGATGCATTGAACAAAATTCTTGTGTACACGTTAAATATAATCAAACTAGAACTTTGTTTTCAGTCTTTTTCTTTATTGAGGTCTTTCACTTAAAAGAGCTCCTATTACTTATCTCTTGAAATTTTTCTCTGGGTTAAACATAATTTTAAAATAAGATTTTTAAAAAAAATTTATAACAACTTAATTATTTACCATTTTAACTCTCATTAAATGATTTATATCTTAGTGTTAACTTTCAGATATTAAGCCTAGAATGAATATCCATTTGTGTGTTTATCGATTTTTTTGTTTTGCTTTTTAAAATTCTTCCTTATAGCAACACATACTGTAGCTATATAATTAAAGACTGCAAATTTTTTGTAAATATAACACAGATAGTTTTCTTCCAATTTGTTCATGATTTATTAAAAAAGACAATACAAATTACTATGTTATAAATTCAGTAGATATTATAAATTTATTTTTGGTTTATCTTATTCAGATTTGTGTATTTGTAGATTCACTAAATGCCTATTTATGTACATACACGTAAAAATGTATATTTGTACTTTTCCTTATTCAGAACATAATATGTATTAGGTAAAATATGTAAAAACAAAGTTAATGGAGAATAAATCATTTCAAAATAAACCGGATTTGTTTTAACCTGAAAACATTTAGCAAGAAGACAAAGATATATCAATGAGAAAAGGCATAGGAAAGAGCTTGGCTCCAGTACAGGCAACCCAATTATTCTTAATGATGAGTTACAAGAAAGGGGGAGTGAAACAACTAAAAGGTCTGCCATGAACAGCGTAGTGAAGGATAGCATACAATGATAGATTGTAATACCAGATTCAGACAGTATCAGTGGATCAAACCCAACAAAAATGTTTCTCGAGTTACATTGAAAGGGCCAAAATTGGACAGTGGTCAATATTTAGTCAGCTTCAACTTTTCTACTTGCCAATCCTGTCGGATGGAGGTTCAAACGATTGAGCACATACTGTTATGGAGTACTCAGCAAGAGACTACCTGAAGGTCATGATTGTAGTGGATGGAAGTTTGGCTCAGACTTTGATAAGAATTGTTGGAGGATTCTAGCAGTGACATACTATCGATATTGGGCTGTTGGCATCACCTAACGTTTACAAGAAGTAAGCCATCATACTTAGTTATTACATGTACACAACTTCCTTTGTAAGTTCGTGGGATGAACTGTGCAAACCTTCTCTGGAACTTCTAACTATATTATTTTTAATGAGCCTTTACATCACCTCTCCAACCCCTGTGACATTACTTGAAGCTTCTTTGGGGGCAACTCTAATCCGATTTTATTCTTAAGAATTACACAATCAATTTTAATGAAATTTCCTATTTTACTAAAACAGATTAAAACATGTCTAGAAAGCCAGATTTAAAAAAAAAATTCACTCTGTGACATTCAAGGCCAAAAACAACTCAATGTAATGGTGGCAATAAATAATTATTATTCCAATATTCCTAAAAAAATATTGCAATTATATTCTCAAGAATAATTTTAAGTATGATTTAATCTGAGAGTTAAAGCAGATGAGTCAACCAAGTTGATACCTCAGTAAAAATTAGTTCTACTCTTGCCCTTGTTTAATGAGTACTGAATAAAACTCGTGTACATGTAGTCTGTACATAATAGATAGAAATCGTAGTACAGGAATTTTTGTTTATTGAAATTTTAAGTTGTTAGCCTTTTTGTAGCAGCCAGTCTATCTGTTGTTGATAATCAAGCTGGATTAAGAGTTTTCTTTGGAGTGAAAATGGATTATGATGATGACAAATACACAGATATGTAAAGTGGTCTTTCACTTACAGCAATTTTTTGGATGTACTAGTTACAACCTTATGCTTTGTAGTTGGCCCAGGCTGGCTGGTATCACTATCATATTCATCTTTACTAAAACAAAGTCTGGATCCACATCTACAAAGTTTGCATCATCAAAAACCCTAACTAAATTATCACAGTCATAGTTTAAACTGTTCAATTATGTTCTTCACAAACTTTCAGCCAGTAATTGTAATATGTATTTGTAATTATCATAATCCATTTTCACTTTTAAAATAAGTATGTGAGTACACTTTAAGGCAAATAGTGCACTTTACCTGGGATATTTCCAAATTGTTATACAATCATATCTATTTAATTTAGTCTGATAAGGCATTGATCATCCCCTTTTCAGCTACTGCCCCTTCTTGAAACTCTTCTCACGATTTTTCACTCTTTCACAATGATTTTTTTAGATCTTGACCAATTCAAGGATTCTTTCGTCAGAAGCCACATTAAGGAAATAAACAACTACAATATGTGTCCCAGGGATATCCTTTCCCCCATACTCTTAAGAGTTTTAATGAATCTTCCCACAGACAAAACCCAGTATTAGTCTATTAAGCACAGTTCAAAATACAAAGGAGTTGGTTTACTTTTGTACCTCTCTCCGGTTGTATCCATGAAAATAGTGTTTTCAACTTGATTCCAACTGTTGCAGTAGAACTCTTAAGGAACTGTTGAGATGATATCAGTAGATGACACACATGACAATGGATGACTGGCAGGGCAGATATGTAGCATCTTGAGAGAAAAATCCAAATGAGGGACGAGAAAAATTGATACCAAACAAATGTTACCTGTCAAGAAATTCCATTTATTTTCTTTTTACAATTGAATAAAATCTGTTTCAAAATTTAAATGAACAGGTTACACTACATTATTTTTCTTTTACCACAAAATGTCATATAAATTTAATAATAATAAGAAAACATTTTACTTAACAAGCTAGGGCGTCATTACGAATGTCATCACTTAATTGAGTTTGCAAGTTGCTTAGTTTGTTTTTCAGAATGGCAATTCCCATCATTACAATATTTTCAGGACGCAGTGATCCACAACTTTCTACATTGAAGAAGAATTTATTTGGTTTAGCTTCCCAATTGAAAGGTGCTTCATCTAAACGAGACAGAAATATCAAATTTAATTGTATTTTATAGCTTTCTAA
The DNA here is from genome assembly GCA_963513935.1 of Aphrophora alni. Taxonomy (NCBI): domain Eukaryota; kingdom Metazoa; phylum Arthropoda; class Insecta; order Hemiptera; family Aphrophoridae; genus Aphrophora; species Aphrophora alni. The sequence continues at coordinate 93,009,210 of OY740771.1, forward strand.
ATATACTTTACTATCAAAGGAATAAAACTGCAGAAAAAAAAAAGAAAAATCATGATGATTAAAAGTGTTTTTCCTACTATTCATATATAAATATCATTTAGAAATATTGGTAATTTAAAATCGGTTTGTACATTATAGTTTGGATATTTATGAAAAAGTTCTTGTATGACATCATTTTATCTTCATTAATAAATTGAAATAGAAAGTGGTAAGATAACAGCGACCGAAGGTTAAGTTTCAACATTTATATCCGCCACATATAGATTAATATTACTGACCCAGTTTTCCAAAAATTTGGGACAATGTTGATTACTTTTGCAGAATATTTTAAACTCACCAGGATAGTGATAAATTATCAATAATGTTTGCTAATGTTAATTAAGAAAATACTTATATCAATTATACTGGGAATTAATATCCAAAAGGAACCCCACTAACCAGGAAACTATTAGAAGAAATTCTTTGAATAAATTAATAACTCTCCATCATAAGGCATGGAAAAAACAAATTTTAAAATACTTTCTACCAGGTATACAAACTCATCTTTACCCCAGATATGCTTGAACGAAATACATTAAACAGAGAAAAATACCAGCTTTTTTTGTTTTTTTAAAATATACCAGTTTTTTGTGCAGATCATGAGAAATATAATGTGAAAAGTCCACATGATTTTTTTCGTAATGTAATATTTCACAACCAGTTATAGGTTTATTTCAGATATCTCTGGGACACACACACACACACTGTGTTGGCTCTATAACAAAATAAGGTCAAGTAAATAATGATTATACAAATATGTATAAAATGGTTTTATACAGTTTCTTTACTAAACCAATTGTATCAATCTTAAATGCTGAATGTATGCAATTCTCTTTTTCTACCACGAGGGATATATTTATTGGCTGTTTTGCAAGAATTCAATTTTAGCAAATGCCTAAATTAGGTTCAAACCATCAAATTGAATAGAATATCTACAAATGGCCAGAGATAAGAAGGTGCATCTTCGCTCCACTTATTCATAAGAGAGATCAGATTATTGGTCTATCTTAGACAACCTAGGAGCCAAAGCAATTGACAACAGTTTTAAATAGTACCTAGTTTGTGTTATCTGTGAATAAAAAAATATTATTAATGGTTTTATTTTCGGTTTTCGCAAGCAGCAATATAGTAGTAGTTTAATATGGCATGTGTTTTTAAAAGATGGTGTATCAAGAGAAGCAATGGACATTTATACAGTGAAGGTTCACTTAGAGCACTGTAAAATTGTATACATGATTATAAATTGCTGTTGCAAAAGAGAGCATGAATAGCATTCGAGGTCGAAGGTGGTATAGAAAAGAGTACATTATTATATCTATTGCTACATATATTCTGCATTGTTGGATGAATACAACTGGTTTTCGAAATTAAATGATTATGGGTTGTAAAATATGCTTTGATTATTTCTAATAATTGAATATGTAAAAAAACTAGTAGCTATAATTTGATTCTAACTTCAAACCCCATATATGACTGGGCTATTTTGTAATCATTGTATCTAAGTATATTGGTGGCTAAGTTTCTTCCACAACGATGATTTATCATATCCTACCTATGTTGTCTCTCGTTATTCAAAATTACAAGAAAATAAATATGATGTTTATATTTTATTTTAGGAAGATCTGAAAATAAAATGGTTTTGTTTCACTGTTTTTAGCTCTCTTATGTAGGATCATTATTATTTTAAAAGTCTGATTAACTACTTTAGAATTGTATTTCATAATTTTTGGTAATTAGGAATTTGCTAAAATCACCTAATAAGCAAAACAAGAATTGAATCTTCAACCATACCCTAATGTATGGCTCCTTAATATTCATGTAAAATTGAAACCCTAATTTACTTACATTGGTCATCTTCCAGTTCTGTATATTCACTTTTTGGCCATTCGTCTGGTTTTGGAAAGAGCGTGTGCCTCATTGAATTATCCGGATCATATTCAAAGCTAACTCCAGCTGTTGGATTCCATTTAGCATGTTCTTTACCAAACCCCTTCTTGGCATATGCTCGAAGTTTTAACTCTTGTCCTTTACGTAATTTTATTAACAATATATCTGGAGAAAATAAACAAACATTGGAATTATAACAAAACATGTTCAAACAGAAAAATATTGAAGAAATAGCAGATGGCTTCAAAAATGACTTTACAACTTTTTAAATTCTTATAATACCTGGTTTTGGTGTCGTTTTGTAGAAAATTCATCAAATTTTTTTACCTCATAGTTAATCAAGTTTAATGTGACTTCCACTGATCATTTTTCAGACATCACATCTGAAGTTGATTTCCTGTTAAAATCAGCAGCAGCATGTCAGGTGTAACTTCTACAACTGTTTTAGATTCTTGGTCTGAGCACATCAAGCAAAGCCGATAAGAGTGGAAACTTTATCCTTGATAAATTCTCAGAAAAAAAATCAAGGTGTCGGATCCAGTGAACAAGGTAGGTGCCCTCGACATATCCATGTTCCTGGAAAGTGGTTATTAACCCAAAAAGAGTCATTTTGGCTTGGCAGTCTAGCAACACGTGACACACGAAACGGTGGCAGTCGAGGTCATGCACTCACCACAGAAGCCTAGGGGTGAAGATTAAAGCTATACAGTAGTGCATGGCGGGAATCCCAGACCTTGGTGAGGTAGTGCAGCTGTGTGCTACCTTGCCGGAAGTGTATGCAGCATTCTTGGTTATCTTAATCAATTTTTGTGATTAAAAGGTTTTCCAGTATACCTAGCTCACCTATGACATGTTTTTTTTCTTGAAAAAGAAAAAGTTGCAAACTTTACTCTTGTTTAAGGCACTAAAGATGTTTAACTTTTGGGCTATCACCAACATGTTCCAAATATTGTCATGAATTTTCACTGCTCTAAATCTGACAGTTGTGTGTACTCACTTTATCACTTATATGGAAAGTCGACATCACTGAAGATTATGTTTGCAATGAAATCCTGAACCCATCCAATTGATGTAACATTTTCGCACAAAACTCCCTACGAGCATCCCTATCAGTGCTTTTTAGTTCTTAGAACATTGTTCTACATATAGTTTAAGATGCAAATGTTTTATCAACAAGTCGCATGTGGAACACCCAGGTCGCTATACACTTAGGATATCTTATAGCTTACTGAACACCCAGTTTCAACAAAACACTTATGCCACTCATAAATGATATAGACCTATTGAGAGAATCTTTGCCATACTCGGTATGAAAATTCCGTCACAGAATTTGATTCTTCAAACCAAAACTCACTGCGAGAGTGCTCGGGACCGGTTAAGGCAGCAATCTTTATCACAACTGTCGGTAGCGCTTGCTGTGGTGCTATTCAGTACTATTCACTATGTGAGTCAAAACTTGATCTATTTTGTTACAAAATGATACCAAAACCAGCTCTGTAAGTAGTTTGAATAAATTTATATGAATTTACAAATTAGTAAAGTCCTTTTTATTTTAAAGCAACCTGTATTGTTGTACATCAACAAAATTTGTATGATTTTTAATCTTTATTAAATACCATAAAGATGGAAAGGATAAATTGTTTTTATGGCTGATTGGCATATTATAATCACAGCCTTCAACAAAATACTTTGTAATAATTTTTACTAAAGATGGAGCTGTAGATTTGGGTCAAAATCAAAATTCCTGAACTCTAGTGCCTGGATTCATATTAATAGTTTAGTTAAAAAATATGGTAAAATTTAAACCTATTGAATGCTTCTCAGTACACGATGATTGTCACAAAAATCATTATAGTTTAAATACTCATACCAGGTTTTATTAGAATGTCTTTTCAGGGTTATGTTTCTTAAACTGTACTGAAGGTTTTGCCTCACACAGTGATTGGCTGAAACTCTAGGGAACTAACCTGGGAGTGCAAAGGGAAAAGACACCCTTACAGTACAGAGTTTTACTGCATGTCTAGTTACTCAAACAATGAAAGAAAATAAATGTAGCAATGGTACTCATTAGGTCAAGTTGTAAATAAGTGAAGGTCATAAATATTGTAGAATAAAAATTGAATCTCTTTGAAATACACCTATAAATGTACCAAACAAAAAAGTTATAATTACCATCAGTTTCTCCATATTCACTAACATCATTGTCTCTGTTTCGTGATGTGACAGGTACTACACGTCCATCGCTGGTTTTAAGATCAGCAGTCGTTACTAGACGAGTTTTTTCATCTGAACATTTTACATCTAATGTAAACTCAACACTGCATTCTTGACAAAAATCTACGCAACTGCAATCCTAAAAATAGCTAACATTTGTATTACAAATGCAATTAAAAATATTACATATTAGTATAATAACTCGGGGCATTCAATATTAGGGGTGTATATATTTCCAGTCCTAGTCTCTGCCTCCACATCCTCTGTTATTTGATATATTTCATCCATGTTACAACTTCGAAACACAAAATTTATTCTCTCACCATTGTATCAGCTGACCTGAGAATCACCACACATGACCACATTGAGTTATATGTTCTGAATGACCAACCATATAAGGCTTCTTTGCTCATTTTGGTCCATAATTTGTCCTTGCCACTACCTTTAAATAATCATAACTAACCGTATTATTAATATAGTTTAATCAGAAATTTGCCATCATTTGTGAAAAAATTCATGATGTTTTGAGAGAGATCAACAATTGATATCAATGAAAAACCCAGAAAATAATAAATATGAAATGGGTTAACATAGCTTAATACCCTAGGATGTTGAAAAATGGGTAGTTGTAGCTCAGTGGCACATAGGTTGGTATATATGTAGCAACTGAGAATGATTACTCAGTCATTGAGATGTTATTTTGATTAAATAAAATGTTTATTGTGCCAATTTGATAAGTTTCCACAAGTGTTACTCATTTCAATTGAACTACGACTATAATATACAAAAATGATCTGGAAAAACCACAAGATAACAGAACTGTACACTAACACATGAAATGACTATTAACAAGTTGAATCATAATTAATAGTCAACTACCAATTAGAGGTTCAGTGCCAGCAGGTAATTTTTGCATGAGTCATAAATGATTTTATCAGCATAACAACCTTTTGTCCTCTCAGGAGTTAATTGAATGCTTTGCGGTGATTAACGTGAGAAATTTGAGCCTTACTTAAAGTAGAGGAAATTCTTTATTCTTACATTTTCATTCAATTTTTATTAATGGAAGCCAGAAGGCCTTATTTATATACTGGTTTCACGAATAGGATTGCCTTATTAGTATTATTATAGAAGCTTGAATTATTTTTGGTTTATACATATGTTAACTGTTTTCCTAGTATTATTTTTGCTTCTTCCTAATTAAATTGATTATTTTTGAGATTGCTCTCAACATATATAATAAATTAATAATTAATTATAATTAAATAAATAGTTTGAAAAATAATATGAACTTATCTATCATTTGATTCATTTATATTTATTAAACAATTATTGTTCATTTCATGTTTAGTTGTTATAACTGTCATTATATTTTTATTTTGTATCATTATAATGTGTTTTAGGGACCATGAACAGGCACATTTCATGTTTTCAGGCCTACGTTACTACGACTACAAAAGCTATAAGTATTTCTAATATGGACATTAGCTAAATATGTTACATTTGATCAGTACTGGAAAACAATGAAAATATATACCACTCCTACACAATTTCTTTTATAATATCTCAGAGTAGTAATATGTCCTAGGTCAAAATCGTTAAAGTTGTGTAATTTTATTGAGAACCAGTTTACTTTGTACTTACTCTTGTATACTGTATTCTTTCAACTACTTCATCAGATGTGAGTGGAATGAGACCAATTCGTGAAGCTAAAAATTCATCTGACAGAACTGTAGAATTTGCTTCTAATTGTACCCAATCAATTGCCATTGTTGGAGTTTCTGCGATAAAAACTCTTCGCATACTGTTTGCAGTACTAAATAAACAAATAAAAACATTGATATTTAATTAACAAAATTAAACTATAGACTTGCAAATATACACCATTTAATCAATATTTATCATTCATTTAGAAGCTTTAATTTAATATTTGTTTTATTATTAAATAACACAGTGCATGAAATCCTCACCAGAATTTTTTTTTTTTTTTTTTTTTTTTTTTTTTTTTTTTTTTTTTTTTTTTTTTTTTTTTGAGGTTTAGGCTAGATTATAAACTAGTTTGATATTAAAGTAGATGAACAAAAATTAATTAGCCTTGAACAGTCTTATTATAGAATTTGAATTCCCAAGTATTGTTGGTAATTTGTATTATATATATCGTAGCGATTTAGTATTGAAATTTAATGAAATTGTATTGTAAATATGTTGTTTTGAAACAATTGGATCACCATTTACCTGGGAGGACCCTTTTGAAGTATCAAAATCCATTATTTTTGTCAAAAATAAGCAATTTAAAAGTACTAAATCCTAGATTATGAGGTTAGGACATCTGTCTACGTTAATTCATATGGTAACGATGGTAAATATATTGAGTGTCTCATTGCTGCTAGATTTTATGTTCATCAGCGCAAATAGGTCTGCCCAGGTATGATTTCAGAATCATATGAACATGGTCTCTGCAAATAAATATACTGAGTGAGTTTTACGTCCTGGCACACCTGGATATAATTTAAACGGTCTGAGATATCAATGTGAGACCTTGACCATACCTATTAACATTTCTTTTTACTTTTTTATGTTGTTAAACATTTTGCCCCCCTGTTCTAAAGGGGGGCAACTAAAGATTTTCAAATGCAAACCCATATCATGTGACTCCTCATATTAAAGGGCATACAAAAAGAAATCAAATGGTGCAAACTAGAGGTCTCTACATTGCATTTAACAGAGTAAAAGACCCTTACAATAATACAACCATTTATTTTCTTGTCCTGTTGTTCGTTACATGAGTCAACACTAACCCAAATTCTTAAAATAGTTACCTGTTTTAATGCAGTTACCTGTTCAAACTGTTCACCTTTTGGTTGTTTGACAGTGTGCTAGCTGTGTGTAAAAAGCTGAGACAGTGTTCAAGAAAAATTCTCTAGGAATGGTTTGAGACAAGTGCAAAATTCTTTCAGTTAAGTCATGGACATCAGTTGGCTTTGTTTGGTACACCAGGTATTTCATGTAGCACCAAAAGAAGTAGTCAAGTGTATTGAGGTCAGGAAACCTTGCTGGCCATTCCACAGCGCCCCTTCGGCCTATCCACCTTCTTGGAAAGATATTATTTAAATATTGTCGTACTTCACGGCCATAGTGTGGTGGTTTTCCATCTTGTTGTAACCAAATGTTGTTAGCTTCTCGTCCAAACATATTTTGGAGTGCAGGCACAATCTGGTTTTGAAGCATCTCTAAATACATCACAGAATTTAAATTTCCATCAATTATAAATGGACCGACCAAGCGGTTATCGACTATGCTTGCCCAAACATTAACTTTTGAAGGACGTTGTGTATGAGCCTCTACATACCAATGTAGATTTGTATCTTTCCAGTAACGACAATTGTGCCTATTGACGCTATCGTTGGTCATGAAAGTGGCTTCGTCACTAAAAAGGATTCTGTTCAGTAATTCAGGTTCAGCGTCTAGTTTGCCCATCATTACATCACAAAATTCAACCCTGCGGTCATAGTCGTCTTCACTAAGCTCTTGTACAAGTTTGACTTTAAACGGTTTGAAGATTGGCTGATGTCGTGCTCCAAAGCAGCTCTTTTCGTAGATAAGTGGGGATTTTCAACAAAGGACTGCAATTTTCTAATGATTTCTCCTCATCAATTGAAGGAGCCCTTCCTGGCTTGGGGTCTGTCATTTAAAGAATGTGTCTCATTAAACCGTTGAATAATTCTTGCCATATATTGACCTGCCTAGACCTGTAGTTCTTTAACTAGGTCTGGTTAGGCACATGATTGATAATAATTGACAGTTCTTTTAACAGAGCTATTTTCACGGATAAACATAAATGTTGAGGGATGAGACAATAAATAGATTCATGAATTGTCATAGTTAGTAATGTAATGAGCCGAACTAACCTCAAAAGGTCCACAAATCGGTATTTTAAATAGGTTGCTTTCGACAGAAATAATGGATTTCGTTAATTAAAAAGTGAAATGGGCGCAAAAGGATTATATAATTGTTCCAAAAGAAGGTAGGAAGAACACGAATTGGCTACATTTAGCTAGTAAATAGCAACAACAGGAACACTACATATTTACTGAAAATCCTATATGAACTTGTTTGTTATTTAATTTAGAAAACTTATTAGGAACAAGTTCTTACATGCATTAAGTTATTAGGCATACATTGTTCACATGCAAAGCGTGGAAAGAAGACAGAAAGAAGATGAGTGAAGACGTGGGTGTTGAGGTTGACGCTGACAACATGGTCAACTTAATGCTGGAGTCAATGAATAAGTGGGAACATATAGCCAACTTCATTTTCAGAATCATGAAAAGAAAGTAAACTAGGAAGAAGGAAGGAAGGAGGGCTGCCGACACGATGGATATAGCCGGAAGGTAGTTCCGTGTTTGGTAAAGAGCCCTGGGAATTAGGAGTTGGGGTTTAGTGAGGTATACCTTTCTAAGGGGAGTCCCACACCTTATGGTCTAAGTACGTACGCCCACCTTGTGGTGCTTAATGCATTCCCCACCTCCACGGGGGAAAAAAAAAAGGAACAAGCGCTTTAAACTTATTAACACCTAAAACGAAACATCGGTCAAATTGACCGATGGGTAATTTTGCGCTATGATAGTGGCTAAACTGCTTGGTCTTGAGAGCTGCCAGCCTCCCACTACCTTCCTCCCCACCCTCCTCTTACCTCCGAAGCCATTTTCACTCAGTTTGCCCGACGGCTTTGTACCGAGCAGATGCTCTGTGTAAAAATGGTCGGTCAGATTTACCGCGTGTTTCGCCTACCGGCTGGCATTCATTGGTCAAATATACCGTGTGATTTGCTAACAGGTTGTAGTGAAATGTGTTGTGTTTTGCTGTTTTTGTAAGAAACTAAAACGTCTCATGATAAAAATGGTTAGGGCGGTCCTAGCCATGGTGTAAGACCTGGTGACTCAGATTTTAGTGATCAGATACGAAGATTGATAGTAGATGACAGTGAAGATGATAGTGACTTCAGTGAGGTTGATGATCTGGACTATGTTTTGTCTGATGATGAAGGCCAGTAAATTTCCAGTTTATCAGAAGATGAAGATGATTCTGACCTGCTCAATTTTGAAAATAATGCAGTTATTGAAGGTGTTGATCTTCCTGAGTATTTTTTTGAACGTCTGGGGAAGAAATTGGACCTTCGAACGCATGGAAAAGCAAACCACGTGCAACAAATGTAAGAACGCCTGCCAGAAATATGATTACAACTAGATTACCAGCAATGAGAGCACCAGCAAGGGCCTTAGGCAACAATCCTTGTAAGCGTGAAGTTTGGAGGCTTTTTTGATGATGAAATAATTTCAAGTATAGTTATAAACATTAACATAAAGTTGGCCAGTGTTAAGCTACATCTGTCAGCAAATACAAATAAAAGCAATTTACCGGGATACCAATGTGGAAGAGGTGAATGCCCTGATTGGTCTATTATTACTGTCATCAATTCTTAAGTCAAATGACAAGAAAATGAAATCCCTATTCACGAAAGACAAGTTCAGCCACCCCATATTTTGTGCATCCATGTCTGCAACACGCTACGAGATACTAATTGGGTCCTTACGATTCAACAATGCATAGACACATCTACAGGATGAAGATAAAGCAGGATGAAGATAGGAAGCAGGATGATAAAGCTGCTGCGATTTCTGAAATATTTTATAAAGTGATTTCAAACAGCCTGGCAGCCGATTGTCTATATGAGTTTGTAACGGTCGACGAAATGCTTGTTCCGTTTCGAGGGCGTTGTGGATTTCGTGTCTACATGCCTAAAAAGCCTAAAAAATATGGCATAAAGGTGATGTGTTTGACAGACTCAAAAGACTTCTTACCGGAAAGAATAGTGATGGAATGGGATTGACTGAAAAGGAAAAAGAGATGCCAGTAACAGTACAGTGTCTTACAAGACTGTGCAAGATTATCGAAGGCAGCAAACACAATGTGACAGCCGACAATTTGTTCACTTCATTGGACGGAGTGAAGCAACATGGAAAGATGAAGCTCACCTTCGTAGGTACCATCAGGAAAGACAAGCGGGCAGTCCCAGGCAAACAAAGTCGACCTGTTGTCTCAACATTATACAGGTTTAGAGCTGAAATGGTACTTATGTCCTTTGTTTCAAAAAAGAACAGAGCAGTTCGCCTTATTTCAACATTTCACGATAAAATAAATCAAGAAAAGAAGAAACCAGAGATGATTTGTTTCTATAACAAAAACAAGGCAGGAGTTGACATCTTGGACATGAAATGCGCTGTATTTTCGTCTAGCCGAAAAACTAGGCGGTGGATGCTAGCCACGTTTTATCGACTGATCAATATTGCAAGCTGCAATAGTTTCATCGTTTATATGAGCTATTCTGGAACAACGATGATAAGTCACTTCGAGTTCATAAAGATGTTGACCCACGATTTGATTGTGCCCCATCTGCGTAGAAGAATTGAAGACGTTCCAAATCTTCCACGGGACCTGACAACGGAAAATGGAAAGATCTTAGGAAATCCTCCAGCAGCTACTGGTGCCCTTAGTGATCTGATGGACAAAAGGAAAACCTGTGGTAAATGTCCTCCAGGAAGTGACAGTAAGACACAGTACAAATGCTTCAGATGCAGCACCCCGATTTGTGGTCGATGCCAAATAAGGTCATGCTTCAACTGTGCTACCGACAACGTGTAAACGTGAAGTGGGACAAGGTGATACATATCATATCTATTTGGACTAATACGATTATCAAGAAAACTTTCGTTCATTATAATCTTGTTGTAAAATTTGTATGTAATACAACAACCACGTAACATTTCAATATACAAAATTTGTTTATGTAATTACATTTTTCGGTTTTATATGTAAAGAGTATAGAATTTTGTTTTATTAATTTCGTTTGATTTTTGTCAAATAAAATACGATTTGTCATAAAATGTTGTAAAACATCACTATAATGCCTGTGTGTGCCTAGTAATACAAAATTACAATTATAAACACACAAAATAACAATAAAATACTGTAACAGTCAAATTGACCATATGTTTCTCTTAGCGTTTTAAAAATCATGATCCGTTACAGGTGTTAACCTATTAAGGAATATAAAATAATTGGTAATTGTTTACTGTAGCACATCACTTTTGATTTTTTTTGTTTGTTATTTTTGTACTACATACTTGTCCATAAGAATAGTAACATTTTTGTGTGATCAAAAATAAATGTTTTTCATGATGGTAAAAGAGCATAGTTTCAAGTTTTCTAGGTTAAGGTCCATTAAGTGAATAACACCTTAACATAGGTTTGTATGGGAATTGTTTTTACCTTACAAGGTGAAATAGTAAGGTAGCTTATATATATATAAACCACCTTACTTGATCTACGCGTAAATCAACCTCCACTTTTCGCCGCCAAATTCTGACATAATTATTAGATCAGAATTTCCATGATTTGATTTTAATATCAGCATTACATCTGTAGCACTTAATTTTTCTTTTACAATATTGTGGCGAACATGAAAGTCTTGAATTTGTAAATCATTGAAATTAATGAGATCGAACAAACGTAATACACATCTCACACTCCAGTTGACTGTTCAATGGTTTGAACAACACTAATCCCAACTGAAATTTTGCATGTGTGGTATAAAAGCGGTCACCCATCCAAGTAATAACCATGCTCAATGTTGTTCGACTTGAGTGATCAGTCGAAACATTGTGTTTGCCATGTAAACTTAACCTACAAATATGTCATTGAAATATGTTAATTTCGAAGTGAAAAATATTTTTGATCACAAAAAATGTTACTATTCTTAGGAAGACAAGTATGTAGTACAAAAATAACGAGGGGAAATATATTAAAATTGGGGTGTTACAGTAAACAATTACTAAATAATTAAAATAGAGTCTCAAGAAAAAGTATCTACAAACAAAAAATAGATGATTAAAAAAATTGTATAAAGTGTATGGAGTTATAAAGGGTGATGGAATTGTTACATGAAAAGGTATTTAAAACACAAATTGTCGAAAATTTGCACTAAAATAGCAAAGAGAGGAACAATACATTTTTACCGTTTTAATCAATCAACAAGCTATAGGTTATATTTTAGTATTATTTCACAACGGTTAAAATTAATTAACCTACCTAAGCTCTGTGTCTTCAATTTGAAATTTAACATTTTCTTCTGTTAGATCAGTTATATGGACTGACGGCTGGTTAGCATAAGGCATGTTTTAAAGTAATTACTTAGAACGACAATACAAACACAAGTTTAACGGACCGAACTACGAAATACTTCTACACTCTAAACAAAAAGCTTCAGTTTAGTAAACACGAAATGTAGTCTGACTGAGAACAGTGAGAACCAGGTTCATCTGACAGATGTAGCACTGCCTACCGAATGTAACCAAACATATGTTCAACATTTTGGGAGTTACGTCAAATAATTTATAAAAATATAGCGTAAATGCTACTACAAACAGAAATCAAGGATATCGGCCCAAAGGAAACAAATAGCTGTCTAACATTAAAAAATGTTTACTAATAATTAACCAATTTATCAAGTAACCCGAACTACCTAACCCTACTTTTCAATAAGAGGGAAAGGTTTTATTTCATATAAAACCTTATTATTATTCAAGCCGTGACTTGTGTTACAATTTAAATATTTATTTGAATCTCAAACAGCATATATTATTTTCTAGAAAGAGTTACAGTATTACATAACGTGTTGGTAATTAATTGTTTTTAGTTGTTCATGTTTAGGGTTTGATGCATTAAAGTGATTAATTTTATTTAGAGAAATAGTATATTGAATCCAATTAATTCAATCTTGGATATTTAACAATAACAATTATTTGAAACTACATAATTTGACTTTAAAACTGAATATTCAACAATAAAAATCATCAGAGGGTAAATCGACTATATAGCACAATTTGGTATTTAAAAAATGAGTCAATATTTGTTGCCTCAATCAATCCTTGCAAATAAAACAAGGCAACATACAATTAAAGAAGAGGTTGCTTCAGTTCTTTTATCTGCAATGATGGGTTATATTATTGAAAGGTATGTTAGAAAATTATTATTTAAAAATTGACAGCTAGAGATATTTGTAGAGCTTGGAATTAATAAAGGATACATTATTTTATTATTAATTGGTACCATCACAGTCAAGAGGTCTGGGATGTCTTTTCTTAAGTAGAAGTGTCATAGCAAATAAATAACTAATACTTCAGTAAAGTACAATGTTGACCAACAAAATAATTCCATTATTTTAAAACTGTTTTGTATACATAATAAAACAAAAGTACCGGTAATCACAATTTGTAATTATGAAAAATTATGAGATACGGTAGTTGAAAACTGTAAATACATAAAGCCAATCTGCTTATAATATAGGCTACTTTGAGCTTAAGCTTCAAAAAGTTTAATGAAACTCGATTAACCTATTTAGTTTTTACAAACAGATGCTATCTTATATTTTTGCCGTACATAGGCTTATTTAAACATGAAGATAAAAATGACAAACTTTAAATTATTTGATTTCATTTTTTTAGGTGAAAAAATCATCTTAAAAAAAGAGCATAAAATAATTCTCACCACCTAGCCCTCAAATAGTCTAATAGCATCAGGGTCAGAAGAGAACAAGAATTGGTCAAGAGAGAGCTGGTAGGAAAGATGACCAGACTGGTAGGAAGAGAGGGATCTAAACCAAGGCTAAATAAAGAAAGGTGTAGATCAAAATAGGCCACATTCATACTCACTATACTGTGGTTTTAATTATTTAAAATCTATATGCACTACATATTAAGTACTATTTTCACTATTGAATATATTTAGTTTGTAGTCTTATTCATTTTTTCACTTCTGTTGCTAGCTAGAAGTCCATTTAAGAAAAATGACATAAGTTGTTCATTGTAACTTTACAAACTGATTTTAATAATAACAATTATTAATTAATCAATACTTTTAAGTAAAATTCAAATACTTTTATTAATTCATTTACAAATGTTTTATGACATCATATTGGCAACATCGACTAGCTTACATAATTTAACTTCAAGTTCACTTCATACATTACTTGCACAATGTACAAAATTCCCCCCTCACCCTGTTTTTGTATTTGAGTTTCACAAAAATACTGGAGGAGTATTAAATAGACAAAATGTGTATTCATGTAATCATAGATTACCCTGAAAAATCATTCCGCCTTGCAGGTAATCTTGGATGTATGTGCTTTTACTACAAAGTCTGGTGAGCACCACTGCCATGCAACTCTATCTTTTATCTGTCCACCTTAGGGGCTTACTAATAGTGAGTACTTATGTGGGAATCCTGAGGCTGGGTCTACACCTTTCTTCATCTAGTCTTTTTTAGATCCCTCCCTTTCATCTTTCTTTTCAGGTCTTTCTTGACAAATTCTCATTTTCTTCTGACCCTAAGTAGTGAGGGGGAATGGGAAAATATTTTGAAATTGTAATACATGGATTTTTCTTTGCTGCTTTTATTTTATTTTTTACATGTCGAAAGAATAGCTATTGAAGCTATATATTCTAGGGCTAGGAGTTTCTTTTTTATACAGTATTTTTTAAATATATAGTATAAATAGTGAAGGGAAGAAAATTGAGTATGGGGTCGGATCCCCAATGCCCTTCAGTACAGTTGACATTGTTGGTGTTATTATTGTTTGGCTTTTAGTTTGATTTGTTAGATTTATGTTAAGGAGTATTTTATTGTTAAGGTGATGATGACTGATGTTTTTTGTCTTGAAAGAGAATTTAAAAAAGAAGAATATTAAATTTAAAAATCTTTGTATCAGTGTTAGCTCATGGCTCAATAGCTTAGGTCAAGGACATATTTCTTCCAACTATATTAATTTATCTTTAGATCTATACTAAGTGCCTGCATTTGAATTTAAGATGCAAGAGGTTCCTCACCTAGTGAGAATATTGTTTAATCATGTACATGGTGTATTTTAAATGTTGACCAATATTTTGCTAGTGTTCCTTGGATCATTATAAGAAAAAAGTTTATCTCCGAAAAGCTTCTTTTCCATCTGATTGCTATTTTGAGTTTAAAAAAAGTATAACTTTGAAAATATAATATATACGATATTGAGTCCAGATTTAGTATACACATTTTGTGTGCATTTTTTTTACCAGTGTATCAATCACTAAGATGTTATTTAGTATATTTTCAAAATGGTGCTCATTTATAATTTTTAATGTTGAACATCTCTTAAACCATCAACATTACAAAAATATTATAGTAATCTATTGAATGTTAGTAACAGCTGTTTGAATGTTAAGCTAAATTTTATAATGTAATTTTGTAAATATAAACTTGAGTTATTTAGGGATGTTATGTTTTGTGTACAATTCCTTGTTCATTTGGATTCAATATTAATTATAAAACTGTTTTACTTCAAAATTAAAATAAAACATCTCACAAGTCAAGCTCAGTATTTATTGATCTCTTTTACTTCATTTTATTTATGTTTATTATGTCATTTGATGAGAACTTAGAATATGAAAGCCTTGTAATATGTTTTATATAAATATCTAAACAAGTTATTTATGGAGGTCTAGATTAGTTGATTTTGACAATGTGTACAATTTATGCGAGTTAATGTAAATCTGGCTAATAGCTCAAACTACAATGTTCAAACATTAATTTTCACACAAATGTTTTAGCAGAAATCAATCAAATGTGGTGGTTTGTACTTGAATCATTACAATAATAATCAACTATCAAAATTATAGCTTAAGTTATTGTATTTAGAAATTTGAATCCAAACAGACAATTATTTGAACGTACTGACAAACATAAAATCATCATTCCATGTCTAATATGTGACAATTATTTTAATTTAATTTTCTCAATAATAACTTGGTTAATGTTGTTGCTTCTGATTTGCTGATTTTTGTTTTGTAAATAAAATATTTTTGATTTAATGTTTGAATTTTCTGTTATAGATGGGAAAGTGAGCCTATTCAACTTCCTCCAGAAAAGAAAATAGTTTCATCAATTGATTTAGAGTTATCAGTTGAAGATATTAATACAATATCAATCACTGAATCAAAACCATCTTCAGTTAGAAAACAAAATTCTTCAATAAGTCAGAATAGAAGAAAAAAGAAAAGCAAAAGCAGCATGGGTTCTATGGGAATAAGCAGCACAGGTTCTAGAACAAGCCGACAGAAAACTAATATTCCAACAGAGAATTTGTGAGTAAACGATACTTATAATATTTTATTTTATTCTTAAATTGACAGAATGTTGGAGGTTATGTGAAAACCATTGGTGGATTTATTTTAGTAGGAACTGTGGTGAAAGGCTCAAACTCTTTTTTTTTTTAAGTTTGTTATGTGTATTGCATTTTTTGAAATTGAACTAGGGTTAAATTAATTCTTAAACACAGTAGACATTTTTACTTTTTCACATAGGGCTATACATAGTATAGAGAAAGCATGTATAGACTTATGCGTGATAAGTCAAAAAATTGATGTTTTTCATGGATATATCCACTTTGATAGAAAGCAATGAGCATTTTGGCGGGTTCAAGCTTGTTTATATTGTAATAATACAAATATTGTCTTTTACTGGTTGTTTCCAAACTGAGATCAGAAAGAAAAAAAAGTTGGCTGAATCTAAACATGGTATTGGATTTGTTATTCGACATATGAGTAAAGAGCTGTTAGCCATTAAAGTTGTCTTCTGTATTTGAGAGATGTATTATGAGTGTTAGGGTGTTGCTTTTTGTATACCTGGTGTCCCACAAAGAGGTTGGTGTTTTAGAATGTATATGCCGGACATATGGAATAGGTACAAACTTGACACTTTACAGTTATGTTATGTAGATATGTAAAAAAGTACCCTCCAGTTTCATTTTTTATGGTTAATCAAAATAAAATGGGGGAATGACAAAAAGAACATTAATCTTTTGAATAGAACCATTTCCTCCCACAATGCAATGTGATTATAATTTGCATTGCCATCTGTTGAATTTCCATCAGCTGTTGTTTGGTTAACACACATCTGTGAAAGAATTTGTTATTTGTGTTCAATCAGTTTATGTGTAACCTTGAAACAATTGAAATTTTCCATTGAACAAGTAGTGAAATGTTGTACTTGGGCTATTGTTTTTGAAAATGAATATGAAGTGATAAGGTATTTTCAAGGAAACCTACCCAAATGTCGTATCTCCATCAAGAAAATCAATTCATAAATGGAAAACTCATAAATTCATAAACAGTTTCAAAGAAATACCACAGTGATTTCCTAACACAAAAAATGAAGAGCTACTTTATGGAAATCTCTAAACAGACCTTATTCACTAAGAAAAGTTTCATCTGCTACTGGGATACCAAAGTCGTCAGTTCAAATCTATGCCAAGAAAAACAAAATAAATTTTTATAAAACACATTTATAGTTCACGGACTACTGGAAGACGACACAGATAGACAGTAGAATTTTGTTCAAAGGTAATTAATTGGAAAGCTTGACAAAAATGCAGAGTGTATGAAGGAATTGTATTCTCAGATGAAGTTACATTTTATCAAAGAGGATCTATAAACAGACATAATTGTATTTATTATAACACAGAAAATCCACACATCTTACACGAGGATTGCTTGAAATTAAAGGGTATAACTATTTTGGCTACCGTCATCAATGATGGTGTTTTATTGTATGACATATCTCATTAGACAATGACTGGAGACAGATATGCATCAATATTAACTGATCACATAGTTCCTCATCTTACTCAGCCGGAGATGAGGAACATTTTTTTTCTAACAGGATGTAACCCCTCCTCCATTATGCTTATGTGGGGGTACATACAAAAATTAAATTTAAGGGTACTTTTTTTTACATATCTATGAAACATAACAGTAAAGAGTTAAGTTTTTAGAGTGTTATATGTCTGTCATAATTAAAATATACCAACCTCTTTATGGGATCCCCATATGGGAGATGAAGCATAACAGGACTAGTCGCTTGTTCAATGACTCCGAGTGTAGCTAGAAATGGCCGAAATTCATATGTAAGAATGATATCTACCACAAAACTTTGTTATATACAATTTTAAAACAGGTTGATGGGTTCTATAATGGTATTTACCTAGCCTTATATACAATATATACTAGCAGACACTCTTAATCAGAGGTGTCAAACTCAATTTTGCAGAGGGCCATATATTAAATTTAGAATGTGTAGGCGGGCCAGATTCAAATAAAAAAAAAAGTACTGAATTATTATAACATTTTATGTATTTAATTTTATAGTATAATATACGGTTGTTATAAATCATATCAAAGTTATAAAAGTGGGTAATTATTTTGAGCTCGAGGATCCAGATACCTGACCTCTCGTTTTTGACAAGCTCATTGATGTCAGGTATCATATTCGTTGTAATTATTTTAAGAATTGGTTGGAGATGTTCATTCGTAAGTCTTGTACGATGTTTGTTCTTATTTATTTTCATGACGGAAAACATCTGCTCCCATATATAGGTGCTACCATACATGCACAGAATGTGTGCTGCGTGCTTTTTTAATTCCGGGTAGTTTTCCAAACTCTTGAAATATTGTGTATAAAATGTAAGAGCGTTAACCTCTTTAAATTTTTCTTTCAAAATACTGTCCGATTGAAGATCTATCAACTCCATTTGCAAAAGAAACTGGTGCCTGTGAAGCTTCAAAATCGAATGGATTGTTGAAAATTGGGAATTCCATTTCATTCATTTTGTGGAAGTCTTCAAAACGATTGTTGAATTCCGTGATCAGATTTTGCAGAAGTTGAGAATATTGATCCAATTTTTTTGTTTCACTGTGCCAAATGATTTTATGATTGAAATGATCCAAAGTTTGATTTTTTACCTGATTTTCCCACAGCCTCAACTTTGTTTCAAAAGCTTGAATACATGAATACATTTGAGTGACAATCAGATTTTTACCCTGTAACTTTACATTCAGATCAGTCAAGTGTTTTAAGTGGTGTCCATTCTTATTTTTTCAGTGTAACAATTGAATTTTGATTTATGATTCGTATCATAGTGTCTCTTCAAGTTAAACTCCTTACAAACAGCAACTGTTTGATTGCAAATCAAACACAGTGGTTTACCTTTCCATTCTATGAAAAAATATCCAATTTCCCATTTAGACTGAAAAACTCTGCACTCACTACCAACTTTACGTTTTTGTGACATTATGCCAAAATCGTAACAATATGAAACTCAACACAACAATTATGGATATCGCACGTGCAAGACACAAACAAATTCACAATACCTTCACAATCACTAGACTTTACAATCACTACTTCGCATTACAACTAAAATCCTTCTCCAATTGTATCGCTTCAATTACTCGACTCAACTGACTTACGTCGTGCCGATGCACTCCTTTTATATCGATAAGGAAGGTTCTAGTCTAGACTCGAAGCGTGTGAAAGATTTTATTGTTCTCAACAAAATAATAGGGTATTTCCGCTTGTTGCTAAGAGATGGCGTTACTGTCTATCTCTCTTGCTTGTCTAGGCACACGCTGTCCTTGAAACTACTTATAAATGTAGTGTGCGCATTTTAAAACTTCCGTAGAGGAATCGAGTGAAGTCTAAAAGCTCTAAAAAACATGATTCTTCTTTCTGTGACACATTGCGATCGCGGGCCGTATCTTGACATGACTACTCTAAATGTAATATTAAAAAAATAGTCTCTTGGGTCTTTTAGAAAATGTTAAAATGTACGGGTTGATCTAGAGGAATATAAGAATCCAGCAGAGTAAGTTTGTTTAAAACAGTTGTTATAAAGGTTTTCTGAATATCGAAATTGTTTATATGACTACTTTTTTAATGCCGACTAGGCCCTAATGGACCTCATATTTGTGTATATATTAAAAAATCTCCACATGTTTTGCTCGCGTCAATATTTTGACCCTGGCGGGCCTTAAAGCTATACATATGTGAAGAGGCCTCGACTCGCTACACTCGTGTCAGTGACTCGATCCAACTGGATCTCATAACTTTATGAATATCACATCTTCATGGGAGATATTCTTGGAAAAGTATATTTTTGGCAATAACTTTGCCATTTGTCACCAAAAAGAGGTGGGGTTGATACCATTGCATGCAGAATTGAAATATCCAAATTTTTATCTAATATAGTGTGTTTCAACTTGAATAACACAGAGATATAAACAAAAAATTGTTAAATATAGCTACCATTTTGAATTTCATATAGGGCTCTATATGAGGACACTATACTAAATTTCATGTTTCTATGTTATTTTTATGGCTCCTATCCTGCTTTTTACAGATGGGCTATTTTGTACACATGTCGAAAATAACTTTTTCGGTTTACTTATCCCATGAAACATGGTAAGAAAAATATGTTGACATTTTTGACGATTACAAAACTTACCCTATACTTTTGTATACTGGTTAATTAAAAAGGAATGAAATGGTTATTTTTTTTCAGGTTCCTGTGGATTTAATGAAGTTTGTTTAATACTTGTGAATAATTTATTTTTTAATTATATTCTGTTTTATGCCATAGACCTTCCATTGTTGAAAAGTCCAGCAAAGAAGGTCTTCATTCTCAAAGTCTTGAAGGATCTGATTTACAAGAAACATTAGGTGAAGAAAGTTCCCCATTACTTTCCCTTAGTTCACATTCACAATCATCTTTAAAACAAAGCGGTAGTCAAGATTTTTTGCTTAAATTTCTATCTGACTGGAGATTCCTTGAGAGAGATGAAAATGTTGTAATACATTTTAAGCAGGGCAATAAATATAAAGGTCCGCTTTCAAGATGTCGTATGCATGGTAAAGGAGAATTTTTCTGGACTGATGGATCAACATATGAGGTAATTTGGAAATCTTAAAATAAAAAATGTATTTTAATGTTATAGAAAAATAACTGAAAGTAATTTGGGTATGTAGGGTTATTACATTCTTAATTGTTGAGGCAACCTTCTGGCAGTTTGGTGAGTAATGACCCAATGTATCTAACTTACAGCTTCAGCACATTCCTAGTCATGAGGGGATTCAGAAACATAAGGTCCCCTAGATTTAAAGAGGCTCAACACAAATTTTTCATTACTTTTTATCTACCAAAAGCCAAAATTAAAGTTTCAAAAGAGTAACTGTAAAATTTCAAAATTTGTAGGAAACTCAATTTCTTTTTTTTGGCTAACTGAAGATTTTTTTTTTTGGTAGGGTATAGTTTATTAAAATATTTGCTATAGTTTGTGTACAAAATAATATACAACATGTTTTGAAATGGATCAGAATTTGTTCACATGATAACGAAAGAACAACAAAATATAATTTAGGGCTTAGAAGCTAGGTCTATGTTAGAAAATTAACCAAGGTATCCATGGCTAATAAACTAGGGCCAAATGGTCATTACATACATGATCAGGAAATCACAAGTAAACAGACCAATTACTCACTGTACATCAACACAAAGAATAGCAACAACCAATTGATTTAAGGACATACTAGTTGAACAATACTCTTGAAATGTCAATGTCACGAAGAAAGAAAAAGGAGCAAACCTGGTGATTGTGGTCTCACTGAAAATTGCAGAACCACTTCAGTTTCACAAGAAGTAAGTTATTATTTTCACAGTTAGTGCAACAAGGGCTAATGGAGGATTAAGATGTCGTTATTTGACCATAACATCCAATCATTAGCTGGACATTCACTTTCCCTCTTGAGTCGTAAGAAATATGAAGCATTCATTGCTTCTTTTGATATCCTATTTAACAATTCCTTCATTTTGCCTCTCTTCCCAGTCCCAACTCTCTGAGGATTGAATACATATATTTTGAAGTCAGACCTATCATACCTTCTTCTTCTTCATGGTGCGTGCATCCAGCCTCAGGTAATGCCGACCGCACGGTGTCTCTCATACACATAGCTAGCCAGTCTCCAGTAGGTGGGATCAGTCAGAATTCGTCCAAGAGTGCAATTAGGTTGGAGTCTTCTCCTCAGCTCATCTCTGACCTCCGATCTGATGATACAATCAAGGAGGATGTGTTGTTGGGTTTCTTCTTCTATCTGACATACAAGACACAGGGGCGACTCAGCAAGTTGGAAACGAAAAAGATAGGACTGTGTTACAATATGTCCTGTTCTAGCTCTTGAGGCGAATGTTGACACGGACCTGGGCAAGTTCTTGTAGATGACAGTGTTGTTTGGTTCTTTGAGGAGTCCATAAAGATGGTGACCCGTCAGTTCATCCCTCCACTGCTCCACCCACCTGTGTCTCAGGATTCTGTGAGATGCAGCCATGCAGCCTGCAAGAGGTAGTTCTTTAGATGGTATAGGATGCATATTGGTGGCTGCCTTCGCTATTTCATCAGCTTTCTCATTTCCCTGAAGTCCGCAATGACTCGGTATCCATTGAAAGAAAATCTCCTTGTCCGTGGACAGGTTCAGGAGTTCTAAAATCCATGATGTTTGAGAGGGCCGTACTCAAAAGAGCAGCTACTGCTGGCATTCAGTTCACTGTATTTGACGAATACAGCTATCCAGGGGCAGGACGAGGACCAACCAGCTCACCCCAGACCTATCATACCAATATCTACAGAATAAATATGTGTTATAAATCTTGCCTTTCTAGCGGCTGATATCAAGTTGTGATATTTGTTACACTTAAATAAATGCTGCTTAGTTATGTTGATTTCCCAAGGGACTGTGAGCTCACCATAATCAGTTCCTTTGTTTTATGTGAAAAAGCAGTCAGGTCAGGACAAAGGGATTTACCTCTGATGGGTGCCAATTCCCTTGATCAATGAGAATTTGCAAATCATCACTCGATCTCAAACATTCCTTTGTTTTGTTTTTGCTGTTGTAATAGCAAGGATAAAAAAAAAACTTTTAAGGGGACTATGTACTCTTTTTTTCACGAGTATATTAAATGGGAGAACAAAACATCACTATGGTACCATTATTTCATAAACCAACTGATGGATTGAATTGAAATTTTTAACACTTATTAACAACATATATCGGCTTAAATTTTTGTACTTGTAGCAAAATATAATTTATAGTTTTAGAGATATTGTTTTTTTTAATTATTCAAAATTTCTAAACACATTTTTTTATATTAATGTATTGATTTTAACGCTTGTGCATTTTTTTTAGCTTCCCAGTATAGGGCATACACTTCTCACTTGACTTTGCTTTTTTATATATTAATATAATTATAATTTATTGAGCTATAAACTTACCATCTGGTTTGAAAGAGGTGTACTAACTTTCATAATTATATGTCTATTAATTTTGATCAAAAATTGTACCTAAACTTTCAAAACTACACTTTGGGAAATTTAGTTTAAAGTTGGGCTGACACCTAACACTAATATAAAAACCACCAGGGCAATAATCAGCACTCTCACTGTCTTTTCTTGTTCTTTTCAACAGCCTTCTTCTGACCCTTCTTATTTTAGTTTTCTTCTTGAAATTCTTTGTCAGCTTTTTTATGTTATTTTGATAAATTTCTAAAGTCATCAATCATGAATTTTCCAAGTTTTATAACTAACCTATCTAGAATATTAACCTTTGCAATTGCCCCCTCATTGCATTTAAAGTGTAAATATCACTGCATCAGAAACTCCCAGTTTTAGTGTTTGATAACAACGAAAGTTGATTTTGATAGTTTATTCCAGATAACACTATTTAGGCTTTCATTTGGGTTTTGAGTTTTTCCGTGAAGACAACTTTGATTAAGTTCAGGTGAGGTAAGTCCTTGAAAACAGGTTTTGTCATCTCCATACAAGTTTCCGGCAAGGAATCATCATGTTTAAATTGTTTACCATACCGGTATCTCTACATTTAATGAATCATAGCTGTGAAAATTACTTATAAACATAAGTTTGAACTACAACTGCATGACCTCAGTGGTACCTCAGGCCTAACCAGATGTGTATTGTGTGTTTTTTTATATCTAGTAAATAATAATAAAAGTAATCATTATTATATATTTTATTAAACAGAATAAATAGGAGATAATTTATAGCCCTATTATAAAAAGAATTTGAACATTTTTACCCTAAGGGTAGATGGAATAAAATGTTTTACTAGTTTTTTTCCAACTATTAAATAAAGTGATCTTAATCTAAAATTTAAATAACTGAAAAATAGTCATATCTATAACTATAATTCTAGACTTCATTTTCCGTCTTATTAATATAACAATAAACTTAATTTAAAATATTTTTGTCTCTTTGGTTAATATTTATAGTTATTTTTCAGGGAGATTTTGATGAAGGAGAAATAACCGGTAATGGTATTTTAAAATGGCCTGATCAAAGTTGGTACGAAGGTTCTTTCTACAAAGGTTATCGACATGGTTATGGACTTTTAGTTTTGAATAACTATATCTGCTATATTGGAAACTGGTATCTTGGACAGAAACATGGCTTAGGTTATCTTAATTATAAAGATCCACAAAAACAACATGATTACTATAATGGTGAGTGGAATTTAGGTTGTAGGGAAGGTACAGGACTGAGACATTACATTTCTGGTGCAAGATATTCTGGGCAATGGTTGAAGAACTATAGACATGGATTAGGCACAATGGTGTGGACTAATAATGATGTAAGTATACACGTTATAATTGGGTGATTGTAATTGTGGAAACTGGGGGTTTTTTTTTTAATCCATAAGAGATACCAAAAATCTTAAAATATTTAAGCACGGATTACTTTATTTTGATTTAATATTATGCAGTTTTAACGAGGTTAGTTTCCTCTTACTTATTTTTTTAAGCCTCCGGGTTTTTTCAGCAACAGGAGGATTGATGTAGTAATATAGTTTGATGTCCATGCTAAGCTGCAGCTGTTGATGCCCATAAATTTTTAGTTGTTGACATTTGATTCTTTTTTGCACATTTCTTCTTAAAATGTCTCTTACATTATTTGGTACAGTGAAATGTAGGAGGATGTACTCCAGTGATTCCACC
This sequence comes from Aphrophora alni, assembly GCA_963513935.1. Taxonomy (NCBI): domain Eukaryota; kingdom Metazoa; phylum Arthropoda; class Insecta; order Hemiptera; family Aphrophoridae; genus Aphrophora; species Aphrophora alni. The sequence goes on from OY740771.1 coordinate 93,034,333, forward strand.
TCTTATTACCATGAGAATGTGTCACCAAGATTATTTTTTAGGAGGGGAATCCATGTTTCATTACATGAGTGTGGGACTCCTGGATCCACTAAAACCCTAAACCTTCGCTTTAGGTAATCGCCACTCCAGAATTGCTTTAAGCATTATTTCAGGATGGTGACTTTGACATACACCTTCCGACTATGTCATCAGTTCTGAAAACTTAGTCACTGTCTATTACTCTCTTTCTGCAACAAGACGAAATTCAAGAAAATTGTCCCTATCTGCCAGCATACTTCTTTATTCAACATTTCATTAATCAGTGCAGACATGTATGCTGTGACCATTTACTTCCTTTGCTTAGGTCTGTCCAGCTGTCACCTGGGACAGAGGAAGAACTTATGGTCTAGAGTGTCTTCTTCCTCACAATCCTCGTAGTTAGAGCTCTCTCTAAGCTTGAATCTATAAAGGTAGTTACAAAAATTTCCATCACTTGTGACTGCTTGCGTTAAGTAATAATCCGGCTCTCTGAACTTTCCCATATGTCTTAGATTAAACCACAATATGTACTCCTGAGCAATATACTCTTGAGTATATGTCCTGTTTTTGCCATTGCACAGAAATTTGCTGTGCAACAAGAGATTCCTTGGTACATAGCAAGATCTGCCAGTATGTTTTAAAATTCAGATAGGTGTCATTCTCCACCTATTGGCCCACTCTCTTTTAAGGACTGCGATCACCTTAAAACCTTAGACTCCTGGACCGAGTACATGTCTAAAGCTGACGTAGCAGTCATGTCCACTGTTTGGACTGGGATCCATTGAATAGCTATCTATGTTTGTCTTGTTTCTTCAGCTGTGATAAACCTCAACTCATCTATTCTGTAGGAGTAATAATTTAGCTGATCCTATGATAATGTTTGTAGTCTATCAGTATACTAAACTTATTATCTTCCATTGTAAGACAAAATATTAGATCAGCATTTTTAGCCAACAACTCTACATCCATACTGCGGTGGCTGGGATGACGCCTCGAGACCTCCTTCCCCTTAAGTCAACTGAACTGTCTATATAGATTTTCATATATTCATGGTATCTAGTGTTGTCATTTATATAGCTTCATTTCTTAATGCCTCCTTATATTCCTTCACTATCATTTTCTTTGGAAATTCTGTAGATATACTTATGTTAACAGTCACCTTGGCGGCTCCTCGAAAACATTCTTAACACAGTATCAGCTATTCTTCACAATCTTCCAAATATTTATTAATGTAGACTTTGCTTATTTCTTCAACTCTTGTTCCATAACTAGAATATGGTGAGGAACTATGTTGCTTGGGTCATTCTATCAAGGTGTATATTCGGCCTTTGTCGACAGATTTAATGCTACTACAACAAAAACACTTTTTTAAATGGTATTAAAATATAAAGTTGTCTGCCATATTGGAAAAATGGTTGACATAATGTACATTCAAATCTGTCCTTGGAAGTTTCCATTTTTAAAGTGGTTTTATGTCATACCGCACTTATATCAATCACATTTTTTCAACTTGTTAGGTCTAAAGTTTTACTTACACATTTTTCTAGGTGTACAGTGGCAACTGGAGTGATGGAGAAATTGAAGGATATGGAGAATATACCTGGAATACATTTTTCAACAAGCAGTTTGTTATACCACAAGAAAACTGTTACTATGGAATGTGGAAAAAAGGAATTAGGGATGGTAAATGTTCATATATGGTTTTATTGTTAGATTTTATAGAAGGAAAGCATTTGTAAAAAGTTGTGTACAGTAATTTTTATATTAAGAAACTTAATATTGTTTGGATGTCTTAGCACTTCAAAAACTTCTACTGTGGACTCATTTACACATATCTAAACAACAGAGTTTCACTGTTGAAGGACACTTAACTTCAAAATGTGGAAAGGCTATTCATTATTCAAAAAGAAGCTGCAACGTTTGTAAGAGGTTTGATAAAATATGGAATTTTACATAGGTACTTTCAAGGAGTTTGTGTACTCGTATACTGCAACAACTTGAAGATTAATAAATAATTGTCACTAAAATTAATGGTTTGGGTGTTGGGTGGATCATTAAAAGAGTTTGAGTTCAGTAAGGATATTAGGTTTAGGCAGGGGGAATTAACCTGATACATACCCTCTATTACTCAAATACTACAGCACAGTCAGCTAGCTCCATGAACCAATAAAACTATGTTATTAAAATTTATTATATTTAATATAATATTTTAACTAAATTAACTATTAATAACACTAAGGGTATGACTCTATTTAAAACTAGTGGTATAAGAAACAGTATTTGGCAAAAATGGCTGTTAACTATTTATCACAATTAAATTTTATATGAAATTTGGTGATATACCTTTTAACCCATCCACCCATCCCAAATATGGTGGGTGTACAATTGAGGGGGGGATGTGAAGTATTGGTGCTTCTGTAGATTTGAAGATGTGCAGTTCCTTGAACATATCCAGTCCCTCTTCGCCCTTGACCGTGGTAAAGGATTTGCGTCACTGAAGGAGGGGTTAGACTGACTTGATGTAGTATGGTAAAAAAATTCGCCTGCATTTTACTATTCAGGCAACCCACTAGTGAAGCTGTCCGAATGGAAGTATCACCGGAAAAAAGGGAGGTGGTGAAAGGAATTCACCACAATACTTAGATTATCCTGTGTGAATATCTATCAAACAGTTTGTTACCTTAAATTTAAATGTACACAATTAAGTAATAAAGATGAACATACCTTCAAAATGGCATGGAAATGACCTACAGGTTAAGCAAGATAAGTCTAAGAATTTGCCTTCTCAAGTGGGAATTATGTTTATGTATAAACTTTCACAAAATATCAAAAATATTAAATACCAGAAGAGGTTTTTTCGTCAACTCTTGGTGTCAGGAAGGCCAATAACTTTTTATTTTTTGGAAGGGTTCTTCAGACACAAGTGATAAATTGTAGTGAGTTGTTTTCTTGGAGCAGTTTTAAATGCATGAGAACCATTTTAAAATGTAATACTGCAATTCCTTTTTATTGGTCCAATGTAGCAGTATTGTATTTTAAATGTTTATATTTATGGTTTATGGTTTTTTTACCATAATTAAGAATAATTATTTTTATGGACTTTTATTGGATGATAGTATATTTGTTGTATTTTTATATTGAATTTTAATTTTATACTAGTTATACAGTTTGAAAAAATTGTTTACAGCTTGTTGTAATTTTTTGTTAATTCTGAAATTATCACTTTTATAAAATTTGTATGTGTTTCTAATAAAATGTTATAACTTACAACAGGAAATGGCATGCTTGAACTAGCATCGGGAGCCACAATCCGTGGATGCTGGTCAAATGGATTAAAACATGGTCCTGCCGAAGTTGTTTGTGCAAATGGAACATTTGTACATGTACATGATTTGTTTATCAAAGACTGTGTGTCCCTAATATCCAATGAATCTACAACTGAACAACAATCTATGTACCACGTACCTGTCAACTCTGCTTGTCACGACATTGATATAACTGTTTACACAGAAAGATTGATAAAATACAGGATGTATTGTGCAGAAATGAGAATAAATAACGAGATATTTGAAAAATTTAAATTATGCAATGAAGTTCAGAAGAAACAATCTATTTCTGAATTGGAAAGCAATAATTCAAATTTGACAGAAAATTATAAAAGTAATGAAGAAAAATGGCTGCGAAATGTTATATTATGCAATCTACATACTTTGAAAGGAATTTATAAAATGTATGCAGAAATAGGATGTAGTAATACTGTATATTTTGAATCTGTTATGACACGGCTTTTGTTATGGCAGCTGTGGAGAGATTGTGGATTTCATACGAGATTACCTTTAGCTGATATTGACATTATTATAGGTAAGTGGTTAAAATCTTTAAAGTTTTCAAAATAAATATTTACCATTATTTTGAGGGAGGGTATTGAATCTCATCTCTACCTGAGAATTTTGTGATTTGTTTGCTATAAATATATACTGTAAATATGTATTCATTGCTGCATATTTCTGTGTCCAATTCTTCGCTACTAATAATCTTCTCTCAAAGTAGTTTATTACTTTGTTTTAGAACTTCTCCCCATTTTCCCTCTTCTACTTCCTTTTTTTATACAATTCATTATTTATTTGGACAGGCTGTCCTCCTTTTCATCATACAAACTATTTACTACAAACATAAGTAATCTACTGTATGAGTGAGCACACTTCTAACTAATAATGTATTGCCCTATTATAATAGGGCAATTTTGAATTTCATATAATGTATGTACAATAATTATGTTAATTATCTTTGTCTAAAAAAATATATTGCTTGTTTATTGCTTTATATTTAACTACTTTATTGTTGATCTTCAAATGTGGATTCTTTTCATTTTCTCTTTTTCATATCAATTATCTTTTGTTAATTTGGTTCTTAATCATTTGAATTACTCACACCTTATTATTGGTGTCTGCTCTCCCAAATCCCTCACATCTTGACACCCATTTTAAAGTTATTTACATACTATTAACATACATTTTTTGTTCTTGTATCAGTTTCCTCAACATATATTCTTAATCATCAGCTATCATGGGCGTCATCACCAGTTCATTATTGGGGGGGGGGACATATGCCGGGGGTCTGGTGGTATGGAAATTTTTTAAAATTTAACTTCTCAAAACATCCTTTTTATGCATTTATTTTAATATTTTGTCAGCAAATGAAGTACACTAAAACAATAAATCTAATTATTATAACATTTTTAAGCTGAGCGGAGAAACAAACCTTCTGCGCAACGAGTCAGATCAGTTTCAAGACGAGACGACGATACTCCACACCGACAAACTAACTACCAACATACTGGGCTTTATTGCATACAACTATTCAAAATTAATTCTATTTGCGTTTGTAACAGAAATGTAATGTTAAAACCCCTAGTAAAAACAAAGCCCGATGTTTACCTTTTAAGGTTTTAAGTAAATCATTCGTTTTTAGCAAAAATATTTTTACATCTCAAATATTGGGGGGGACGCATCCCCCCGCCCCCGGCAATGACGCCCATGTCAGCTATTACCAATTGATTGTCAGCAAATAATGTTCTTATTCTATTCCATTCCCTAGAATCTTTCCTGTATACTCATCCATTTCAAATATAGAAGTTGAGAGACAGCAACCTTGACACAAATTTTTAGTAATGGGAAAGCCATCAGGTAGCATGTTTCCATCTTTAAATTACTTCAATAGATCTGTAATATAATTAATAATACTGTAATTTTATTTTCCTTGAAATTTTACAAACATAAAACAAAATGTTTAAATTAAAAAAATTAATAAAGATAGCATTATCAAAATGTTCTTAATCCAGAATAAGAAAACTTAGGCACCTCTATAGCAGACAAAGCCAGTTTCGAGGTTGTCATAATGTGGTGATTAACAGTCATATTGAGTTAATCTAATAGCACATGTTTAACCTGTTTTGCCTTTACATTTTTGTTTTTCTTTAAGAGAGCATTCACTTGTTTTGATGTGTGTGAATGTAAGTGTGCTTGTTTGTGAGTTTTAATTTCTTATTACTAATATACAGGGTGATTTTTTTTACCATGGGCACTTGTAAACATGTAAATTACTAATCTGCTGAAACACTGTACATGAGGGGCCATTGTTATTTTACATATAATTTAAAAATCTGTTTTTCATTGAAAAATGGGCTCCATTTTTCAATATCACTCCCAATTTATTAATTTCATTTGGAGAAACTTATTTCGTATGGTACTTCCAGATTCTATACAAAATTTTAAGACTTTTTTATTCTTAATTATTGTTTGATAAACTTACTTTTTAAGAGTAATAAGTGCTTAAAGTTTCGATCATTTGATTTTCAGGAGGCAATTTTCCATACTTCCAATTGTTGAATCAAGTTAAAAATGTAAGTAGGCATACTTTAGGATGTGTAAATACTAATGTAGGACTTTAAATAAAACAAATAATTTGTACAACAAATAAAAACTTGCTAGAAACTAGTCTAAGGTAAGTAAGGTAGAATTGTAGAATAAGCTAACTAAGTAATTAAATAATATTTTGTAAGATTAAATCTGGTTCAAAATACAATTAAAAACTTATTATGAAATGACTAAGGGATTACAGGGCTTAAGGAAACAGTATTTTAAATACAGTAGCCCAACAGTTAAGTTGGTAATACTGTAGTGCATCATCAAACATGTTTTGATCAGTAACTAGCTTGCATTGTTGCAATTTCTTGCTCATGTGTATTCGCTGACAGTTTAGTTTTGATGTAAGCTTTTATGTTTATTTATATCTTATTTGAAACAAGTTTTCTAATGGAGTTCTCAAATAATAAAAAACTGGATATACTTGAAGTTTATTTTCTTTTCTTTGTATTAGAAATAGCGAATTAGCAGTATCAAGTTATGAAGAAAGGTATCTTGATAGAAGAGTTCTTAACCATACAATTTTTAAAAGGATACTTAGAAATTTGAAATTTTTTGGATCATTTACAAAAACATAACGTCACTCCACAGTTATAACTGAGGCGTTAGAAACCAACATTCTTGTATAATTCAAAGATCACCTACTTCCTCAATTAGGAAAGCAAATGATTTAATGAGAGTGTCATATAATTCCCTAGCCAGAGTATTGTATAAACATAAATATCATTAATACAAAGTCAAGATGGTTCAAAAACTCGTTACCAGGTGATGAAGCTAAAGGAGTTTTGTGCAAGGCTAACAATGAGACTGTACAAACTTGAATTACTTTTCAAGATCTGATGAAAGACTGATGAAACAAACTTTTCGAACAATGGTATGTATTATCATAAGAACAATCATTACTGGTCAAATGAAAATCTCCTATTGGTTGTGAATGAAAAAGTCTCTGTTAACTGTTGTTGTGCCATTATTAATAACAGAGTTATTCCTGTTTACTTTTACAATGGCTCGTTGACAGGGCTTAGATATTTGAACTTTTTACAAGAAGTATTGATTATAGCTTTAGAAAACCCACTAATAGTTACCCGAATGGAACTGAGTATCAGCAGGTTGGTGCTCCATCACACAATCATAATATTTTTGCAGAGTTTTTAAACACCTACTTTCCAGTAAATGGATGGCACAAATGGGCCCGTTGCATGGCTCCAAGATCCCAGAATTTGACTTTGTTGTACTTATTCTTTTGAGGCTATTTGAAGAACAGCGGTATAACTTGTTGATGGGTATACAATATCTTGATCAATATTAATAACTGTTCGATGTTGAAAGCAACAAACAATGTATTTGTAAGAGCTCATGCTTATGTACAATACGATGGTGGTTTCTTTGATCATTTGTTATGAAAAATCATTGCTTTGTTAAAGTAAGGTTGTTTAACATTTTGTTTGTGTTTTGTACTTAGCTTATAATTACACTAGATTGTAGCAAGTTTTTATTTATAACAAGTTGCACAAATTATTTGTAGTCTTATATTAGTATTTAAACAACCTAGACTATGGTCACATGGAGAAGTTCAGTTGCGTAGCACAATAATTATGCGGTGGATTACTAACTTTAGAACAACGGGTTCTGCTTTGAAAAAGAAGCCGACAGGCCGTCCAAGGTCAGCTCGGACGTCAGAGAACATCGATAGAGTCCGTGCTGCTGTGGAAAACAGTCCTCGTAGGCCCGCCCGTAAACAAGCTGCTGCTTTGAACATGTCTGACCGCTCGGTTAGACGAATTTTACGGTTCGATCTGAATTTTCATCCATATAAATTGGCTATTGTGCAGCAATTAAAGTCCACTGACCATGCAAAGCGACAAACATTTGCTGAAGAAATGATTGATTTAAATGCCGATGAAGAAATTTTAATGTTTAGTGACGAGGCGCATTTTCATCTGGACGGATTTGTTAACAAACAGAACTTTCGCTATTGATCATTTACAAATCCCGAACAGTTTCATGAACGTCCTCTACATAGCCCCAAGGTCACCGTGTGACCTAATTGAAAGAACGCACGGAACTGCCACTGAGTAGCAATGATTGAATCGCCACTTTTAAAATACGCCTCGATAACAAACGCGCGTTGCTCAGGCGACCACTGCTCCATGACTACTGACAATGGCATCGTGTAGGCTTTCCAACAAGCCTACCCCCACCACCCCTAGACGTCCTGTCGCTGAACGGTGCGCAGCAGAAAAGATATTTTTTTTGCCGCACCCTGTATATATATATACTCGTTTTAACCCCTTAAGTGTTTATGTCGGTTTAAGCCGACGCTACAAATATCGATAAAAAGTGCCGCTGTCAGCTAAAGCCGACGCTCTTAACTTGCCCTATTCTATTTCGTTCTCTGTCGAAATATTACGTTGTAGTTGCTAGTATTGCCGCTAGATAGTGTTGGCATGCTCTCTAGAGCATAACTTATAAAATTACCGCTTTATTTTTGTTCTCTTTGGATCCGCCGTGAACATTATATTTACAAGGAGTCGCGATATGTCCGCAAGGAGTCGCGATACCAGTGCAGCGAATGTGATGTTGGGCTGTGTGCTGCCCCATGTTTTAAAATATATCACACCCAAAAAAATTACTAAACATTAGTAAGAAACTGTAAACAATCTTTATTGTGTTTACTTTTATTTTTAACAATGGTTTTATTACATTTTACTTTTTTTTAATTGTTAGGTAAATGTGTTTTTAATGTATTTGCAGAAAATTTTTAAATTATATTAAACATGACATTTATACTTTTGATGTTGCTTATATTTTCTTTTAATGCCTATTTTTTAACTTCCAAGTTAACAAACATTAAAATAATCAAAAATAGGCATTTTTGGGTTGATTTAGGCAAAAAAAATAAAACACTTAAGGGGTTAACCAAAACCAGCATTTTGAACCCAGAACATACAGGTTTATATAATATAACGTTCTACATTTGAGGTCTTTAGTAGCCTAATGACAGTTTTAATACAGAGGACTGCAACGCAGATACTGTTACTCATATTATTCAACACATGATCAATAATCATGTTCAATAATCATGATCAATAATCAAGCATGTTCTCTCTGTGCAACTAGTGTCACAGAGAGAAATAACCAACACAAAGAAATAGACCATTGTAAACACTCATATTAGTCGATAAACGACACTGCTGTCAATTGTGCACTCATTTCAGAAATTCTTCAAACCCATGTGCACTATTTGTAAAATTATTTTTAAGATTTTTCTAAAATGCTCTCAGTTTGACTACGTTCATAAGTTATTTGTAAAAGTAAGTTCATTACTTGTGTTTGTATAAGAACATATACATAACAATAGGGGCTCCCGTTTGTGGACACTCTACGATCTTTTATTTATTTTCTCTTTCATATGTAAAATATTATGTTTCTGGCAAAAAAAAAAAAATCAGCTCTTCACCTGTTTGCTAATATTGTAAATGAATATTTAAGTATTCTACATACATATTATACTTCAAATTCAATTTATTTATTGATTGAGTGAATTAGATCTGATAATCTTGTAAAAGTAAGGTAGATCATTTCAGGAACCTTTATTTAAGCTTAACAAAACAACCTACAGTATTTATTTTCTACTAAAGTTGGATAGTTCTTATGATAGCTTTGATACCAAAGAAGGACTCTAGTGTTGCAACAAAAACACGTCAATGAAATTTAATGCTGAGTTGCATTCTTCTTTGTTTGAAAGCTTTTCACTTGTTATTGCTATTAAAATTAACAATACATTATTAGGTTACTATTTTCTTTAAATTCAAGTCTATTATTATATAAATCAATCTTTTACAGCTTCAAATGCCAGTACACTTATGGAAAGTGAACACTACCCATTTGAACGCATTCAGTTTTGGCAATTCTTGCATTGCCTTATTGAGCTTTCCTGGCAGTTTTACATTTTAAACTATAAAGAATACATGTCCAAAGTACCAGCAGTTTTAGCTTCTGCACTTGACACACTTATAAATAATGATATACTACCAAATATGGGTGCTCACACAGGTAAATAATTGGTGATGTAAAGTAGCTACTATTCAAAACAGTTCTGCAGGTTTTAAAGGATCGACAGAGTAATCTGACTGGTGATATAGTTTATACTCTATAGTATGAAATATAATTGTTTAACAAGGCGTAATGAAAAGTCCTACTAGAAAAATTTTAAATGAAAGATTCATTTTTAACTGTTTTTACTACAACCTTCTTACAGGAAGTTTTTACCTAACCAAAAAATAAAAAGCTACCTCACTCACTACTTTTTTAATGTTTTTTTAATTTTTTTTATATGAATTAAAACCTTTTCATGTTTCATAGGGTTACAATAATATAAAATAATGTTTAATGTTTTGATTACTAAGATTTAGTCTAAAATTTGATCTAACTTGTTCAGACACAACAATGTAAGAGTAGAGTATAAACAGTAGTTAGATCATTAATGCTTCCATTTAAATGGTGTATGAGCTACAAGTGGTTGTTTTTCAGTTAAAACAAGTCAAAATTCCAGGGTTTTTATATACATTGATACAGGATAATATTTACTGTCATGTGATTACAATTATTAATGATACATCACAATAACAAATGAAGGAGAATTTTATCCTTAAACATTTAACTTATATTACTTTCCCGTCTGACGGATGGTTTTTTCAAGAGTAATATACTTTTAAATATTACAATGGTAATAATTACTCTGATTTCTTGATGTGTAAATATCATTGTATGTCACATTGCACATTACGCCAAATTGGGTTTATAAGTACGATTTGTAGATGTATTAAAACTTCTAAGGAACCAATGACATAGAGAGATAAAGAGTTAAATTATATATAGAAAAAAGTAACATAAAATTGGTTGTGTAAAATTACTAAAATTAAAAAACAAACTAAAAGGGAAAATATTTAGTAAAATATTAAATAATTAACTCTGAAATTATAACCTATAAATAATCATGTATTTTATGTTTTAACACTTTGAAGGCAGTAGCCATGAAACCCTACAGTAACCTAGACAAAAGTATACAAAACAAAAGACGGATTGTTATTAATGATGGAAGTTCAATTTTATTATTATACATTTTTCGGACATTTGCCATCATTTGTGTGTTAAAAATCAAAACAATGTTGGTGTTTTGTGTTTTTAACACACAAATGATGGGAAATGTCCGAAAAATGTATAATAATATAATGTAATTATAATTTATTTCTGCATTAAAAAAACTGACATTGATTGCAACAATTACATAGAGAGAATAAGGTTGAAACAATCTCAAAAATGTGTGGAAATCAAAGGTGATTATTTTAAAAAATAAAGAAAATTTGTAGATTTTTTGATTATAATAATTCATTTTGCCTTTTAATATGTTTCTTTTATTTCAAAATGGACCTTTTTTAAAAACATGCCTCGTAATGAGCACACACACACAATATTGGTTCATATATAACAAATAGAAATATGTCCATCATCTAATTATTGGACCATGAGCTGCTACTACAGTATTAAAATTCTTTTTATAGTAGAAAATAATAATTATAGTTTGCATACTAAAATTATTTAAACTATGTGGTATTAATTCATATACTACTTTCTAGGCAATGCTCTATTCAGATATCGAGACTTGCTGTCAATCGATGCTATGTACTGGTTTTACAGAGGTCTTGGAGAAACATTATCAGCTCGCCAATTTATCAAGCTCATCATGATACCAGATTCATCAAGTCAAACACCAATACCTTTATATCCTTCTTATGCCTTGCAAGGTATTTTTAAAATAATATTTTATTAAATAAGTTTGATTCTTATTTAGAGTTTATAAAAGTAGTATGTATGATAATTATTTTAGATTGCATGTGTGTGTGTGGGAGCAAGTAATATTTGTTTGATTAATACTAGAATTGGTCACTTTGTAAGCTGGCTATGTGCAGCCTAAAATAATGTATTGTATTGTCTCTGATTCTTGTATAGAAGGGATTCTGCAAATTTGTGCCGTTAAGGAGTTCCATCGAAGGCTATCTAACAGACTCAGTATTTTGAAGAGCTACAGACCTGATTTTTGTACAACTTTAACACACACACACTGCACCGAGCTATACAGGTTTTATTAACCTAGTATGCTTTTGGCACTTCTTTATATCCCTACCTCCCCACAAGCCTACTTTTTCTGTATCCTGTCTTGGGGTCGTATAGTAATATAATATATCTATCTATATGTATATACAACACCACCAGACGCAAGATAAAGAGAGAAAGGCAGAGAGTTAAAATTACGAAGCCAAAACCCTTCGCCTCTTTAAGTTTCGTACACAATTTATTAAAAAAATTACAAGTATCGTTTGAAGTCTTGACCTATCTAACATCTCCTTCCTCATTGCACTGATACAGCTGGCTAGCAATTGCCGTTGTACTTGCATCGGTCTGAAGGAACGTCTCCTCTCCTTCCACTGATTGAGCTATCACCACCAACTCCAAAAAACAGGTCCTTGACCGCATGAAACGCTTGCTGCATCTCTGCACTCCACTCCCATTTCCTTCCTTTTTGCAAGAGTTGATCTAAGGGTTTAGTGGAGACAGCATATTTAGCTGTAAATCTCAAATAATAGTTGACTAATCCGAGAAATGACTGCAATTGCTTTACAGTTGTTGGGATTGGAAAATCACGGATAACATTTAATTTTTCTGGATCAGTTCCTATCCCTTCCCGTGAAAAAAACATATCATAAAAATTTAACTTTTTCTTGGCAAAATAATGTTTTCTTAGGATTAATAGTGAGGCCGCCATTTTGAAATATTTGTTCTAAATGCTGAAGATTTTCCTCGAATGTTTTTGATAAACATATCAAATCGTCGACGTAGCTAAGGGTAAATTCCTCCACCTTGTGTCCCAATGTCAAATCGACTGCTCTTACCAATGCCGCCATTGAATTCTGTAACCTGTAACCCAAAGGGGACTACCTTAAAGTTGTACACATGATTCTCAAAAAGGAACCCAGTAAATTGTTTTGATCCTTCTGACAATGGTACTTGCCAGAAGCTTGACGTTAGATCAATTTTACTTATGTATTTCCTCCTTCGTCCCTTTCTGAGAATATCCTCCATTGGTGGAATTTGAGATCAAAAATAATTATAGGATGCGATGTATTATATGAGTTAAAAACTAAAATTAATATGAATGGAAAATATATAAAAATGTATGTAGAGGAAGAAGAAATAATAATGAAGTTTGAAAATGAAATAAAAAATCATTTAAAGGAAAGAATTTTGTAAAGAGTCAGTATATTTTAAAAATAATTTCAAGGGGATAAAAATGAACAAAATGATTAAACCCGAAGTCATGATAAAAATGTTATGAACAAAGAATTGTTGCGTATTAATAGAACACAACAAACTTTGAATCTAGGGAGGGAGTGTGTAGAAAAGTGGATCGATAAACGGACAAGACTACCAGGATGTGACAACCCCGAACAGTGTATACAAACGGTGAACAAGGTTCTAGTTTAGGAGGGAGGAGATAAAGCATCCAGAGAAATTGAATGCTTATCTAGAGATGAGTAAAAATAAAAATTTAATTAAACTAAACCATTATTATAATTCGACGAGTAAACAGATAAATAAAAATTATAATGATGGAATCAGACAGAGTGGGATGAAAGTAATACCTGTGATGTCATTCGGCGTGCGTAGAAGAAAAGCTAGATCCAAAAGACACACTTGTAACACATAGGCACAAAGAACACTATCCACACTAAATAACGAATATGATAAGTGTATTTCAGGCCTATCAGATTCTAAGAAAAACGACATAACCGATTTTGACAAAACCCGAAAACGATGCACTACGATGGAAAGACAAGAAAAAAAAATTAACAATATAAAATTTCATATATACTTCCAATTAATAATAAATCGCATTATCAAGTTAAACAAAACACAAGAAGAAAAAATAAATATAACTCAAATAATAATAATAACAATTCGAGAAAAAATAAGAAAGATTTCAATGATAAGTTTAGTAAGAACTATCACAGAACACACGTGAAACTAAAGACTAATCTAAAGCGGTACTCTGCAAATAAAGCTAGGAAAAGAGAAAGTAGGTTAACATCCAATGTAAGGGACCGATGGGTAAATAAACAAGGGGAAGATAACAAAAGGGTTGTAAACATGATAAAAGTATCAACTGACTATTCCCATTAAACAATTTTAATGGTAAATGAAGAAGGAAAATTGCAAGAATTAATAAATATAAAACCATTTTTTCTGAAATTCCAGGATTGCCAAATAAATACGTACATGAACTCAAAATTGGATCAAATAAAACATTTGTAAATAGGAATTATCCTATCCCGTTAAATTATAGGAAAAAAGTGAGGGAGGAATTAGATCATATGCTGAAGCATGGAATAATAGAACGTTCTCGAACTCAATATATCAACCCAATGGTTGTCGTGGTGAAGCCGGACTCGTCCATCCGTCTGTGTATGGATGCCTGGAAGTTGAATCAGCTGATAGTGCCTGACTATGAGAGTGCACCCAGAGAGAGAGAGTTCTATTACTATTAGAAAGATAAAGTAGAGCTAGAGTAATCAAATTAAAAAGAATTTTAATTAAGATTTAAAATTTCTTGTGAAAACTATCAAGAATAAATTTATCTTGTAAAATTAAAGGTAAAAATTCATTCTTGCAACGAACTAACATTGTAGGCGGCTCCTCGGTAAAGTGGAGTTCATTATTATGGCGAGAACTACCGTTCCAAGCTGTCAGTGAGAAAAGGAGTCAAAGTAAAGTAAAATATTTGGTAAGATTTTATATAAATCAAAGAAAATACCATTTTTTGAAAAGAAGTTAAAACATTCTATTAAAGTATTAAAATAGGTCAAGTTCTCTGACCTAAGTTGTAAATTCACACTCAGTTTACAATCGACAATTTTGTTCTCCAGAACCTTTCCAAGATGATATGACCCAGAGATAGAAGTCCATATTGTAGAGTCAAATAATAAATTTGTCTTGATTAAGAAATCAATAGAGCTAAGCTGAGTGGCAAATAATTGATGCAGAGAGCATTGTGTATTTTCTAAGAAATTATTATCAAGGTATAAGAATTGTTGTGATAGCGGAGAGTTTGTGATAGGAAACTCAAACAGTGAACAATCAGAACTTTGTATCGTTCTATAGCAGAACCTGCAGCTGACCGCCCAGGAGTTCAAGGAGTGTTAATGGTAAGCATTAGTGAAGATGTATATTGTGTTGAATTATTGTTCTTGTGAGAAAAGATATTAAGGTTAGAAGGTTGGGTGAGGAGGATTTTTATGACGGTAGGTGGGTGTGTGAGGTCCTGAGAGATAGCGGAGCAAGGTAGGTGTTTGTCTCAGTGTGTAAAAGCTTCTTTACAACACTCAGGAAATTAAGCAACTCGATTATCGCCTCGTTGCTCAAAGCTTCCTCTAGTGCTGTAAAGGAACCCATTTATTACACCACTTATGTAAATATCTATTTTAAAATTAACGCAGTAATTCTCGATTTTTAACAATATTTGCTAGCAATTAAGAGGAAATCCAGGCTGTTCGATATATTTTTCATGTTTCAATGACAACATACATTTTATCTATAAGAAAGTTGGTATCTATTATATAACAGTTTATTATTGTTATTTTACTATATTTAATCTATGTATTTATAAAAACAATGCACATTGTTTATTTTGTAGCTGGGGTAATAGAACAGTACTTCTTGTCCTCTTCATAAACTAAACTCCTCCTCTCATGTACAATCCATAGCTCATACCACACGAATTAATAGTATATTTCCTTACTATGACCAAAAGTGAAGCTTTTCGATACAAGCTCAAGTTTAACAGTTATTTACAATCTAGAGTATCGGTTGTTATTTTAAATGTGTTACAATCGTTAATTAATTCGTATAAACGAAGTAACGGAGCTGATGACTTCGACCTCAGCTGATGTTTTTAGGTCCTAGGACTAAAAATAACAACTTTAGCATCTCAATACTTGTATTGAAAAAAGCTGTTTTTGAAGCAGTAGGGCTAAAAACATTTTGCATTTCTACATTTATAAAATGTAACATCTCCCTGTCTGGTTAAAACTTGCGAAACGCTGAAAAAATTATCTTTCCTATGTAGTTACATTATCTGGTCAGGTTTTAGTCTATGTTTGATTATAATTGGTTCAAAGAATATATTTGATAAATTTTAAAGTTGGTACTTAATTTAAAAATTACTTATAATTGAAATAATTATTTCTTCAGATTTTAAAGTTACTACAGTGCTTAAAACTGATTTTGTTAAATAAATTATGAACTTCAGCAAATCTATACAAGTATTGGTTTGGGCTGAAAAAGTACTATAATGACATCTATAAACTTTTTTAGGATTTAGTAATTGTGAATTGACTAAGATAAACCTTATTAGTAGAACTGTGTTTATTAATTTCACGGCAGTCCCCCAACAAATTAGCGTATAATGAATTGAATGAGTGATCATTTTGTTTTATGAAGTAAAATTCATTTAGAAAAAATACTCAATATTCTATTTGTAAGATTAACAATATATATATTTTGTTTAGGGACTAATGCATTTAGCATTGGAGGAAAACTAATGTACCTGCAGGGTGAAGAGCCACTGTGTAGTCAAGAAAAGTTAATAGCCAGAGAGAATGAACTTCCTTATACTCTACCAATGAGCAGTTTGCAAGATATTGGTAAAAAACGTGCTGTCAAAAATTTACTCAAAGTTTGCCCAACAATAAAAGAAGAAGGCCTTTATATCAACATAGATTATCAGGTGATGATAGTAATATGTTCTTGACACAAAGTATATCAGGTATAATCATAATTTACATTGAGTTTTGTATACCAAGTTTCATAAAAATTAACTAAGTAATAACGTGATTGTCTAAAAATAATTTTGTTTGTCAATTTGATGTTAATACTAGTGTAACAGGTTAATTTATTTTTGTGAAATTTAATTATTAATACACTGTGTCCCAGTCATTATTATAATTTATTTTACGGCAGATAAAACAGGGTTCCTTTTTGTTTACTTATTTCAGACCATTTATTTCCTCCCGAAATACCTGTGGTGCTAGAAACTCTTTGAGAAAAAAATTATGGTTTTTGTAAAAGACCTATGTTTTATAATTCACATGTTCAGTTTAAAATTTACATCATTTCAGTTTTATATCTAAACGTATAAAAAAAAACATTATCGTTTTGTTTTTATAATGCTATTACCTTTTACTTTACAATTACTGTATTTATAAAATTTTCATTACTGTTGAGACCGATGGTTCTTGGTGGAATTCCATGTTTAAAGATAATAAAACACAATTATTTATTTTGTAATATCCACTTTTAATTAGTCTAGCCGACCAATGGTTTCGCCTGCTAAGGCATTGACGAGGCTGTATTACAGTCTGTAATACAGCCTCGTCGATGCCTTAGCAGGCGAAACCATTGGTCGGCTAGGCTAATTAAAAGTGGATATTACAAAAAAATAATTGTGTTTTATTATATTTATAAAAAGTTACGATTTTTTAATACCATAAATAATTAAGTGTCACCACAAAAGTTCTATTCCTTTAAATCAATAATTTATGGAATATTTAAGATAAATAATTACACTTCAACATTGTGAAAATTATTATTTTATTTTTAGTAGAGATAAAATATAAAAATATACAATTTAATTGCAAAATATAGATTTTTGTGGAATTTTTATTTTATTTGACTATTTTTATATTTATGACAAACAAAGTCACATGAAGCGTACAAATTTATATTAAATAATAATGAAAAATTAATGTTCAATTATTGTTTAGAGA
Source organism: Aphrophora alni (assembly GCA_963513935.1). NCBI lineage: Eukaryota > Metazoa > Arthropoda > Insecta > Hemiptera > Aphrophoridae > Aphrophora > Aphrophora alni. The sequence continues at coordinate 93,052,157 of OY740771.1, forward strand.
AAATGATATTGTTAATCAAGAATAGATTGAAGTTTAATTTTTGGTTGTGCCTCTGCTTTAGTTTTTCCTATTTCAATTGTAACTCATCAATTTTTATCATAAATTTGAAACTTAAAGACAGAGGCAATTTAAATTATATACAATAGATATTTTTGATATCATGTTCTTATGTTATTAACAAGTAAAGTGTGAAATGGGATAGTTTTAGTACCACCTTTAAAACACTATTGCTGGGTCCATTTTAATCGCATCAAAATGAGTAAAAAATAAAATTGTAAGACATTTTATTAGCTTTAGATTTGTCTGTTAAATTTTTTCATAAAATTCATACTTTAAGAAATAATCACAAAAGAAAGATTTTTCAACCCCTCCACCTGCTTTGCTTTGGAGAACTAGGAACTCATTGATTTCTTAAAAATAATGTATTTTAAAATAACTTACTAAAGTTTTTTTTCCATTTTAATTTTTTCTTTTTCTAATCTGTATTTTCACTGTGCTCAATCATTATTTGAAAATTGAGTTCAGGTATGACAAAATACAATTGAACTTTAGGGTAACTAGACTTTATCAAGATCAGTTTATCAATTTAATACAAGATGTGAAGACTATTATACGTAAAACATAATTGTTTTAGATTTACATGAGTCTGACCAGTTGTCTTGGCAAGATTATCCTACTTGTTTTAATTTTTCAATTAAACTGTTTACTATAACTAGAACTTATTGCTAATAGCGATTCATTCGCATCTAGTAAGTAATAATTACACTACCCTCTTTATTACATCCATGATTTAGTTGATATGGGCTTACAGGTGTGAATTAACATGGCACTACACTGTAAGTTCTAGATTGTTTTTTTATCGTGATATTTAGGTTGCACTGTGATTTTAATAAAATGCATTGATATTAATGTTTATATATATATGCCAATTCATAATTCTCTCTGTTGTTTCAACATTAACAGTCCAGTAACATAGATTTATTCCTAAAACCTATGCCAATAGACAAGGAAAATATACAAGTTTTTTCGTAGTTGATGTCGTGGGTTTTACCGCTAGAAAGCAATATTGTACAATCAAGGCATTTTTAGATGAGCTGTGGTAAATACTGTGGTAAAAGGAGGAACATACACATGATCTTTCATATTACTCCAGAGGAAAAGTGAAATCGGGTGACCTTAAGGGCCAGGACATAAGAGGTAAGTCTTTGTTTGAAGTGCGTCCAATTCAGCATTAGGAAGACTAGCATTAAGGTAAGCAAGTACATCTAAATGGAAATGTGGTGAGCGCCATCCTGTTGCAAAATGAAGTGGTTGCTATCTCATCTAATTGTGGCTTAGCCATTGCTCCAACATGTCAAGGTAAGTAATGCCAGTAACAAAGAGAAATGGTCCATACATTTTATTAGCAGATACTCCATAAAACACAGTTCCTAACGGAACCACGGATGTGTTCCATTGTGTGAGGATTTTCCGTCCCCCAAATACACACATTGTGACGATTGATCCTAACACAAATATAAAATAATGTGTCATCATTAAAAACAAGTTTATCGGTAAACCCATCGTCTTCTTGCTTTTCTTGAAATTCCCCACAAAACTGGTAATGAAGATTATGATCTAGATGAAAGTGCCCGTACTAGATGCTGCAGGTATGATTTGAAGATCAGTCTTTTGCGTAGTATACATCAAACCGTTAATTGAGGTATTTGTAGTTCTCAACTTACGCAATACAATGATTTTTGAGGACTCTTGTTGAAAGATTTTTACACACTGTTCAGACTCAGACAATAGCCTCGGCCAGCCTGTTCATTTTGCAACACACAAACAACTAGTCTCTTCGAATTTTGTACACAATTCTTGTATAGTTTTGTCCAACGGTAGGCCTGTCTGAATTGCCCTGTACATATTTATAAAGGATAATGAGTGAAATAAATTATAATGAATACATTTGAGATGTTGATTACACTACATAATGATATTACTATTTATTTGCTTTTTAGCTGAATTTAGAATTTATGAAAATTTAAATATTGTATAAGTGATTGTAGAGATGGTGGTGAAATATAATTTATTCAAAGTTAGAAATTAAGCATTAAACATAATGTGTAATAAAAATATAGGTTATATATATATATATATATATATATAATTTATTTAACTACAGGAATAAGCATTAATATACCAAACCTGCCAATAATTTAAATCTGCTGTAAGTCTATTATAAGTATGATCATTGATTAGTTTCTGTTTATACTAAATTGAATAATTCCATAAATCTCAGTAGTTATTCAAATGTAAAGAAAGTTAAATCTTCTCATTTTTCAACAATAAATTCCAACAAAAATCTTCTCGTTTTAAATGAACTTTTGCTATGTGTTAATAATTTTTCTCTCAAAATATAATCTTACAGAATTAAGTAAGGTGTAGTTAACATTTATATACTTAAAATAATTTTTGTTTATATTTAATTTGTAGTTGGTTTTTCTTGAGTTTTATGAACTTTTGCTGCTCTGTGCTATAAGCAGTGTTAAAAAGGCCTTGTGGATTGAAAAGAAACGTGAACAGGAAGAAGAAGAAAGGCTCAAAAGAATAGAAGAAGAAAAACTTAAGCTACTTGAAGACGAAATAAAATTAAAGAAACCTAAATCTGGAGATAAAAAAAAGACTGCAAAATCACACAAGAAAGCAACAGCATAGTGTTGATGTGTTGCAACTAGTTATTTAATATATATATATGTTTCTTATCTTGTCTTGTTATATCATAGTTAAACTATCTTTTCATTTTTGTGATATTATGTTTGACTTTAAATAGCATTATAAACAAATTGATTAAATTATTTTTATATTTAGCTGCTCAAAAGAAAAAAGAGGAACTACTATTGAGAAAATATAATTTCTGCTTTTTTTTATTTATTAATTTTTTTTTTAGCCAAAACTATCTTTTTATATTTAGCTGATTTAAAGATTTTTATATATTCCATACTTTATGAACACTGTATATAGAGTTTAATAGGGCACAAACCCTATTCTGTATTAATTTTTTAATTTCCTTAGAGTAATTTTTCTACAGTTTAACCCAAAATGGATCTATTATGAAAACCAACTGAAATTTCTTCCAAATCCTCTCTAGGCTCCTTACAAAACTACTCATACGTATCTTGGGACCATACCCCTAAAGATTTCACCCCCTTCCAATTACATTGAATCTCTATTGATAAAAGGTGATTTGTGCAGATTTCATTCTGCAAGAGCAGAGTAAGAGTCATACTACTTCTCTTATTTTAAAGTGGTATCTCAGTAAGAAGTATTCAGTTAACAGATATATTACTCACGTCGTAAGTCCTGTCTGCTCAGTGAGAAATACTTTATTGTTTTTACCGGACATTTCTAAATATTAAGTTGTGTTTCCCATCTCTTTGGTTTTCTTTGCCGCCTCATGTTAAACAGAGATAGGTTACTTCAGTTATCACCACTTTAGATAATTATCCACTTATTCCTATTAAAGCCCTTACTTTTAAACCTCAACAAATCGAATAATTCTGTTATCAGAGTCTCACTCACAGATAAGAAAATAGGCAACTACAACCTGTGTTCATGGTAGTGGCATAGCCAAAGGGAGAGATATCAGGATACTTCCCCCCCCCCCCGAAAATCCAGTGTATCCCTGTAAAAACTGTTTCCTTGAAAATAAAATTTGTATAAAAATAAATGTCTCGGTCGTCAGCTAAGCGTCAGCCTGTTACCAATTTCTGGAATCCTCTCCCCTCCTCTTCCTCCTTTCAGTTATCGACAGACACCCGAGTGTGGCAGTCAGATTATTTTTATAGAACGTCTGTCATTGTTTTTATTCTAAGAAAAGGGGCACTGACAAGCAGTACCTAATTGCTCTCGGGAATGGTGGTTGCACGAGGACAAAAAAAACCTTGTGTTGAACCTGTTGAGGATGTGTGCGTTTTGAGTCATAATACTTCCTATTAGTAATGTTGAATCTACCAACAATGACTTAACATCAGCTCCCAGTACCTCAAGTATCCAAGAGCAGGATATAATTAATAAGTATTGTAGAAGGCTGACTACCAGTGAGTCAAAAAGTTTACAGTTGGCTCTCCAGGAATCCGGCTGTCCTTTGAATATTACATTATTTAGTTCTGGAAGTGCAGCAAGGCCTTTTGATGAAATGTTAACTGCTGCTTTTCTGAATTTGCCGGAGGAGGAAAAGGTTATGCCCAAATATTTCTGTTCTTTAACAATTGCAATTGATTCATTGTTATAAAATAGCTGTTTTAGTTTTCCAGGGGTCCTTCCCTTATGAAAAATCAGGGCTTTTGTTTTCAAAGGATTAACCTCCAGACCATTATCATCAAAGTATTCTTTTAAAACGGCCAGTTTACGTTGCGCATCAGACCAGGAATGAGACAATAAGATGATATCATCGGCATAAAGAAACATCAATACTTCTCTCTTCTCATTAATACTTATTCTCATTAAGCTACGAGACTGGAAGAAGCATATCATACAAAAACAAAATAAACAATGTCGAGCTGAGAACCTCCCCTTGCAACACTCCAGATGTTACTTTAAAGCTAATGGATAATGTTCCTTCTTGGTCGATTGAGACAGTAGCAGTTTCATAAAGGTTTTGTATAATTCTTGTCAACTTACCACCCAGCCCCAATTTGTGTATCTTAGACCACAGTTTATTATGAGGAACACTATCAAATGCTCTCCGCAAGTCCACGAATATACCATACACTTTTCTTCTTTTTATTTTGAGATGAATGTTGATAACAGAGGACAGACAAAATACTCCATCCCTGCAACCTCTTCCACTTCTGAATCCTAACTGTTCTTCAGGGAGTAACTTAAAATCTTCGATAAATTTCACAAGTCTATTAGAAAGTATTTTGGTGAATTATATATAACATAATATATATATTTTACCCCTCACATATATATATACACTTACAACTACATAAATATGTATCTTACATTTCTCTAAGCCGTTATATGTGGGAGGGGTAAAATATCCCCTACTGAAAATATTAGCTGGCTACGCCACTAGTTCATGGATCTATTTTGACACCCCCCACAACTTTCAAGTTAATTCCTCCCTATGGTTTCAACAAATTTCGAATTCAGAACCCTGAGAGACACTTCAAAGATGGATGGGACGAATTTGTATTAAAACATTTGAGGGTAAAATTAGGTTTTCAAAGTGTAATTTAAAAATGATTTATTTAAGGTTTGTTGAATATTTACACATCTTTACTGCAGCTATAAAGTCTTCTTGTTGTACTATTACATCTCTTTTCTTCTCGTCTGATCTTCTTTCTGAATCACCTTCTGAAAAAAATAAAGGAAAAAATATTCAGAGATTAACCTGACAATAATTACTGTTGCAGCTATAGTTTTTAACAAAAATGAAATAACAGGTTTTTGGCTGTTTGGGGAATGACGACTTCATGTACCCAAGGTACAGTAACAATCCTAAGTCCCAGGTTGTACTGTCTGTCTTATCCATTCTTTTTTTCCTAAATATTTAACCTTATTCTAGGAGATGGCATTTTTGTTTCTCTCTTAATTTTATCAATTCTATAAGTATTGATTTTTATGCTTTTTTTTACAATTAAAAAAAATGATAGAAAGCAAATACAAATAGATTTATTTAAAAAACATGTTAGTAATTTTTTTTTACTGTGTTAGAATAATTAACTAACATTACATGTATGTATCTATCTTTTTGTCTTAGGAGGATCGAAAGGCCATAAATAACCTCCCTCCACTATGACCCCATATGAATTTATTCTGGAAATGACATATTACATTGTTTGACCTACTTTAGAAATTGTACCTGACTCTTTACACTTGCCAGGCAAGAGTGGTAACTCTTAATTTAAAAAAATAAACCCCTTAGAGGGAACTTATAGGAAATACAGATGTAGCAATTCCTCAGCTACTCTAGCTAGGACTACACCTTTAATTGTGTAGTCTTGGGTTAGATCCCTCGCTTTCATCTTTTCTATCAGATGTTGTTTCTTCACCAACTGTTGTTTTCTTCCAACCCTGACACTATTAAATTATTCAAGGGTTATCTATTTTATGCCTTTTTCTCCTTTTATTTTTAAAGTGATGATCAAGAAATTTTTCGCCATAAAAAAAAAAAAAAAAATTAGTTAAAACTTTGATAAATTATGAGTACAACTGAATATAACCTATCTATATGCTACAAGAGATATAGGGACAAATCACCAATGTTTTGACTCTGTGAGACATCCACTTACGCATTGTTATTATAACTTACTTTGATCCTCAATAGATTGAATAACTCTACGTGCAGCATTGACCCAAGCTGATGAACACACTGCATAGATATCAGCTCCTGTTACACATTCAGGAATCATGTTTGCTATTAATGTGAGGTCAAGTCCTCCAGCCATTTGGAATCTAAAAGAAAATAAATGGTCAACAAAATGTGTAATGTATCAAAGTGATTTTTTACTTTTTACATTGTAAATCTGTGAAGTGGATTAGGTTTTATAATTTTAAAGTATTATAGTAATATGACAAATAACAAAATGTTTAACAAAAAATATTTCACAATTTATTTTTAATAAATAAATATACATTTTATATTTTTTCACATTACGTAGTATAGAGAAAGTTGTGATGGGTTAAAAAAAGTGGATTTTGGAATGATGTCTGTCTGTTGCACTCGTAGGTGCAATGCTTTACAGCACAAATGGATGAACTGATTTTAATCATGTGAGGATATTTTGGCCTTATCTCAAGGAGTTTTTTCATTTTGTAATAATTGAAACTTACAGGGTAACTTCTTCTTCTTCCCTATTTATGCCAATGCTTCCTACCAGTCTTGTCTCCTTGGTATCTCTTCCTCCATAGATACATCTCCAAACCAGGATAATTCCTAGTCCTCTATTCTTTTACTTATGGGTACCTCCTACAACCCTTCTCTTATGGTCTCATTACATACCATGTTTTCTTTGGTATCTTCCTCAGGCGTGTCATATGAAATGCGTTGCCTCTGCTGTTGTCACTCTTCTTAGCTAACCACCTCTTGCTGCAGAATCAGGTCTATGACCACCTGGTACACTTGGCTCTTTGTCTTCCTGTCAAACCTCTTCTTTACCAAATATACAATTTAGGGCATAACAGGCATTCTAAATTCTGTGCATGCCCACTCATTTCTCCTTGTATTTTCCCACAATGATACACTGTTGTACTAAGATAATCATATGTTTCTACCTGGGTTAGTTGCTATGCCCCACCTGGGTTATGGGTTATCTTAATCTGCTCTTCCATTCTTGCCACCATTATAATTTGGTTCTTTTAGTGATTAATTCTCATTCCCCTTTCTGATATGGTTTCTGCCCATTTGGTTACGGCTTTATTCATCAGCCACTACTCTCTTCACTTTTTTTTCTTCATTTGGTGCTTTGCATACCCTCTATGGTTTTAACTGTACAGACTTTTTCACACACCAGTGATAATGATTTCTTTGAAGGTTTCCACTTGCCTTCAACTATATCCTCCATTGCCACTGAATCTGCCATTAGCCTGTTTTGAAGTTCCCCTGATATTCGCTTCGTTTATAGGGAAGTTGACAAAAAAAAAGAAAAGATTTTATCAAAATTGGCTGTAGCGATTTTACTCACGTGTACCTTTTAAGGATTCAAACAAAACGAATTGGTCATCGCTATCTCTCCAAAAATATACCTTTGTGATTTATTGATAAAAGCACACAAAAAAATGTATGTATTTGACAAATATTACATTTAAACTAGGTTTTACTATTCGTTAAATGATTAAAAAATGCTAGCTAAAATTTCAAAATATCCACTGTTTAAAATGGTTTTTTGGTAGTTCTTATCTAAGACTTACAATTTGCTATTACTCAATTTGTGCAACTGGTGTTATAATATTTTAATGCAGAGGTAGGTCTAAGATGCTAAATGGACAACAAAAAAGAAGAAATTTGCATCCAAATTGCATACCGAGTATTTTTTAAATGTTCTCATAACATTTCTATTTGTATGTACATAAAAAGTTTGTACGATGATTATGTGTTATTTAAATTACTCAAACTTCTTAAAGAAGTCATCAATAATACTTACTTTCGAGTTAGTGCTTTAAAAACACTAATTTGAGATTCACGGTCGCTACATGGGCCTACATACAGCATTTTGTCCAACCTGTTAATAAAAAAAAAAATTTTGGTTTTCTTCATAGATATAATTATATTAACTATAAAATAAAGGTGTCCAATATTAATTATTGATATAATTGAAAATAACCCAGGTAATTATATATTTAATAATTTGAAAATTACTCTTTCTTTGTACTATACTCCTACAAATACATTTAATTTCTGATTTTGCAGATTTGTGCAATGATAATTTTAAACATGTATATAAACATTGAATAATCAATACACTAATTGATTTTTTGAATTCATATAAAAGAAATAGTATTCACATAAATTTTTTCAAATACGATGTTTTATTTCAGAATTTTTTAACGTTTATTTCAATTGACTTTGAGACTATTAATATTTTTTGGGTTGGTTCGTATATATGTAAAATGAGTAGACCCACTCACATGACTTTTGTTACAAAATCACAGTTTTAATTTTAATACATGGGCGATCCAGTAAGTAACAGACGTTTTGTCCTGGCGCGGCAGTGGGTGGGGCTAGCGCCGCCATCTTGGCGTCAGAATGTCCCTACACTCAGTACGCAACCAGCCGTGGTAGCTAGAGCATCGTTCCTATTGTATTTTTTTATACAGTGGAGTTTTAAAATGAGCGCTGTGATTGAAAATCCCGCCAGTTGTGAAGTGCGTGATTGACTTTCTTGAACGTAGCCAAACAATCAATTCAGAGAGGTATTATGAAACACTCCAAAAATTAAGACGTGCGATACAAAACAAGCTTGGGGGAAAACTTAGCGGGAAAGTATTGTTTTTCCACGACAACGCCTGTCCATACACGGCCAAGCGTACCCAAGAGCTCTTGGACGGTTTTAGATGGGAAGTTTTCAATCATCCGCCGTACAGCCCGGATTTGGCGCCGAGCGATTACCATCTGTTCCCAGTGATGAAGACATGGTTCGCTATGACGCTGAACTGCTCGCCGGTGTAAACCAGTGGTTGAACTCGCAGGCGGCAGATTTCTACAAAGAGGGCATTGAAAAGCTTGTACCACGTTATGATAAATGCCTTAATTTATATGGTGATTATGTAGAAAAATAGCTTTACCTTCAAAATATATATAATAAAAATTAAGTTTTTTTCACTTTGTTTATATTTTATTTCAAAACGTCTGTTACTTTCTGGATAGCCCTGGTATTTTGTGCAGATAAAAGCAAATATATACATGATTATATAAATATTACAAATTAGAAATACTACCTCCTTCTTAGGAGGTTTATAGAATGATCCCAGAACAATATATTATTATTAAACAAAGAAATACCTGCCAGGTCTCCGGATAGCAGGATCTATGAGATCAGGTCTGTTGGTTGCTCCTAAAATAAATACATCTCCTGAACTGGACAGTCCATCCATTTCAGCCAACAACTGAGACACTACTCTAAAACAAATCATTTAAAGAATAAATGGTATACAAATATTACACAAATTTTATTATATATATATATATATATATATATATATATATATATATATATATATATATATATATATGTACACAAAATTATATAAACAAAAATGTTGTATTCCCTAAGTGAAAACAAATATTTTTGTTGAAGTAAAGCAATCGAGCAGCAAGAATCTATATTTGTGGACAGTAGGGACTAAGCAACAACATCATGACAACCAGAGCTTCTTGGCCAAACACAGCATTCCCGTGGTAAGTCAGGCTTTTATTCTCTTGATAATGGCTTCTTGTAAATTTTCAACCTGAAAATCAATGTGGAAAGCGACAAGATTTAATGGAAAATCAAATCCGATGAGTGCTGACTACACTCTCTTATTCACAAACTGACTGCCAATGAATGAGACCCTCTGTGGGTGGGGAAAAATTATACGCATGGTCATGAGTTACCCTCCACCTTCTAGATAAAGTCATTTCCTCCTGTTCTTCCTTTTTTCCATGGGAAAAATTCAGGTTAGATACTTTTTAAACAAACTTTGTACAATGTTTTAGATCACACATGGAAAATTTTTATTTCATTCAAAAAGGCTATCTCAAATTAAAAGTTTACATAAAGTAAAGTAAAATATACCATATACAACAGTGTTATTAAGGAGTAATTTGAAGCTACCAAAGCAGGATAATGTGGCAAAAAATGTTGTCCCTTCTTTATTTATAACAGATTGTGTTAAAATTCTAATAAAACATCCTAATGCTTCTTACCAATAATCAATAACTCCGTGGCATAATAATTCATGAAGCGCCTAGGCTTACTAAGCAATATTTTAGTCTGGTAATGTGTGATCAACATACCCAAGTTCCTGTTGGCTAATTGTCTTAATTGGCTAATCCATAGTCTACACTGAGAAAATATTTTTATTTTTAGTAGCCAACAGTCTATTATGTGATATTTCAACATTAACTACTTTTACTTTATCTAACAGTAATTTCATCAGATACAATCACATTTTCTTAGGTTTATTTGTTTAGAATTTAAAAATATATACAGTAGAACCTCTGTTAACCAGCCTCGGATTAACCGGTCCTCGGATTAACCGGCCTATGTCGCAGTGTACTGGTTGGATGATAGTTTCCGAAAATAAATTGTATTTGAAACACCAAAGCGGCGGCGATATCAAAGGACTTTGTGGATAGCGGTATCCCATTGTCGGTGGCGTAAAAACACCGCGGCACCAAAGCGGCGGCGATATCAAACGACTTTGTCGATTGCGGTATCCCATTGTCGGCGCCGTAAAAACAAAGCGGCATTGGCACCCGTCGGTACAGCAGACATACACCCACAAAAACGTTTGATGGGCCGCTTTTTTTCCACGAATCATTTTAGTTTACATTATGAAAAATATAACATTTCTTTTCAGTTTTCTTCTTGTCTTTGACGGGTATATTACAGTAAATAAAAATGAGTGAGTTACGAAAACAACGGAAGCGTGTGTTGGTTTCGTTTGAGACGCGGTTAAATGTGTCAAAAGACTTGACAGAGGGGAATCTGTAAATGAGCTTTGTAGTGTTTAATTTTTTCATGTTTGGTGTATAATATACATAACATAATATATAAGATACATTTATGTACAATAAAATGAGTTGCAATAACATCTTAATTGCATAATTCTTAGCGCTACCTGATTAAATAAGCTTTCTTTCAACGAAAACCGATTTTTCATGGGAACCTCTGATTAACCGGCCGAATGGGCAACCGGCCAGGGTGTCAGTCCCGACTAGACCGGTTAAGAGGGGTTCTACTGTAGTTTAAAATTTAATTTTAAATTTTAATGTAAATATATTATTGTACATCACTTATTGTGATGAAATGACACTGAAGAAATATACTTTTGATAGCCTTTTTAGTGTTTTGAACTCGCCAGTACTATACTAACTGCGTAGATGTATTTCCTCCCGTATTGACATTTGATAGATATTACTGTCGGTTTTTGATTTCAATTCAGACAGTTGCCTCACAGTTCCAGTGTTGCTTGGAGCTTTCCATTGTCTAGAATAATGTCAATATACTGTAGTTTCTGTAATTCTTACTGATACTGCCCTACACACATGGTACTCTCCCCTCATATGGTGACAATTATGTTTGCATGTTTTGTTAATTCTGGTACCTATTATAGATTTTTTACGTAGACCTCATAGTAATGTTTTTTAATGTGTTATATTATATTAATGCTTAAAATTTATATTTCATTCTTAATACTGTAAAAGGAAATTGTAGTTTTTGAAATAAACATCATGAATAATGTCGTTAATAATACAAATATTGTTCTTTTGCCCTTTGTTACAAACTAACGAAAATTCTGTATCCTGCTGTTTCGTATTTTGTAATGTCAACATTTTTTCAGTCCCTTTGATGATGCTATAAATAAGTTAACTGTATTACCTGTTTATAGATTGAGCAGGCAACAAGTAACATGAATAGGCTATGTAGGTGTAAATTATTTATTTAACTACCTATCCATGACACCACCAGAATCACCACTCCGTCCTCTGTTAGGAGCCAAAGAGTCTAATTCATCAAAGAAAATAATACAAGGTGATGCTGTTCGTGCAACTTCAAACACTGCAACAAAAAATCTTATGGTAGATAATAAAAATCAATCAATATGAACAATCAAACATATCTAAGGTTATGTCTAATATAATCTATATGTCTGTATAGCCTATAGAATGAACCGAACATATATAATACAACTACAGAAAACTGTCAGACAGGTAAGTGGAAAGACTAACTCAATTGGTTAAGGCTGTAAGATTGTTGAGATCCCATATGAAAGTAAAGCAACTAAAATATGAATACAAAAGATTTATATTTCTGCATTTTTCTCTTTATTTTTAAAATGTGAAGTTAATATAATGTAGATAGGAATATTTTCTAGATCAAATAAAGATTTTTCTATACCACGGATCTCAATTGTCAGTCTAACTTGTCATGAAATGGAAAAAAAAATCAATTATATAAATAGATAAAACAACTGTTGGAGAATAAATTAAGTTGAATTTTGCACACTTTGACATTAAAGTTAAGACATAAACAAATAAATGATGATAAGGTAGTAAAGATAAAATATAACAGACACCATAGACTAAGACAATTTGTGTTAAATGGAAAACAACAAATTTTGATAAATATAAAATTTACCTTTTCTTATGTTTTGTTCACTTTGGCCAACATACATGTTCAACAACTCGGGACCTTTGACTGACAAAAAATTTCTACCACACTCAGTTGCGACTGCCTTTGCCAAAAGAGTTTTCCCAGTCCCAGGTGGTCCATGAAGTAAAAGGCCTGTAACACAAAAACTGAATCAGATGATAATACTAATACATTTGATTAAATCAAATTATTGATAATTATTAAAGGTTACAAATAAATTAGGAACAACCACTACAAAAATAGAATTTCCAAGCACTGTAAAATAAAATAAGAGAATATTTCAATTCAATACGCTTCTTTACGAATAATCTTAATTGTTTTGATTGCTCTTTCCATAGTGGTCTTTTGAAATTAGCAAGCTAAGAAACTTATTACAGTTTTATTTATTGAATTTAAATTTATGGTTTACTTATTTTATGTTTCAAAATTGAATATAAAATGTTTCTTTTTTGATAATACAAATTCTATTTTATTTTATTTTTAGATGTATTTTATTTTATTTTTCCTAAAAAATTCAGAGACAATTTGAAAACTCTGATGATGACTGTCAAAAGACATGTAGGCTTGAGAAATGGTAGTATTTAACTTTCATATTGTTCTCTGGATGATAATGTTGGGATTATTTAAACACCAAGATCTACTTATATAGGCAACACAGCCCACTTGAAAGTAAATAAATAATTTTTTTTTCTTCATATTAATTAATAGTATCAAAGTAAAAATAAAAAATTGAAACAAAACAACAATTAAAATTACATTATAAATGCAAAATAACTTAAAAAATTTGTTTTTTATTAATGCTAACACTATAATTGAACAAGAAAAATCCAATTCTATTAAATGACAATAATCATTTCAATATTTTATCATTTTTTTATAAGCTAGATGCCACAAAATTACAATAAATTTGCAGACACATAGACATTGTAACTCACTCCAATTTTTGTATTCTTTCTATATTATTTTATCTTCATAGGACAAACCTGATCTCTTTAATTCTGTATCCCATTGAGTGCTTTTAAGAGAACATAGGATCTCTTCCTTTAAAGCTGCAAGCCCACCAACATCTTCCCACTTAACATTTGGTATTTTTGGCGCACCAATTGATTCCGAGAAAGCAGATTGCATAGTACCTGTAATATTAATTCAAAATTCATAATACTAAATAACATCAAATTTGATTTGGAATATTACCATTATAACTTAAATTAGAATAAATGTCTGTGGTGAAAAGATAAACGATGGTAGGCTAGTTTAAAAAAATGATAACTCAGGTGGAACATCTTTATTTAATTACAACTATGGTATGGGACTCTATAACTGGAACCAATTTGCATCCAAGACTAGTGTACATAATTCTAATGAACCTCAGATATTCAAACATCCTGATACTCTTTCAGTAATATCAGCCTATATAAGAGGGATATCCAAAGAATAAGTTCTGTTTCTAAATATTCCCTGAAGTGCACAATGTTGTGCATGCGTACTGAATCGTTGGCAAGGCAACGATACTATTTTCAAACACTAGAGCAGCAAGTACACATCGTAGTGTATGTTTATTTTTAAGAAAATTGAAATGCCTATCATTTCAATATGAAGTGCAATCAATGATCCATTTATTGATTGCAAGGGACATTAAATTAGCTAAATTCAATGTCAAGTTTGTAATGTTTATGATAATGTAATGAGTGATTAAATTAAATGGTACAAAGATGGGTGCAACTTTTAAAACAATGCAAAAATGAGCACAATGATGAATGGCTGGATGGTGAGGTGAATGCAGTTGAAGAGAAGTTATAAAGAATAGACGATTAACTAACATATCATTTTTCCTGGATTATCCACAAATTTCACATTTATATCTCCACAAAACTGCTATATCGGAAATTGTGTGAACACCGATTAACGAAGATGCTTACAGAACACAAAACGACATGATACAATTTATTAAAGTAAGTTAAGTGCCTTATTAAGCCATTTAGTTACTGGGTAATATCAATGGAAATATATCGAATTAATATAGATTTTATTTTAGTCTTATAAAAAACAATAAAAGAATTACATACACGAGTAGGCTCCACACTAGATTTATTTTGATATTGAACTATTTCTATTGAATATATTAATGAGTAGAGATTTTAAGAATAAACCAACATTTGGCTAAATCTTATGTAGAGCACCATTTCATTAAAAAATGGTGTGAGAGAAAGAGTAATTCTTACAATACTAATTATTAGAACATTAATAGCATGATTCATTTTAATTCTTAAATCTATTTTACTAAGGATGTTTATACATAAATTACACTTAAAAAAAGAAAATAAAAACTGGAAAAGACCTACCTATAACTGTTGTGAAATCGTTCATCTCTAATTCTGCAATCTCTACTAGTTCAACTTTGTTATTATCTACACATTTTAACTTTTTTATTTTCTCTCTGCAAGAATGAATGACAAATAACATTAATCATAGCACAAAATATTAATTTGTAGTTTGTGAAAATCAAACATTGTAAATAAGAAACTTTAATTTAAATAAAACTTTCTATTTACACAATATTATTGAATTTCATACAAAAATTAAATAATCGGTGTAAAAACATTGCATAAAATTTCTTACTCACCCATCCCCAAAACCAAGCTTAGCTTGGCTTGGGTTTTGAGAAGAATTCTGGTGAGATGTTTGAAATGGAGGCAGTAATACAATGTTGGTGTAGGCAAATAAATTTATTATTATGACAGAAATAATTAAGAGATAGTTACGAGTCTACGTTAAAAATAATGAAGAAGAAATAAATAATAATTTAAAGTACGATAGTAAATGTAATTGTGGTGAAAAAGAAAATGTTGTAAAAGGTAAAACCAATGCCAGTGAATATTCAGGTAACACTATGTAAAAAAATGATTTTTTAAATGATCACAGACCTATCAATTTAAATATTAATTCTGAACAATTGTAAAGGTAACTTTTTAAGTCATTTTAAATTTAATTATTGTGAAAATAAGTAGTAAATCTGGTTCATTTTTTTTTTAATGTTTTATGTACATGTTTAGAATAAGTAATAGTTGTAAGGAATCGATTTAAGTGTTTACATGCAAATTTTAAAGAAACATTACTTGATTCCCGAGAGAGAGAGAGAGAGAGAGAGAGAGAGAGAGAGAGAGAGAGAGAGAGAGAGAGAGAGAGAGAGAGAGAGAAATAAGAATTAATAGATTTATTATTTTATATTGTTTACACTGATGACCGACGGTACTTGATAGAATTCCATTTTAATAATAAAACACAATTTTTCTTTTGTAAAATTCTATAATTTATTTGGTCTAGCCGACCATGGTTTCGCCAGTTACGGCATTGACGAGGCTCTTACAAGACTAAATACAAAGCACACCATAACTATTATAAAAGGTTGAGAAAGGCAGGAAATTCCCGTTAACAAAATTCCTATTCAAGGTTGGTTAATACCTGTGTGAATGACCTGTGGGGAATTTCCCCCTGGTCTTTGTGCTTTGTTTGTTAACGGGAATTTCCAATATATATTTCCAATATATATTAAAACATTTTAAAGTTCCTACCTGTAAGTAAGTGCTACCAACTCGGATAAATCAGCAATAAGGAAGCCTGCAGTTTGTGCAGCAACTTGTTGCAATAGTTCTAAATTAACTTTATAATTACAGCAATGAAAAATCCACTGCAGGATATCTAGCCTTTCAGCAGTATTTGGAGGATCAAGATGTAACGTTTGTAAAAACTGCTGAACCAAACTTGGATTTACAGATTCCAGATTAGAAGTAGTTGCCACTACAACCACTGGTAAATCACATTTCATCGATTCTAATAGATTTTGCAAACAACTTAGTGTTCGTACATCTTCTTCCCCATCAGCATTATAACATAGTGCCTATAAGAAAAATAGTTTGGAATAAAAGAATGCTTAACCATTAATTGTTTATGATAATTTTTATATACAGAGTATAAATTAAATCTGACACATATTTAGAGAACAGCTTAAAATTAAAACTTCAAGTTCAGTATATATTTGTTACAGCACAGTAGCTTTTATTTTTTGCATTTTACACTTTTTGGCAGGCATCTTGAAACTACCTTAAACGTTTATAATAACCAGAAAGTCTGTGACCAACTGGTCTTTTCACTGCCTTTTGGTTGGAAAACCAATTCTAAACATGTTTTTTAATATCTTTTTTTATTTTTAGATATCGGTTATTGACCTTGTTGGATAAATTACTTCAAACACGTTTAGGCCGAATAAAAAAATAAGTTTAAAGTTAAAATAAGAGATTTTTGACACACACCTATTTCAGGCGATATTATCATGGAAAAGGCCAAAATATTTTATAACAAAATTATGAAAAAGGACGACTTCCGTGCAAGTGTCGGGTGGTTAGATAAATTCAAACGGCGCTTTGGAATTCAATTGCTAACTTTAACTGGAGAAAAGCTTTCATGTGATGTAGTGGCTGCAGAGCCTTTGTTAACAAATTAAAAAAAACTGTCAAAGAAATGGATTTAGGGCCAGATCAGATAAACAATTCAGACGAGAGCGGTCTGTTCTGGAGTCTTTTGCCGAAAAAAACCTTTGTTCATATGGAGGAAGCTAGTGCCCCAGGTCGCAAGTTGACAAAAGATAGAATAACTTTTATGCCATGTTGTAATGCTAGTGGCACGCATAAATTAGAATTGCTGGTCATTGGGAAAGCCAAAAAGCCAAGGGCTTTCATAAACGTACAGTTGCCAGTTTCATACACAAATCAAACCAGGGGATGGATGACGAAAACTCTTTTCTCGAATTGTTTCATAAAACTTTTGTTCCATCGGTAAAAAAGTTTTTGAAAACACAGAAATTGCCTCAAAAAGCCCTTTTAGTTCTTGACAATTGTCCTGGACATCCAGATGAGGATGAGTTAAAATCTAAGGATGACAAAATCGTCGCTTTAATTTTGCCCCCCAAAGTAACACTGTTACTCCAAACCTATGGACCAAAACGTGATCCAAACTATAAAAACAAGTTACAAAAAAATCCTGTAGTACAGTGTTCTATCAAAAGAGGAGAGTGTTGTTACAGCTTTGAAGGAAACCAATCTGAAAGATGTTGTTTTTAATCTTGCAAGCGCATGAGAAAAACTTTCAACACAAACATTGTTTGTTCATAAGCAAAGTTGTGACCTTCTCTGGATTTATTACAGGATTAAAAAAAAAAAATTCCTCACAACCTCAAATTGTCACAGATGTTGAGCTAAATGACTTGAGAGAAGCAATGATTGAACAACTAGTAGACCAGCCTGATGATCTGACATCAGCTGATGTTAACGGCTGGTTAGAAGGAGCAGACGACGAGCAGTGCCAAATCATGACAGACAATGAGATCATCGAAGACATACTAGACAGCAGTGACATGGAGGAGGGGGAGAAGGACGGAGCCAGTACGTACACGGCAGCTGCACACACAGTAAACACGGATTCGGTGCTCTGTACCTATGCAACTGCAATAACTTGGGCGGAATGAAATGGAGCTTCGGCTTGAGACGGTCCAAAAAACTGATCTCAAGGGAGAATTTTGAAAAAACTCATTAAAATAAACCAAAAGTAGTAGAAATAAGAGTAATAATTAAATTCAGTATAGGGAAATGTAATGTAACTAGCCAAGGATTGCAGCGACGCAAGATTGTACGGACAGGAAAATCCGAGATATCCGGTCTAAACCTGCAAAGCTCCATAAGAGTAAATGTTAAATTTTCGAAATTCAAATTTAACTATAAAAGTAATGTCATCTTGTAGAGTAATTAAAATAGAACAACTAATAATAATAAAACAAAACTGAAAAATAAATATTTAAAAAGTTATAGTCGAAACAAAGAGGTGTAAAACGAAAAACTTTCGTAAATCAAAATTAATCGAAAAATTAATAATAAAGTAATGTGTTCATAAGACCAATCAATACTAATAATTAACAAAAATTAATAAATAATTAAACATAATAAAAAAACCCGAATAGGAAGGAAGTGTCATAACTCTGGAACCAAAGAAGCCGGGAAGAAGAGAGGAATGGTTTTGAGACTTTTTTAGTTACGAACTTGCGTATTTAGTGATTGACTTTGATTTGTTAATTGATTAAAATACTGTACTGTACCTTGCTGTTTCATATCACAGTTTATTTTTCATAATAATTAACAAAATTTCATTATACAGTAGTTAAAACGATTATTGTCATAGTTTTCGTAAGCAATAAAAGTGCAGTTCATTGTTAAATTTTTTAATTCACCTCCACTAATCCGGCATTTTCGACAATCCGGCCCTACTAATCCCCATATAGGGCTGGAGTAACGAGATCCTACTTTACTATATTTTAAACAATATTTAAATGAGTTTTAAGCATTTTATCCACGGTCGGATTAACCGGAGCGACGGTGGATTAGAGGGGTTCTACTGTATTATATTACAACAAAATTAAAATCCCAGATACGAGAAATTTGTAACTGTAATAAAACTTGTAACGTTTATTTAACTTCAAATGAAACCACACTTTGGAAGACCGCCTAAGGCAAGAGTGAGATAACAGGCAGCTGTTCCGCCCAAGGCATTTGCCACGTAGGCTTTTTTTTCCTTGCTTGTCCGTTCATTACCACGATCTCAACAAAAGAGTCAAGCAAGCGACGCAATGTCATAAAAATCTTTAATAGTATTCAAAATGTGAAATTAAAGGGTATGTAAACCCGAGTAATTCTTTTAATTTCGTTTATGTGTGTGCGTGCATAATAAATTTACATGCAGTGTTGCTTTCAAACTTCATAAACTTGTTTTTTATAAAAAAAAAGTGTTTCAAAGTTATTTAGTGCCGTCAGGGCCTTCAGTTTTAGAAATCACCCTACTTTGTTCCAGGTAATCAAAATTTCTCTTGCTAAATTCATAATCATAATGTAATTAAAAAAGTTTATCTTGAGTTCATTATCCTATATACTTGTATTTCTGACTTAGGCTGTAAGATTTTGTTCTCTTTTATTAGATTTTGTTCTCATGTAAAATTTGTATTCTAAGTTCAATTTAAAATTCTTATAAATTTATAATAGAAATATCTTTGTCATACAACCTAATCAAAATTTTGTAACGTAACTTCAGCATTTTTTTTTTTTTTTGTAAAGAGCAATGAACCTAACATGAACTTAAATTTCATCTTAAAACATGAAAAATAAAGTTGTCTGCCTTACTAATGTCTGCCTTTGTCTTTGTGAATACAGTTCTAGTCGAAGAATGAGCCTACATTAATGTCTATTATACAAAGCTGAGTGAAATTTGATCTTCGCCCAACAAAAAACTAACTGTGTGTGAAATTTTGTAAAATTATTACTAAGGTAAATCTGTTTCTTTTAATTTTTTTTTATTTAGGATGGGACATGCTAGCAAACTTTCGGCTTCACAACCCCAAAGGGGTTAGTTTTTAAAATTAAATTTTGACGTCAAAACCTTTTGAAATTTTTTTTATATGAATGTTTTTTTTTTTTTACTGTGGGCCAACTAATTAACTAAGATATGTAAACTACTTCTACTTGTATTTTTTTTACTTGTTATATTTAATATAAATTTTTATTAAAACTCATTTTTGTGAAAATAAGATATTTTGTAATTTTGAATAAAAAAGGGAGGGTTTGTTAAATTTTCTTTTTGGGGTGGGATCTTTTCATTGTTAAAAAAAATTTTTTAAGGGCTTCAAGAAAATTTTATTATCTAAGGGCGTATTAACTTTTTTTAAATAAATATATATATTCTTTTCAAGAAAAATAAATTAGCTTGTTATTTGTTAATCTGCTTTGTCATTTATTTTCTGTAAATAGTGAACTCAGGTAAGCTCAGGAACCGACATAACCTAAAGGTTCCATCACTGAATATGACCATTCATTTTCTGGTTTTTCAGAGCTCAGCACGACTATAATCTTTTTTAAAAATTTCCCTTCCCGAACGGTACATGTTTTCTGGTAGCAGAGCGTGGTTCACCTGGCTTTGCCCTGTCAGAGAAGCCACATCTTTCAACACCATTAAGGCTTTAAGCCAAAACATCTTCCAACATTTCGGCTTCCCAAAAATAATTATCTCTGACAGTGCCACCTGTTTTACATCACACTCGTTCCGCAACTACTGTTTCACTTGTGGAATCAAACGTGCAACATTGTCACCCTATCATCCTCAACCAAATAACGCTGAACGTTTGAACAGAAACCTTAAAGCCGCACTTATTGCCTACCATTCTGACAGTCAAACTTCTTGGGACAAGAAGAAACGAGCATTTTTTTCTTTGTAAAGGACATAGCGAGTCCACATATTTGTTTTGTATTGAACTTTTAATATCGGAGATCAATTTTAAATAAAAATATAATGCAACATTGAATAAATAAACATTAGAGTTATTCTTACTTCAACATTTTCAAGCTGTAATATACAAGGTGCACGTTCTTTTATTTGTAAAAATAAAGCTTTGATTTTACCCTCTCCTTGCCCTGGTGCAAGGCCTTCACAATTATTACAACTAAACTGTATATATCCTATTCCAACATATGTGCAAATACTTGATAATAACAATGATTTTCCAACTCCAAGTGGTCCATGTAGGAGGAAGAATGGATTAAGTCTCAATTCTGAAAAAAATATATATATATAAATTATTATGGTTATCTTAAAATAGGCTGATTAAATTTTATATTTAGTAGCCTACAAGTTTTTGAAGTCACAAGTTGCATATTTATTAAACAATTCGCTCTTTCAGATCAACTGTCAAGTAAAATCCAATATAGCAGGGAAGTCTAAAGACTCTATATAAATAAGACCATATACACAAATTTGACTTAAAATTATATAAGGGTCTTTATTTGATCTTCTTTTTTTATGATTATGACTGAGAGGTTTTTTCCTTTAAACAAGGGAAAAAAAATTATAAAATCATCATAATTTGTGTTAATAAACAGAGTTGTTAATAAAGGTTTAATTTAATTATTACAAGTTTGTTGATATTGTAGGTAATCTGATAAATTCTTTAGTCGGAAATGGCCTTATGTTTTGATCTACTAGATAACAAGGATATAAAAGGTCTATATCAATATCATTTTTCGAACAGAATCTGGTACCACCAGTCAAGTACCGGTAGTAACAGATTTCAACATGATCAACCAAATGTAAATAACCAATGACACTCTTGCAAAACTTATTATTTGCACATCACATTAGGCATCCATACTTACAATATCTAAACGAAAGATTGTGTAGATGACGAAGATTGATCACAAAGAGAGAATGAAGTTTTGGGATTCGCCACCATGTTCTCTGATAAAGTCAACTTCTACATGGAGAGATTAATAGCTAATAGTTAGTTGTAGGTACTATTGGTGCAATGTAGACTGGATGAATGCAACATTCCAGTAAGCTGCATATGAGTTGAGCACATTATAAAGCCCTTTTAATTGAAGGAAATCTAAATAGTAATAAATTCTTTAACTTGTGCATGATATATCATGCACAATGTTTAGCATGCAGAAGGTCTGATTCAAAATGGTTCCAACAGGATGAGATCTTTCCGCACTGCGGTTTACAAATGGCTTGTTGTTGAGTTAAATTGTAATGACTGGATTGATTGCTGCAGCACTGTATAGGGTAAATGTTTACTGTAGCGTCCCAATTTTGATATTTATTTATTTTTCATTATTTTTGTACTACATACCTGTCTTCATAAGAATAGTAAAATTTGTTTAGGGAAAAAACCTAATTTTTTCAAGTTTTCTAGGTAGTTAAGTTCCATTAAGTGAATTACTATATATAGCCACCTTACTTGACCTATGAGTAAATAAACCTAAGTACGATATAATTGGACAACACTAATCCCAATTGAAATTTTTCATGTGGTGTTTCCAAGCGGTCTCGCATCCAACTACTGTACTTAACCACGCTCAATGTTGCTCGACTTCGGTGATCGGATATTATTTTTACCTTACAAAGTAAATATACTGGGTGGCAAAAAAGTCCAGCAACAGTTAAATATTTTTTTAAATAATAAAGATAGAGCTACAAAACTTGGAATAAAGTTACTGGGCATAAAAATCTATTTTAACACATAATCCGCTACCTCCTCGGGGGGGGGGGGGGCGCTAGAAGTAAGAAGAAAATCTTAAATGTAAGCATAGGTTGATATGCATATCAAATTAAAGGTCTTTATTAGTAGAATACAATGCCCCAAACCCGAACTCAAACGGACAACCGAGTCAAAAATGACAGCCGTTCAAAGGTTTCTTGAATTTGCAATTATTAGTTAAATTAATTAAAATGATGGGATAAAATAATTTCATCATTCCTTCACAGGCAAAACTAGAGTCACTATTCATTACACCTCGTTGTTATTGGCATAATTTAGGGATAAAATGGATATTGATTTAGAACTAAGATTAGTACAGAAGAAATCCTTTTCACAACAAATGCTCGAAGTGTCCGCCCTCTACTGTTTGGCAGTGAGCCAATCGGTGATAAAAGGCGTCTATCTCATTTTGTAGTCCAGTACCATAACGTTCGATACAGCTACTTTCTTCCAAGATCTTGGTCCTCAATTCATCCAAATCCTGTGGTTTTCTTTTGTAGACCCTGTCTTTAAAATAGCCCCAGAGAAAGAAATCCAACATGTTAAGTCTGGCAAATGAGCGGGCCATTCAATTGCACCTCTCCTCCCGATCCATCTTTGAGGGAACATAACATCGAGGTAATCCCTAACACTTTTCTTGTAGTGTGGGGGTGCTCCATCTTGTTGAAACCCAATTTAACTAGGTTTTCACCAAGGATATTTTGAATTGTTGGTATGATACGATTTTGGAGCAGAGCAAGATAGGAGGCTCTGTCCAAATTCCCATCAACAAAAAACGGCCCCACAATTCTCCCTCGTATGATGCCGGCCCAGACATTCAACTTTTTGTGGGTGTTGCATGTGACCTTCTATCATCCAGTGTGGATTACTATCGTTCCAGTACTGGCAGTTGTGTTTGTTTACATGGCCATTTAACATGAATGCAGCCTTGTCCGAAAATACAATGTTATTTAGAAGTATTTGTTTCAAATCTAACTTGTTCATTAATGTCTCGCAAAACTCTACACGCCTATCAAAATCGTCTTCATTGAGTTCTTGGTGTAATGTAAATTTATACGCTTTGTAGCAACTTTTATGCAAAACATTTTGCACAGACCTATGGGACATATCATGTTTGTCTGCAGCCGATCTCAGTGTTTCATAAGGATTGTCAACAAATGATTGCAGAACTTCCTAACTCGAATTCTTGTTTGTTGCACTCGGTGGACGACCATTTCTGGGAAGGTCTGATGTAGTTCCATGTATTACAAAGCGGTTTATTGTTCTCTCAACTGTTTATTTCGCTATTGGGTTTTGGTTAGGGAATGAATTATTAAATAGGTTTTGAACTTCACTGTACGGCCGTGTTAAGTCTCCCCAACCACGCATCATTAATATGGTAATTCTCTCACGTTCACTAAGAGCCATAACAAAGCCAAGCAAAAACTATTGTAAAAACTCAAAACAAATGAAACGAGAAACTGCTATTTTCTGTCTTCACTAACGAGTAATTAATGCAACTAATAACAACTGCCTAGAACAAATGTTTCCTGTAAACGTGAGAAATCCTGTTATTAGGGGGAATCCTCACTATCACTCACAAACAACTTTCTCTTTTAAGCCTATCATTGATAATCCATCATCCTCTATTGATTATTTTCACTGTCTCTTAGGAATAAGAAATTATTATTCTACAATACCATTTATTATAAGTGAGTTTTGAATTAATTGTGTTAAAATTAAACAGCCCATCAATTTAATAAATAATTGAAAATTCAAGAAATCTTTGAACGGCTGTCATTTTTTACTTGGTTGTCCGTTTGAGTTCAAGTTTGCGGCATTTTTTGCCACCCCATATACGTATATACATACATAGCTACCTTACTTGACCTATGCGTAAAAAAAGTATATAAGCCTTTTGCATTACACCTGTAGCACTTATTTTCTTTTCAAAATATTGTGACGAACATAAAAATCTTGAATTTGTAAATCATTGAAATTACCGACATCGAACAAACGTAATTCACACATCTCCCAATCCATGTTGACTGTTCAATTGTTTGAACAACACTAATCACAACTGAAATTTTGTATTTTTTGTTCACAACGGTCACCCATCCACATAATAACCACACTCAATCTTGCTTGACTTTGGTGATCAGTCGAAGCATTATGTTTGCCATGTATAAAAAATATAAAAATTTGGGGCACTACAGTAGCTTAAACAATTAACCTGTATAGTGCCTCCATGGTCATCTGATCTCACACCTGTTAGGAATTAGGATAGTTTTAGTTAGAAATAGAGTCTAAGTTCTTTTTTAGAAGCCAGAATGATAACAATTATTCTGACAGACCTGGAAAGTGATGACCCTGCTTACCTTGCAAGCAAGACAGACGTCATTGATGCTACAATAATATATTAACCCTTGAGTGGATTGGTCAGTGGGGCAAGATTGATCAAGGAAGGTGCTGCAGGAATTCTTGAAGATAGCCCTGAGATGGACTTGGCGAGTAAGAGTTTCCTGGGAGAATAATTCTTTTGAGACCTGAGACAAGCATCCATAAGAGTGGCAAGCAGGGTGAGCAAACTTCGTGTATTTAAAAAACTTGTAATTATTTCAAAGTCAGAAAATTAAACTATAAGGTAGAATCAGATATGTGAGTCACAACAATTAGAGTGATTCATAGTAATTAAGAAGATTAAAATAAATGTCATTAGTATATTAGAGAACTAAAGTGAATAGTAAAGTTGTATTAAATAATATAGAACCATTAATTAGATAACTGAACCACTGATTTATTTAGTTTAAAGTTAAGAACCCAGGCAGGTTAATGAAACCAATCCTAACACAGACATCTCTAAACTTTTTATCTGGGGACATCTTATGGTAAAAAAAATCCAGAGAAATAGCTCATCTTCGGCAGCATGTTATTTAACTGTGTGCCTAGATAACATTTTATGTTTTGTGTGATTCAGGAAATAGACCGCCACTGTGCCATAACCTCCGACATGAACACATTTTGTAACGTGTACATTTTGTTGAAATTATGAAAATAATTCTAAAATATAAATATTATATCACTTTTCATAAGTTTTAAGATTCATTAGCTTATATTTTAACTGAATATTTATTTGTCCTAATTTGGTTTTTAGCACATATTTTTTTTAATTAGACAAACTGCTGGTTAACTATTGAGTATCTTTGAACTCTTTAGGAGTATATTGGTGTTTAAACGTACATTGCTTAAATGTACCAAAATAATTTATTTAAAAAATGTTAATGTACCTAATTTATGTAAAGGAGGTAGAGTATATAAGTAATATGGTGGGATATAAAACAAGTGGATATATGCAAAAATACCATTTAAATTGCCAAAAATACTTGTAACTTTTCTTTGTAAATAATTACCGATTCAATACATATGAAATGTAACTTCTATGAGTACTTACCTTGACATTCTTTCTTTGTAAATTGTTGAAACCATGATAATATAACATCAAATTTTTGTGTAAAATATGAAGGTATTAACGGCGGATACACATGTTTAATATTACATAGCTCAACACTAGTTATTTTAGGAATCGAGTGATATTTATAATGAGGCACATAACCTTGTTCGCTTGAAACTTGATACAAGGCAGTATTCTTATCAATAATATAACCACAATCAACTTTCTGCAAACTGTTACTATTATATGATGGTCCCTCAATTTCAACAACTTTAAAATAAATAAACGAAATATTTTGTTTTGAAAATTCCAACAAAATTTCTGGTACATATTTTGTTATATTTATAGCAACTACATCTCCTTTACACACATAACAGGGAGTCTGAAAATAGCTCATTAAAGAGTAATCCAAAAGTTGTCTTTCAAGTATTGTGTCATGAGCAATAATGCAAAGAGTCACTTTATTTGCCACATTTGGTATAAAATCAGTATTCAATTTAGTCCTACTTTTAATATGCAATGCAACACTAGATTTAAACTTTCCTTCATTCGAACCTAAAGCATTCATTACATTAAATAACATTTCATCACTCATTAAAACTTCATTAGACTTAATTTCTGAAAACCTTAAAATGTGAACTAGTTTTATTAACTTTAACTCCTGATTTTTCTTTCGTGTACTCATTTCAACTATAAACCAACCACTCCTATGAATCTCTATTTGTTCACAGTCCTCTCGATTCATTAAAAAAGTAGCAGAAAGCTTACACATTTTCTGATTTGTAGGAGACTTTAGTTTCGTAATTATTGTAATACAAGAACTGGGCACAGAAAAACAATTAAAAGGTTCCTCGTCATTCATGTTGGTTTTTAATAAATAAGCTATAAAACAAACAAATTATTATCTTCTTATTTAGTTTCAAAAGTGTCCTCATATTAGAAACACCAAATTTTCAGAACCTTACCAAGCCTGTAAGAAACATTCTACTGTTGTAGGAAGTAGACTAAATTATTGTTGGTAACATTTTGAAATTCTATACTTATATTTAACTGTATTTTGGCTTATTTACACTTAAAAATGTTAACACTCCACATAAAATACAGTTGTTCCCGTTTTTTGTAAGTTTCAAATTTACTTTTTTTGGTTAGTCTTTTTACAGCTGTGTTCAAAAACTAATATTTCAACATTCCTAACCTTCTTTGTACAAAAGGCTCAAAATCCATTGAACTACAGTACTGTTACTGTTACTTGGCAGTTTTGATAAGAACAACTAATAGAAAAATATATTGGTAAAAACTTTATTTAAGCAATAATATTTTCAAGTTTTTAAGACTGACAATAATTATTTTTGCAAAGTCACTTCACTAATGGACATGTTTACCATTAATACCATTACAATAACATGCATTTTCAGTTTACTTTTCACAATCTCTAGTTCATAAATAAAAATTAAGTTGCTGGAGTAGCCGAACACTTCCGAACTAATCTCGGTTGCAAATTGCAAATAACATCATATTATAAAATAGGCTAGATACACAAAGATTATTTCATTTCTGGAATAGATTAGGTTTGTTGGTATTTGAAGTTAAGCTTAAACCTATATTAAAATATAGAGAATGGAAAACACTCTGTGCAGAATTCTAATTTGAAAGAGATACCAAGAAATCATATATATGTTCGTTAATTTTCGGCAAAAATTAGTTTCATACTTCCTGGAGTTAGACATTTATAATGTTTTACCGTAAAGTCCTGTTTGTTCAAATAAGTAACCATATTTCTATTTTCTAAACAGTCAGCAGTCAGCCAAATGATGCCTTACATGGTTACATTATGCAAATGTTGGTTGTTGAGTTTAGTTGTTACTGAAAACACCCTAAAACAGTGAAAACTGATGTGTGCGATGTGCTATTACTAACCATTACATACTACGTAGATACATAGAGGTAATTTTCCCCATGTTTGACATAATATTTTATATGGTAGTCTTGGTTTTTTATTAAAAACACAAAATTATACATGGACAATTATTTTATTTACTGCAAATATGTACATTGAGAATAAATGTAAAAAGTAAGTTATAGGTTATTTGTTCTTTTAAATATTGCAGTTTGTGCTAATAAATTATAAATGACTCGAGGCTACCCATATATTGCTTGTATCATTACAGACACAAACCACTGTTGGCTGTTGACACCTCCAAATAATCTAACCATAAATATGGAGAGAAGTTGTCTGATCGATTTAAGTGTCAAACCCAGCAATTCCTCTTTAAAATAGCGGTTTTTTCATCATTATAAGAATTATTAAATATGCTTACCACTTTTTATCTTTCACAATTCAATATTTCTATCTAAGTCATTGATTTAAAATGATTGATTTATGGCATTTAGAGATTACGTCTACACATCTATCATAATTTTAAGTAAATTTTATCAATGTTTTTTTATACTGCAGAAAATATTTCTATTTTAAGAACTGTCAAACTACGTAGTATCATTCATGTCTTGTAACAAGGTCAGGGAAGTTAACTACCTATAACTATATACCGTACATGACCTATGCGTAAATAAACTTATATAAGCCCTAAGCACTTATTTTTGTTTTTCAATATTATGTGAACATAAAAGTCTTGAATTTGTAAATATTGAAATTACTGACATCGAACAAATGTAATTCGGTAATTCTGCACAATTACTTGGTCAACCCCAATTTTTTTCATATTTTACTACGATCATAAGGACGTTCTCAGAAAGCAAGAAACATAAAATTTAAGGCCCGCAAGGCCATCAGCCGAGCGATAAGAAGGTTCAAAGTCCACGCGATAACAATGGCTTGCGGGAGACGCGTGGAAGGCCAGTTGTGACAGTACCGTTATATAATTATATATAATGACAGGTTTGGCCAGGTAGCTATATATATAGCTACCTGGCCAAACCTGTCATTATAGGCCTGTAGAGATGTATGTGAAACTAAAAAAAATAGAAATTACGTCAGTAATCGCCGGGTTCAACGTCCTCATCCAGATGGCAACAAAACGACAAATAGTTTGCTGTGACAAATTATGACTCTCAAACCACGTATTTTTATACTGCGACACGTATTTTTTACACTGAATTTTGACCTTTTTTTTACTACTATTCACTGACTCGATTCTATTCCAACAATTAAACGCGTGTTTTTCTTCATTTAACGTCATCGACCCGCCACATGTTGGACACACTTTGGTACGTTGCAAAACGCCGTGTTCGTACAAAAAACGTGTTAATTTTTCCTGATCTTCACTTAAAACCGTGAAACTAAGTACCGTGTTCTCACACCCGTCACATAAAAGAGGATTATCGGAGGAACCACTAGCCATAACGATACTGTCACAACTGGCTTTCCGCGCTACTGCTGCAAGCCACTGTTATCGCGTGGACTTTGAACCTTCTTATCGCTCGGCAGATGGCCTTGCGGGCCTTAAATTTTATGTTTCTTGCTTTCTGAGAACGTCCTTATGATCGTAGTAAAATATGAAAAAATTTGGGGTTGACCAAGTAATTGTGCAGAATTACCTGTAATTCACATATCTCACACTCCATGTTGACTGTTCAATGGTTTCAACAACAATAATCACAACTGAAATTTTGTATGTTTTGTTCACAAGCGGTCACTCATCCAAGTAATAACCACGTTCAATCTTGCTTGACTTTGGTGATCAGTTGAAACATTGTATTTGCCATGTATACTTAACCTACAAATATGTCATTAACATATTATGTCAAATACAAAGTGAAAATAATTTTGCTCACAAAAAAATGTTACTATTCTCATGAAGACATGTAGTAGTAGAAGAAATTACGAAGAAGAAAAAAAAGTTGCGGCACCACAGTAAACAATTACCAAGGAAGATAATATATATTGGACTAAGGTTTAGAAATCAGGTCCATAGTCACCCTAATTGTTCCTTTATAATATATATATATATATATATATATATATATTTTCAGAACATCTAGCAGTATCAATTTGTACTATCTCTGACTTACAGTATATGTATTAATTTTCCCTGTTAAAACTCTTTTTAAGGTAATGCTTTGTAAGAGAGTTTTATAATTCAATAATGCAAAGTTTGTTAGAACTGTGTTTAACCTTCTTCTAATGCATGCTTTAAAAATAACGGTACTTACGTATTAACGGCACTGTAGCAGAAGTTGCGCTAATGCGCATGCGCCAATAAAGAGCAAACTGGTTTAAGGGAAGCAGAATTCCATTTTTTTCAGCTTTGAGATTCATATACTTTCATTTTATGATTTGTTGCAAAAATTTTAGGCGTAGATTGGCGGCACTTCACTTTTAAAGCTCATGTTTATCCATGATCTAATTTCAAATTATTAACTTCAATAAACTTACGAAAGGTTTGGCCAGGTGATTTTATATATATATATATATATAAGGTTTGGCCAGGTGTTTATATATATATATATAGCTACCTGGCCAAACCTGTCGTGATATATAATTATATCGCAAAGTAAGCAAATATTGGCGCATGCGCATTAGCAACTTCTGCTGCAGTGGCGTTAATACGTAAGTACCAAAATAACAATTAACTGTATTCTGTAGAGACTTTTCAAATTGATAGAACAAATTGACTAACCTAGGGTTGTATTAATTGGTGAAAAATTAATTCTTGAAGTCATTACAGCAGTAGTCCATATTAGTTACGAACAGTGTTGTTTTGTGTGAGGAAATTAAGTTGGGCTAGTGAGGATATTTATTGCCTATAAAATTATTTTGAACATTGCCAATTTGGCAGTCCACATGCCGGTCGTTGAGGAATCGCTAAGGATGAGATAATTATACGCTTGATCTTGACAGCCTTGGCAAATGAATAGAATACCACTAATAGAGCATCAACCTATAATCAAGAGAGAGAACCGTAATCGTTATGTTGTGAGTGTGTTTCAAGCGTAGTGCAGTGCAGTCCTGAAGCCGACGATTCCTCACCTCTCACATAGCTGATACAATAGATGATTATGAAACCGAATTATGCTAGAAAAGTTGCAGAGAAAGCGTGGGTGGAAGTTGGCAGAAAGTTTAACCTTACAGGTAAGAAATAGTTTAGATATTTGGTTTAATTACAATGATATCCTCATTAAGATTTTAAATCATGAAATGAGGTAGGTACTTGTTAACACATTAACTGCTAAAACATTTTGTGTCAACATTCATTAGTGCTGAAAAATTATTTTTTAATATTACTTACCAATGTAGTAGAGAAGTCAAAATATGTCATTTGATAATATTCTCGTCCATTAGATTCATCAATAATGACGTTATAATAGGGTCGATTTCGGCCGGCCCGCACTGGCGCAAAGTCACAATGATATATAAACACTTTTATTTAATACGGAAACATATATTACAAACCTGTCATAATATACAATATTATATTTATTGGAAATATGCACTATTTATACTTTATATACACTATGTACATCACCTCCCACCCTCCCTTTCTGTTTTACCTATTTAGGGCAAGCAGCATCAAATTAAAAACCTCGATAAAAAGCAACAACACTTAGGAACAAAAAACTGGCGTCACCACACAACAGCACAGGTACCACACTACACGCTGAATGAATAACAACCTCCTCAGTCAAGAGCTGGGTTCACACTAACAGTTGTTATTAGAATTGAAGGGGAGGCCGAAATCAACCGCACAGCTTCTGCGAGAAGCCTGAATCGGCCGAAAACGACTATGCCGCAGCGAATGTGTTAAGCAACAATTGTACCAAATATTAATAAACAGAGTAGATGATTTAATAATTAGGACTGGATTTAAGCAGAACCCAAATTCATCTGTTAGGTTTTTTTGGAAACCTGTAATTATTTTCCCTCTATGTTTTGTTGCTATGTGTTATGAATTTTTTTTTTCATTCCGTAGTCAAACATAAAACTAGATCGTTCCAATTTAAAAATCTATACTCTTTTAAAAAGTTTTATAGATTAACTACTTTGTTTAAATAAATTTATTTTTCTTCTTATTTTGGTAATGTTTCTATTAATTTTTTTTTATTGTTATATTTGTCCATTTCATTTTAAATATTGCTAAATTTGTTTACATATATATGTACATATTTTAAGTTTTCTATTACATTTATAAATTCAGTACTTGTAGATATACAAATAATAATAGGGGAAGAATAATAAAAGCAAACTAATCATGTAAAATAACTTCACAAGCAGTACTTCTACAGCCAAGGTAGTGATGCAGTAGGAGTAATAAATAGTTTGAGCAGTTGATTGGGCATGGCGGAGGGATGGTTAATTCATCATTTTGAGGGCAGTAATCATTTTGGTTGGGCTGTCGTGATATATACGGGATACATTCTGTTTTACGAACATAGTTGTGGAGAATACAAATGGCTTTTATAATGTCATTGATCTTTTCGTGCTTACGGCAATGTATTGGGCTATTAGTACTTGACATTTTTTTCCTATCATACCAAATGCACACTCTATTGTTTTTCTACTACGGCTAATCTGTAATTGAAAATTCTCTTGTAATCTAGAATTTGTTTGCAGAAGGGCCTCGTCAAAAAGTGCGATAGGTGAAAAGCCTCACCGCCAAAGAAGTAATAAGGGAAAAGAGAGTTTTTATTTCCATCATGGGGTAGTTTACATGGTTCTGAAATATTTAGCTGCAAATTAATTAGCCAGTATTTCATTGCTGAAGGGAATATGCCTCCGTTACTGTTTTGTCCCACATATCCTGTTTCAATCATAGTAAACCGTCTATCTGCATCACAGCATGCCATTAAATCTACTGAATGATATGATTTGTATTTATAATCAGTAGACCCACTGTACAGAAATTTCTTGATTCTAACGTGTTTTCCATCTAAAGCACCAATACAATTTGTCTTCAATTTGCGACATTCCACACTGACTCTAAACTTTGTGGAATGGATTTCCACTGCTCTTTACTCTGCAGAAGCATAAAACATCTTTCAAAACATTCCAAAAGATATCAGCATTGTTTCTTTTACTATGTTGCCACTGTACTTTTACCTCTGGCAAAATACAATCCAAATGAGATGAATGTATCTCCAGTTGCAAGGTACCTACAACAGAAAGAAAGAAGAGTGTTTATAAAAGTATTCTTGTTTTAATTTATGTAAATTAAGAAATATTTTACGTTTTATTTCATTTATTTTCCTGTATTCTTTGTTTCAGGAAATGAGACCGACCAAGAAAAAATGGCGGAATCTTCAGAATGCATTTGTAAAAAAAATTGAAGCCAGCTGCAAGTGGTGCCTCTTGTAGACGAAAAAAAACTTACTATTTGAGCAAGATTATGCAATTCGCATTGTCCTTCGTGAAAGTGTCAGGCACAACTTGTGGGAGTTTACCGATGGTGCCAGGCTATGTTCCCATTGAACCTCACCCATCACAAGAAGATTCCTTTATAGAACAAGATGAAGCCCCAGACCAGCCCGAAATAGACAACAGCTGCTGCCAACCTCAGCATCATCTCCACATCCACCCCAACTACCACCAACTTGCCCTTCAACTTCCTCGTCTGCCTCACCTGCACCCATTCGTGAGGAATAGGGACAACTGCATCACTTGGCTAAGTGGAAAAGAGCTATGGCTAGTGTGAATGTGGATGCTGGGAAAAGTATTTTCAAATACTTTCAGCAAAAAGTATGTGTAGCAAGCAGCAAGTAGTTTTTGGACGATCAGAGACTTTAAAAATGTTTCTGTTCAGTCTTATTCCCGATTTAGAGTCCCTGCTCAGATTAGAACTTTCAAAGGAAGGACTCTGGCACTTACTGAAGACTATTCGGATGAAACAAGCACAGATTATATATCTCCTTCTCTAATCACATCTTCGTCACAGTCCTCTCCGTCAATCGTTTTTAGTTTGGTCAAATTTCCATCGTCATTGGAAGTAGAATAATATATTTTTGAGGTCTGAGACCAATCTTCTGCTGCTCAGATTAGGGAATCAGAAAGTGAGGGACAACATATATAATTAGTTGTAGTATTTGTTTTCTAAAATATTATTTTCTGTATTTTGTGTATTCTTATCACTAATAAAGATATTGTTTGTATTGAATAATTTTGTATTTGGTTCCTCTCTAAGTACGGGTCAAACCATGACCTATGATGTTTCTGAGATCTCTTGGACTGTCTGGTGTAGTAGTAATATAATAATAACATATCCTCATCATCACTACTTGATGAAGAACTGGACATTGTGAAAGGAATCCACTGAAAAAGTTGGGAGTATACTGACGCTTCCTTTACGATAGCTTGACGACCCGTCTGTGGTCATGAAACGACGAGGGCAACAATCTTACTTTCACATGTTTGATGATTCTCTTATGCATAACATCCTGTGTGTGGACTGCCTTTGATTGCCTTCTCATTATTTATTTTACAACAATAATTCATTCAATTTACAGATTACATATACACAATTTAAGAACAAAAAAAAAGAAGAAAAAAACAGTTGTGAAAAGATTTATAAAATATGCACAACATGATTAATTACTAATTCAGGCATATTAATTAACAAATCAATTTTACAGTAGTACACAAGTAGTGTTTTATGTTAAACGTATAAAATCATTTTCTTTTTGTATAGAATAATTTTGTGTTTGTTAATTCGCAAATATTATTTTTGTATTTTTTTATTTGTTTTAGATATGGGTGTTAGAGGCTTGGCAACCTACATCAAAGCTAATGGAAGAAAATTTTTAAAAACACATAAACTGCACAATTGTTATATAATTCTTGATGGATACAATATTGCTACCAATCTTTTCTTATCTCTGAACACTGAAACAGCTTTCGGAGGAAATTATAATGTTTATGCTTTGCATATTAAGGACTTTTTTAAATTATTAAAAAAGTGTCAAATCAAACCATTAGTTGTATTTGACGGTGGATATGAGCGAAGAAAAATCCGTACAGTTTATAAACGTATGAAGTCTAAAATTTCTTCTGCAAAACATGTGAGGCTAGGTGGTTCAACTTCTAATTTTCCTCTTTTTATGAGGCATATATTTCGTGAAGTTCTTGTTGAATTGGGAATACCGTTTGCACAGTGTGATTTTGAAGCTGATGTTGAAATAGCGGCATTGGCACGAGAACTTCAATGCCCTGTTCTTAGCTATGATTCAGATTTTTATATTTTTGACGTAATGTATATTCCGTTTCCGACTGTTACATTAGAAGCTATACCATTTGATCACACACATAAAAATCAGGAAGGGGAATATTATTTAAAATGTAAACTGTATGAAATAGACTATTTCCTAAATAGCTTTGGTGGGTTGGATAAAACTATGCTACCATTATTGGCAACAGTCTTGGGAAATGACTACATAAATAAATCAGTTTTTAAGTCATTTTTTGAACAGTTTAAAGTCACTACAACAAAGAAGAAAAATTCTAGTCACGTTCTAATTGCAGCTTTACTTAAATGGTTCAGAAATGAAAGCTTAGAAACAGCTCTTTGTAAGGTGAGTTTTATGCTCTACAGGAATGTTAATATTATAAAGTGTGGTAGATGTGCTATTGTAAAATTTTGTAATTGTTGTAAGTCATATCTGTAGAATTATATTGAAATATTTAATTTTTTTAAATCTACGTGTTAAAAGTAACATTTAAACTAACAAAATGGGAGAAATAATGTTAATAGGATTATTATCCTATTATAATAATATTTATAGGTTTTTATGTAATGTTATATAGATTAGCTGGTACAGCTAATTTTGGTTATATTTTGTCATTCCTTTACTACATGTCTTATTTCTTAGAAATAATTTTTTTGGAATCACTTTTTCACCGAAAAATCACAATTTGGAAACTACTATTTATCTACCTATTTATAGGTTAGATAATGGCAATTCTTCACATTCGTTTCTCATAATGGAAAATGGGAATCTCGTATGGTTTCATTACAATCACAAAAAATACGTTTTATAAATGACAGATTTTGCCAGGTGGCTATATATATAAGTAGAGTACCCTGCACTTGAGTCCAAGATTGGGGTGGGGGTGTGGTGGGAGGTGAAGTTGGGTGTGGTTATGGATGGTGGGGTGTGTGGTGGGGATGGTTGGGGATATGGTGGGAGGTGTGGTTGTGGATGGTGGGAGGGATGGTTGGAGGTGTTGTAGGAGAGGCTGGGGTGTTTGGGTGTGGTGGGAGATGGTGTAGGGGGAGTGGTTGGATCTTGACGTCACATGTACACATTGACGATAATGATGTGAGACCGTGTTACCCGAAGGCGAACACACTACTGAGCAATCGTGTACTAGCCTAGTAGTAGTAGGACCCCCACCACCTCCCACCAGAGCGCACCACCGTAGGTTTTACCCTGAATGATATGCCTGTAGAAGTCTGGACATGTATCCCTTACCGTAAGACGTACACGAGTTTTTCACGGTCGCAAAAACTCAGTAAGGGTTTGGGTCGTACCTCTAGGTTAAGGTTACTCTGAGGTTATGTATACAACAACGAAATACAGAGTAGTGTCCACATTTAATGTGTTATATATTTATATAATGTGTATGAGGTTCCTCCGTTGGCTACCAGGGTGTAGCACCGGTCAATCTATGCGCAGACAAATCTATGCTCACCACAGCCTAGTTGTATCATATACGTGTTGCACCTATGACCAAAGATAGTTAACCTAACCTATCTCTATGTCTATTATAATGTATGAAAAGACATATTCCTACTTTTGCCTAAACTTAACCTAACCACAGCCTACTTGTATCATATACGTGTTACACCTAAAACCTATGACCAAAGATAGTTAACCTAACCTATCTCTATGTCTATTATAATGTATGAAAAATTCATATTCCTACTTTTGCCTAAACATTTAATGTGTTATATATTTATATAATGTGTATGAGATTCCTCCGTTGGCTACCAGGGTGTAGCACCGGTCAATCACGCGTCTAGAGCGCATACAAATCTATGCTCACCACAGCCTACTTGTGTTTATGTATCGTGTTGCACCTAAAACGACCAAAGATAGTTAACCCTAACCTATCTCTATGTCTATTATAATGTATGAAAAGTTTATGTTCCTACTTTTGCCTAAACCTATGCTTACCACAGCCCACATGTGTTTTGTACCTGTCCAATCCTTGACACAGTGCCAAGTGTTACACGAGACTCTGTGTTTAAGGTGTATGTGTGTGTTAGTCTTATTATGGCCGATGTTTTTGCAAACTATTAACAACCAAAATATATTTTTACCAACCAAAATATACTTTTACCAACCGATTTACCAACCAAAATATACTTTTAGTAACCGATTTACCAACCAAAATATCATGTTAGCAACCGATTTACCAACCAAAATATACTTTTAGCAACCGATTTGCCAAACCAAACATCCAATCAGTAACTGATATACCTGTTAGCAACTGATAATCTCCGGAATGGATTTGCCCGCATCCACTTGCAGCCATTTTTGCAAGTACAGACTTGTCTTTGCTTACCCCTCTCCCACTGCCCTGGGAGAACCAGTGTGCCCCCCACCAGAGCGCACCACATTAGGTTTGACCCTGCGTGATATGTTTGCGTTGAAGGGCGTGGTTGGATATGTACCCCTTCTATGACCAAAGATAGTTAACGAACCCTATGTCTATTATAATGTACGAAAAGTTTATGTTCCTACTTTTGCCTAACCTAACCTAACCTAGCCTAAACCTATACTTACCACAGCCCACATGTGTTTTTGTATCGTGTTACACCTAAACCAAAGATATTTAACCTAAACCTATCTCTATTATATGAAAATTTTATGTTCCTACTTTTGCCTAATCTTATGCTCACCACAGCCCACATGAACCATCAAAGTACTTACCCAAAGTTAACCGTACCTACCCCCAAATAACTGGTGCTTACCTCGTATCGAACCAACCAAGTCACCCAGGTCGTACCTCTAGGTTTAGGAGTTTTTGATAGGAAGAAAAACAAATCTAGTCAGATCCAAGAACTATATTGGTAGCATGAAAGTACGATTTTATACAAAATTCAATTTCCAAAAACACATAGGTTTACAGTTTTACAATGATTTATACATGTTAAGTTAAACAATGAGAAAAACATGAAAGAGAAATGTACAATTTTATACAAAATTCAATTTCCAAAAACACAGTCGTAGGTTTACAGTTTTAAAAATACAATTGTTAAAATACAATGATATATACATGTTAAACAATGAGAAAAACATTCCACCATTAACGTTAGGGCGGAATGGTTACTCCACTCCTGTTTGTCAACAAAATACAACCCAGCATTAGTTTGAAAAGCCCTCAAACGGCGTCAACAATCTGGGTTATGTTGAGGGGTAACCCTAAAATTTTTTCATTATGTAAAAGATACGTGTACAGTGGCAGTTATCTTTTCTCTACATAGACCACAATGCTTTAATTTGAGTGAACAAGCTGTACAAGCCAGTAAATGGCCACAAGGCAACAAACTGACTTCTATATCCGATTGGTAGCAAATTTTACATAGCTTACACTCGCATATAGTGGTCAGGCTGATGCTGCTGTTATTTACTATAAACTTGCTACGAACTTGTTTCAATGCTCATATATCTACATCTATCCGACATCCATTTGTAATGTTCGTCAATAGAGTCTTCATTTGGTTCCCAATCGCCAAGACCCAAGCCACAGGTAAACCAATATGTACGATCATAAACACCGATGTAAGAAAAAATCCTGCTTCGACCAATTTACTCGCTGACAAGGGATATTACCCAATTTGAATAGGTCTGTAGCCTTGCTGTGTAAGTCGAATATCGTGGATCGTATATATCTTCTAAATTTATACAATCGGTCCACCACATCTTCTCACATGCGCTTATAACTAGTGAATGAATCCAAATAGACTTGTCCTCTGTGTTTTCACGGGGTTGGAACCGTCACGTGGTACAGTGAAGCTGTTCCTCGTGCTCACATTACAAGCCGGGGCAAGCAGAAGGCTTTACCCCTTGTGGAAATAGCCCTAAATCCATCGCTATTTCCTGTGACCACCACTCCATTACAAAATTATGACCCCAAATTTTTTTGATTTTTTTTTTTGTTTTTTTGTACGAATTTACTTCAAGCCTATGTCACACAGGTTTACGAGAGAATTAACTCCTCGCCAGGGACCTGGGTAACACACAGCCTTACGGGTTTTTACACCGCTCCAGAGGGCTCAAATTAGGCTAGAAGTAAATCGTAATAACTCTTAGCACTTTTTATTGCACATTTACAATCTACGTTACTATTGTGCTGGGGTAATACACAGTTAATGTTATTGTTATAGGTGAATTTTTCTTCTTGAGACAATTCCATGACGTGAGGATGGAATTGTCTAGTGCCTTTTCCAATCCTTTTGTGAAAATGATTGCAAAAGGTTTACACAAGGTACGTATCATGTCCTCACTGTGTACCATTATCGACCCATCTGATATAGTGATTGGGGAATATCAGCCTTATTTTGAACTGTGAAGTGCAAACAGTTTTCAGTAGAGTTCGTAAAAGCGCTGATAATCCAGGTTTTTTTGTGAATCTTTTGTGTACTAGTAAATATGAATCCTATAAATGTAGTACATACAGAGTGAGTCCTACGTTGAGCACTTTAGATTGGACGGTTATAGGACTACCTTGGATCCCGCCTACATGTCGACAACTTGACTTCGTCGTACAATTTGTCCGCTTCGGGGAGTGTGCTAGATACGAGCTCGTCACTGGCCAAGATCTCAATGATGTAGGAGCATATCTCTTTCTCGATATAAAATAATTCAGCGACACGTCTGAACACGAGGGCATACTCTCTTCGAGTAGCCTCCATTCGTCAGCAGTCAAGGTCGTACAATGCTGCCCGTTGTACAATTGAACGTAACGTTTACCGAAAGTATTCCGTACTATTACATCACCGATACTCAAGTTGAATATTTACGTACTTTTGCAGCTGAGAGCTGCCGTTATAGATTTTAAATGAATCGATA
This sequence comes from Aphrophora alni, assembly GCA_963513935.1. Classification (NCBI taxonomy): domain Eukaryota; kingdom Metazoa; phylum Arthropoda; class Insecta; order Hemiptera; family Aphrophoridae; genus Aphrophora; species Aphrophora alni. Next base: position 93,092,580 of record OY740771.1, read on the forward strand.
ATTCGTCAAGTAGATGATCATTGAAGAAAACAAATTTTCTACCACTCTGTACTAAAAGTCCGAGAGTGAAACCTGTATGCTGGAATAAACCGATTGCTATGAATTTAGTACACTCGCTGTTTAAGAAATGAACGGATTTAAGAAAAATTCCCAAAGGAAGGTTGGGTGGTACCTGATGCATAGTAGGAGCTCGCTCCACGTCCATCCTGCTCGGATCCATGGTCTTAACTGAACCGTGAGCACACTGTTCTCTCACTACTGTCACTTCCACTACCACCTCGTAAGATTTTTTGTTGAAATGTTCACTTAATTTTAGTGAAATCGTCGTCAAATTCCGGATCGATTTGTACAAGCGGAAACTCGTGTAATCGTGGTTCGTCGTCAAAATCGAATTGATAGTATATCACGTCATCAATCTTGTTATCTTCACAAGCTTCACAATAATGGTTACGAAAAACCACTCCTACAGCACCCACTAAAACATATACCGAATCTGCAGCACAGCCGAAGTTACCCAAAGATAGCCGACTCTTTAACTCTGCAAAGACTGCTGCGTACGCCGCTCTCGAGGTCTTAGGGTTCTTCTTGCCACGTTGGAACGCCACTTACCACGTACGCTCCTCTCGCGCTTTTAATATTTTTCGTTCCCTTTTTGGAATGCCACTTACCGCGAACTCTTAAACTCGCTGTACAATCGCCACCGATAGGGCGAACCACCTTCAGCTCAGAGCAAACGCGGGCAAGGCCAAGATGCTCACTTTTACCTTTTATACAATCAAAAATATTGCAAAACTTGGCTCTAGTAAGTATGAGCTTGTCCTCATAAACTTACCAACTTTTAATTTACGCAAAATTCCCTGAATTTTATCTCAATGCTCGATTATTTGACTCTTTATTTTAAAATAACACTCTCTCTCTCTGGGGACGTGCCTTTTTGGGAGAAATCGGCTCTTAAGTTCTGATGATAACTTTTAAAATTTTCAAATTATATTTCCAGAGCACACATATAATATTTATATTTAAACAAGGTTAATAGCATATACAGAATGGATATATATAGAAAAACACAACAAAATTTAGAAATGAATTATTTATATATTCTTTTCTTTTCAGCACAGTTAAAATGTTGAATTCATAAAATTTTTTATAACAACAAAGTTGATTAAACAACAACACAACGATTTAAATATTTGACAAAAATTACAAATGGAATATTTTCTATATTCTAAACAAAAATAAAAAACGCTAGACTTTTCAGACAGAACCACAAACAGTTTTTCCTGTACTGAAAAAGTCGTATTTAATTATTAATTATCTATAACACCAAAGCAGAAGTATAAAAATGAATTTAATTTTTAATAATTCCCCTAATGACGTTATATTTGAAATGAAGTTAATATTTGCGAATTATTCCTTAAGTATATGATACCTTCACACTTTATTAGAAGTTCTAGTTGGTTTTGGAATTTGTTGTTTAATTAGGCTGATGTTGTTATGATGTTTTCGGTCCAGAATCTGTAAACTGCTATGTAGTTGAATGCTGGTCTCGAATTCTTCTAAGTTGCCTTGAAGTTCGAAATGAGTAGAAATTATTCTAAGTCCAGTTAAGTAGAGTGACAGTTGAATTCTCCTCTCAGCTCGGAGTCTGCTGCTAAAGAAACGTCTTCCTCGCCTCGATTCCAAAACAAAAGTATCCGTCTTTCGATGGATAAATTATGGTCTCCCTTTTAGTGGGAATTCTTCCACTACCTAGAGCCAATTTTTCTCCCTTTTACAGAGAAAATTATTTTCTTCTTATTACGTGTTTTCAGGCCCTTTTGGTCTGAAATATTTACACTATATATTTTATTAATCATATTTTTTGACTAATGAATAGTTTTCTTCCTTTATTCTTAATTAAAACACCTTTTAAATAATAATTTATTGTATTTATTATTTAGTGTTATCTGTGATCCAAGTTGGCAATGTGAGGTTCAGACTCCAGATTCTCGCTGAGGGTGCGCGCGTCGCTCTACAGGATTTTTCATGAAAATTTCAACTTTTGTCGTTTTTTCGTTCAACTCGCTATAACTTTCGAACGCCCGAACCGATTTTCAAGTTCCTTTCGGATTCTTCTTCCTCTCCATCTTGTGGGTCTTGTGGAACTTGATTCGTTGTTCTAGTACACTTCGTTCGCGAGTTATCGCCCTTTTCCCGAAATTCGGTTTTTCTTCTTTTGAAATTTTGAGATAAGTTTTTTCTCAAAATTCTTTTGACGAAATCTTGTTCCTCTTCTACTATGACGAAAAACTCTGTTTGTACTTTTCACGTAGCTCGCTTGGTTCTCGAGTTATAAGTCCTTGAAGTCCCAAAGTTTTTATCGTATAGTTTTTTGTTCATAAAAACCCCCCCATTATATATTATCATTTCTGCTTTGATGTTTTACACTTTTACATAATAGATATCTATAATTACAATGTTATTTCTCCCCTTTAACTTCAAATTTAACCGCTTTTGGGCTTTAAAGTTTTACTTTTTGTAATTATTATATCTCCCTTATTTTATTTTCAAATTTGAATCTAAGTACATATTATTGTGCCCTATTGTGGTCTCTTCAATTGTACTTATTATTATTTTTTAATTAATCCCCCCTTCAACTCAAAAACTCCAAAAAACTCCCCAAGAATGACTTTCTAAGTCCATTCTCACCTGTTTATTATTATTAATTCATATTTTTTATTTATGATTATTGTTAGTTCCCCTCTTAGTTATGACTCTACGTTTTTTGAATTTTGAATTTAAGTTTTTTCCAAATTTTAGGTTTTTGAGCCCCTATAAAAACTTGAATAACTTTTTTGTTTTAAATGATTCTAAATTTATTTTTTGATATTATTTATCGGTTGATTCTACTGAACATTTATTTATATTAATAATTTAGTATTTTAATAGAATAAGAAACGAGGCAGAGTGACTTTTCACGTTACAGCATGCAATATCTCGCACCTGTTGGGCGTGACGTCATCGTCCCTCCTCGTCCCCTATCTATATGGTTTTATCGCGGGAATTTAAACTGCTTTAAATTGACTTGAAACTTTTGACTTTTGGCAAACCGTTTCAAGACGTGTCTCGATATTTTGGTCTCATCGACTTGAAACTTACTTTTGTTCTGGAGCAAACCGTCATCGATGAATGCTTCGTTCAACATTTCGTCGATCAAATAACAATCGAATGAATAGATATCTTCGTCAATTACGTCATCTAAATCGGATAACCTATCCTTAGGCACGAGCCTGAGGAAAGCGTGAACGACTCCTGGGTATATGTAGCACATAATGTCTCGTCTGCGAATGATCGGATCCCAGTCTATCGATAATATACTACAGTGTGTGCTTGCGCATCTATTCCACAACCTTTTTCACTGTACCCGTAAGGAGATTGTACACAATATGCGAGTCGTGTAGAATGAGACAATAGGCTGTAGTATTTGCAGGTATATTAGCAGAAGTTTCTATTTCTAGTCGGACATCCACGGGACCTGATTTAATAGAATCGTTCTGTTTGAAACAATCGATTACGAAGAGAAGGGAGTTTGTAAAAGATTATAAATCTAGACTGGGAAAGGACTCGTGCGTATAGTACGATTCTTGGAATCTATGGTACATTTCGTACATTGTGGAAATATCGCTGTTAATATTATCGTAAGGAAAATACTGTGAATTTAGATAGAGTTTTAAGTTTGAAAGGCCTCACATGTCAAACAGAGTGGCATCCTTTTTGATCTGATTTTTTCTATCTGTTTGAAAGGCTAGAATAACGTATCGTGGTTTTTCCAGCTGATTAGCAGTTTTAATTATCCACGAAATCTGATTTGTTTGCGGCACTATTAGATATTCGTGTTTCTCCCAACTACGAAACGAAACATGGACAGGTTCGTCTCTTTCGATCATTTTCAAAAGATTCAATCGGAGTGAATCTGAAACCGTCACATAAGGCACTCTCCAGTGTATACTAGTTATGTTCATTTTAACGTTTGCAGCATCATCACTGTATACAGCGTTCAAATCGGAGGCCGAACGTAAGAGCAATAGTTCCTGTTTTACGTTCATTACAATCCGTTGGTAGTCTTCGAAAAAGCCCATCAACAGATTCAATGGTACAGAGAGGGAAAAGTTGAAACGGTAGCCATCCCACCGGCCCCTCAACCATCCTGCGTTGCTGAATTTATTCTTTTCACTCTCTCGCAACAACCAATTTCACTGTTGCAGCTCCGCCGTCCGCTTTTTTACCGCTCATTGTTCCTTTTATATACAATGTACTTCCAAACAATGCTGTGATTATGTCCTGTTGATTTATGGGAACACGAATTTCATCGTTATTACCGTACGTTGACTACGCATTAGGTATGTGCAAATGATATTCAAGACCACTGATGGCATCATTGTATTCTGCTGCACTATCTCTTGCCAGTAGATCCATTTTTCACTTTGAATCCCAAATCTGAGAGAAAACTAATATTTCTAGCAGTTAACTCTGTGGAGTTTAATGTACACTGATACTGTTCTTATAACGTTGTCCATTAAATACGAGACCAATTTCTATGTAAATGCAATCGGACAGAAACAGATTCTTCTCTGAAATTTATAGGTACTTCGTTCTGATCTCTAAGGCTTACGGTGATGTTATGAATGGTTTTCACGTTGACGGGTAAATATATTACAGTCATCGGTATTTCGACAATCTTGTACTCCGGGGCCACTTATACTTCCTTATACCTCCTTTTAAAACCATTGTACACCCTTGTTTCTCCAGGTGCTATTTAACCTGGAAAATGTTTTGTTAATAAAGCTTCCACAGTTTCCTGGAAGGTTGATGTTATGGTGCCATCTTCACATTTAAGTGCACCAATGTTTTCTTGAGTACCCTTAAAAAGAGCCTTCTGCACTCTGCTAATTTCATGTGCTTCATTAAGACTCTCACAGAAGGTCCTCCATGAGCTATGCTTCGATTTACGAAGTGTTACATTAAACTCAGTAAGAGCCTTACGGTACTCTCCCCAGTTGTTCTCTTTGCTTTATTAAATTCCCTTCTGGCCTTGCTTCGCAGTTTGCTAAGCTCAATGTTTCACCAGGGTACTTTACTGTTAGTTTTTTTGGTTTTGAGAGGACAGCTATCCTCAAAGGCCATCATTATGGCCTCCGTTGTGAGGTTAGCTGTACTCTCCAGATCGTTTATAGATCATATTATTTTTTTTGTATATCCATCACGCCTTTTTGTAAGGAACTTTCGTATCCCACCCAATCGGTCTTACTAGGAACCCTATATGTTTGGTTAATCACGTTACAAGCCCCCACTTTGAACATGATCATGAAGTGATCAGAAAAAGGAGCCTCCCCAGACACTTCCCAATCACATATTAGTTTTGAAACACCTCTAGACACTAAGGTTAAGTCGAGTACATCCTGCCTTATAGAGTTTATAAATGTTGGGCGATTGCCCTTATTAGCCACCACCATGTTAGTAGTAAGTAAGTACTCATAAAGTAACTCACCTCGATCGTTGGTGTCGGTGCTCCCCCAGATGGTATTGTGGGCATTGGCATTGACACCCAGTATTAGGTGTTTCCTGTTGGCTTCGCTGTAGCTGATGAGTCGTTTCAATGTTTCTGGTGACGCCTCCTTCTCCTCTCCAGGAAAATATGCCGAGGTCAAAACTACCTCCTTCTTTCCTCCAGGGACACTCTGCTCTGCCATTACTGTGGCTGTATCAGCATCTGTGAATTCTGAGAGAATCATTATATTAATGGTTTTGTTAATCAGAATTGACGCCCTCGGTACCAGGGCAGATCTATCATAAATCAACTTACAGTTTTTGGTGCTTAGTCTACAAATACGTCCCCCGTTGACCCAGGGCTCCTGAAATAGTCCCACCATTTTTGTGCTTTGGGCAAACCTTTTGCATAAGGTGGCAGAAGCAGCCTTCACATATTGGAGGTTCACCTGCACTCACTCCATATTCAGGATGTGTCTGAGGAATGAGGGCCAGTCCTTCTATCCTCCGTTTCATCCATGGTGAGCGTGTCCTGAGAATCGGATTGCTCCTCCTCTGTGGTGTTTATATTCTGAGGATCGGATTTCTCCTCCTCCTTGGTGGTTGTATTTTGAGGATCGGATTTCTTTTCCTCCATGGTGGTTATGTCCTGATGATCGGATTTCTTCTCCTCCAGTGGTGGTTCATGAGGTTTCCTTAGCTTGACAGCCACCTCCTTGAACCCAAAAGATAATTTATTACCCAGGCTGTGGACCCTGAGTTTTGGTCGATTGAGAGGATTAGGAGTGCAGATGTACCCCTCACCTCCTTCTTTATCACCCTCCAGGTGGAGGTGTTGATTCCATGGTTCTGCCCTTGGATCCGATGTAGCATCCACTCCGCCGGCATTGCCGCTGAGTTGGGGAAGTAACTCTTTAGGATACATCCTTGAGGAATGTCTGCCTCCTTGGTGGCCCACAGTTCTGATCCTTCCCAAGGTTGTAGATCATCTACCATCACCTTGACCCATTCAACTGTGGCCTCATCTTTGCACAGCAACATTAGGTAACCGGTCTTATAGATGGAGGTTAGGAACTTAGGTTTAGTGGTTTCCTTATACCTCTCATCCACTATGTCCATAAGGGCCGAGCAAATTTGGTCCATCTGGTCCGTTGTAATAAGATTGGTTGGAAATCTCCTAGACATCACTGCCATTTTAATTCCTTCTAAGGCACCTTTGTATGAGACGTATTTCTGCCTCCTAGCCTCTGGTTTTTTAGATAGGGCAACTCAGGTGTGCCCTCTTTCTGTTTAGGTTTTTTGACCTCCCTCAGGCTTTCGTGCTCGGATCTCTGCCTTTTAGTAATAGGCTGGGCTTGAGTCCCACATTCCTTCCTAGGAACAATAAATTCTTCCTTCTTCAGGATGGCTAATCTCCTTGCCTCAGTTTTCGAATATCCTTCTTTCCAAAGGAACTTGAATCTTTTGAAGGCCGCTCCACACAGCCTTACTCTATTATTGCCCACCCTAAGGCGGTCGGTCTCTTTGACCAATTTCTCAACCACACATTCTGGCTTTGAGGCGCTGCTTTCACCAGCCTCCACTGCCACAGGTTTGGGTTTTTGGTTTGAGGGCTTGTTCACCTCCATATTTTTTGTTTTGATTATTTGGGTTCATTTGGTTCCCACGAGTAATTGAGGAGTTAAACAGTCCATCCAGCAGAGCCTCTTACTGGATAAGGTTATGTACTACTGGAGGTCACTTGGTATCCAGAGTACGCATATTAGCGACTGATTACCCATCAGCCATCCATCCCTCGGCATATGCTGTTCCACCTTTGACTGGGGTGCTATGGTTATACCGCCAATACTCGGTCGTCAGAGCCTCGTTAGTTAAAACAGGGTGCACCAGCGAGAAGGTGAGGTTGACACTTGGATAGGAGAGGCTATATATTGCGCATCACTACCCCTTGCACCCCAAGTACATACTAGAGTACATACTAGATTTTTATATGATTTATCTATAATGATTGTATAGGTAACATTTCATTTTCCTTTATGATTCAAGATGACAATCGACAAAAGTTGTATTCAATTGAAAATTTCTGACTAAAAAGAATACCTGTTTTGTCTATATAAGGACACACGGTTATGTTAATATTTATAACAAATTTGGTGTTATTCTTTTATCATACATTATTTTCAGCATCAAAGACCTATCATGAATTTTTCATAACTATGGACCACTTCTCGCTGCCTTTGAAGGAAGGATTTAAATTTGAATGTTTACTGGGTTACAATTATGGCAGACAAGCGAGAGGAATGCACGTTCAATTTCCATGAAACCACAAATGAAAAATATTCAGATTCAACTTAACAAAATGTAATATATGCAGCTCTGTGTTTGAGTTAACTGTTTACACAAGTGGTTTAATTTAAAAGCAAAACACATATATACATTCTTATATATATATATATATATATATATATATATATATATGTCCTTATGTTTGTATTGTGATATTACTTTTAGATTAGGATTAACAATTTTTTGGTAGTTAATTTTATTGAGAAGTTGGTAAATTGATTCATATATCGTAAATTACCTTAACAAATCCTAATCACATTCGCTCAGTATTTATGCAAAACTATCCAAAATATTAATACTAAATAATCAACACACTTTTAAAAATTACACCTTTAAATTTATAAACTAATTCATAAAATGTTCAAATGCTGAAAGAAAATATGATTATAACAACAACATATACTATCAACAAATTAGCTGAGAAAATGAAATGTTCAAATTGTGCATGAATCTCAGGGTTCGTTAAGTTAATATATGGATTTATTTCTTAATTAATTAGGTTCTTTAGAGGTTTGAAAGCTAATAATTTAAAATTATTTATCAGTATTGGGTACTCATCAAGGTATGTTGATTTAAACTTTCCCTCCTGAAGATCTTTGGGTTGCTCATTGGATCCAGACAAGTCAGCAATCTCGTATCTAAAGATCTTGTGAAGACAGGTGGCAGGCGCTGATATAGTGCCTCTCTGGTCTGTAAAGTTGTATTATCTTCTTTTGTAGTTTTCGGCTGATACGGCAGATAATCTCTCCAGTTTCTTCTAGATAAGCACACTTAAACTTGTGCAACAATGAAAAAAACTTCACAAAATCAACTGGAATTAATTTCCCATTTAATCAAAGTAATTCAGACAAACCAATAAGTTTACTCTTGATCACTTCACATATTTCGACAACACATGAATAGTTTCTTGAAATAATTTGACGGTAATCTTGTATTATAACATAAAAGAATTGAGCAATATAACTTATTGCAATAATTTTTACTTGAATAACTTATTACTTGATCCGTAACATAAAAAAAATGAAGAACTCTGTGTATGAAGCACACCTAAATTAATTGTAGTGAGTTACATAGTAAATTTAGAATTTCATTAAGACTTGAGATATTAAGAGAATGGCACGCCTACGTTCATCTTGTTAAGCATTCAGACAAGATCTGAACTTTGATGTTTCCCAGTTCAGATCACATGATGTACTAATGATCGCTTGTTGTCTGCAGTAATTGCAAGTGGAAATCTGATGCTGGTTTAATTAATGACTTGCACAAAAAGTGTATGTAGTGTGCATTATGAAACGCTACAAGAAATGTAGCCTATGATAAATTAAACAAAAATATATGGATCTCTTTTCCCAAAGAAGTGTATAATCTTCATTTGTTTTTATATTTTTCAGATATTAGGCAGAATGAAACAACATAAAAGAAAGTTTGTAGCTTTTAAAGTTAATTCTATTATTAGAGGTTATACAAAATATTCCAGTGTTTTGGATTCATACCTCTCCATCCAGACTACAAGGAGTGATGTCAATAAAATGGATATCAATCATATAATAAATCAAATTGAAAATACCACCACACTGGAGGACGAAGAAGAGGTTGACAGAAATAATACTGATAGTGAGTATGGAGTTATTGAAGAAGAAAATGATTGTGGTGAAAGTGATAAAGAAGAATGTTCTGATGATGATCTGGATGAAAGTAACGATATATTATCTGAAAGCGTAAATACAGACAATGAAAATGGTGAAGATTTTGAAATACCATATTGGATATTAGATTCTATGCGGAAAGGTAATATTCATTCAAGTGTTATGGATATTTTAACATTAAGAATGTACTTTTGTCCAATTCAGGTTGAAGATTATACTTTACCACATTCACATGGAATAAGTTTGCCTATATTAAATGTAATTATAGGTTTGTTGTTGGGAAGTGAACAGAGGATTAAGTATTGGGCTAGAAATCGTTATGGTAGGCTTGAATGGTTTAGTTTGGATTCTGTGGCGGAAACGAAAACTATCAAGTTTCCTCGTCTTGAGTTTTTAGATCAAATGCCTTTGTTTGACAAAAGACTAATTTTATTAGAAACATTAGACTTGGGAATCGATGTAGATTTATTTCCAAAAGACTGGCAACTTTTTGTTATAGCTGTTTTATTTTGGTTGAAAAATATGAACGAACCCGTTGTCACTATTAGTCATTTACATACGCTAATAATGTGTATCTTGGATTTGCAAGTAATTAGCAAAAAAATTGGTTGTTATCGTAAAAAAAAAGATTTTACAAAAAAATATAGTAAACAATTAAAAAAAATAAATCTTGTGAGTAAAGCTGTAGTTGGCACACAAACGTTGAAAATAAAAGAAAAAGACAATATTGATAAAGATAATGGAACAGATGGAAATGAAATTAATATGACAAACTTTATAGAATCATGTAGTAGAGTTACAGAATTTGAAAAACAAGGTGTAATCAATATAGAAAATATCAATACATTAGTTAATTCAAAATCTAAACCAGCAACTATTACAGAGATATTAAATTGTGTTACAAAAGAAGATTGTATACTTAAGTTTGAAACTTTGTTACCTTTCCATCATTTAAAAGATCAATTGGTAATTAAACCAAAACAATTTTGTATAATGTCCGTTCATAGTTTTGCTCAATTTCAAAGTTGTCTTCACCATATTATGTTATTAAATTCATTATTAGATTTTCCATTGAATCAATGTTTTGTTTCTAAGTTTTATTCTGGTATATTTGCTTATAATGTTTTTTCAGAGCTTAGTACGAAAAAGAATATTGACCTGTACGTGCATTCACTTTTTAAAAGTGCTCCATCTTTATTAACTCTCTATGAGAGTATTTTATATACATTTATTAGTATGTTACCATGTGGTCATTTGGCAGACAATTCTATTAAAATTAAAAGAAGGAAAAAGAAAGGAAAATCAAAAAAAAATGTTGGTGGTATTTTTATGAATGAGGTTAAGGAAACAGGAGATGAAGAATTTTTTATGGATGAAAACAATAAATTTTCATTATTAGCTATTTCATAAAAGTAAGTTTAAAATAATTTTCAAAATAGAATTGGACATTGAACGGTGTTGACTTTTTTTTATTTCAGTTTTTCCTCATCAGAACCAAGTTGACTAAACACTTACTCATTTTTTTCACTATTTAAAATTAACACTAAAATTTTTTCCAAAACTCACAAATGACAAGAGCGATAATGATGAAACTGCCAGGTTATAGTTATTATTCATCACTTTGCGATAATTGATGTTGTTGTAAACAGATTTTAGTGTCATGATTCATATAATTGCTTCTCCCATGATTGCATCTGTAGTCAGCTGATACATAAAGTAGTTTAGCACTCATGTACGCTGAGACAACCAAAGCACTCAAGCAGCCACATTTGGAAATGAGCTTATTTTTTAAACTCACTTTGTAAATAGGCTTACCTTAAGGCAAAAATTTTTGTTGTAAGTATAAAAATTGCATCAATATTTGTGTATATTTTCATGAGTTAATTGGAATTAACTATTTTGTAGCTGTAACTATGATAATTGTCACTAAAATGGTAACTAGATTTATACTTAAACTATGATTATGGGAGTAATGTATAGTTTGTACAGCAAAAAAAGGGCAATATTTCTTTTTCTATTGTAAGTTTAAGGTTAAAAAAATTGAAGGAATAAAACTTTTTAACTACTGTGACTTAAGGCTCTGCAGGAGTGAAATGAAATAACTGAATTGACACCAACGCAACTTCAGGGCACGGGAGATTTGTGAATTACTATCATGATTGCGCATTAGCCGTTGCACAACATAGTCCTAGTTTCATTTCCATGGGCGGGAAAACTCGAAGTAGACATTGGGCTAGACTTCTACTACGCATGCGTGTAAATCTCTGCCGCTCTTATCAGTTGACATCCTTTGTTTATATTTTCAATTCACTATGAATTCCGTGCTTTTGACCTTCACATTTGCTTAGTTTACACATATCCTATCTACACTAGACCACTGCTCTGAGCTTGGAGCTTCTTTGTATTGTAGACTTTGTTGACTTCAACTAACCTATACATTTGAATATCTAAAATTGACACACTATGAATATTATATTTTTTTAATCACTATTTAATTCTTCTTCCATTTTATGGATCCAGTTTTGACACTGTAGCCAATATTGTAAAATAATTGAATTACGTCTTACTATATTTTACAGATAGGAAAAAAATTTTTTACCAATTTTGAAGTGTTGGTGTTCAATTTTAAACATTGTTAATACATGTAATTAATTAAGATTTAATTTGTGACATGACAAAGGTGAGGTATGCATATCTAAATAAATTGAGCTTTTGAGAGAAAAATGTTTAAATTGTAATAGGCTACATACATTTTATGGTACTGCTAATTATTAAATTTATGAACGAGTGAATAATAAGGTGCAAATATTGTTTGTTTTTTTTTTAAATCATCATTTTAAAAATTTTCCCTATCTTCATTCCGTGCTTTGTCCACAATACAAACTGTTTCTCTGTGCAATATGGAGTTGCCCTTGAACTTTATAGCACTGTAGTAGTTATGTTTCTTTTTAATAATTAAAGAGGCGTCACTCATTTGCTACCACAAACTGCCAACAATTCCTTTCTTATGACTTATTATTTCTTCTGGAGGAAAATCTCTGCCAGAATGGGAACATTTAACTTCCCCTATTCTAACGTCATCAATCAGGCTGTTAGGAGTTGCTGCCATACCATTATCAATAGAAAAATTACTTTTAGTTATGGCGAAAAAGCTCTGTAGTTATGTGACTGGCAGGTGTTTTAAGTTTTGCTGTGTAATAATCTGAAAAGGGCTTCAGCAGATAATAAACTTACCAACATTAATTTTAATGTTATAGATTTAAAAAAAAAGATCAATACTGTATTACGAATAAATTTACATTTTAGTTATTAAAAATTAAAAAATGGCAAATTAGAGATATTTATAATATAAGACATTCATTTGCATATAGAAGGTATTTAATTCTAAACACATTAAAGTATAAACTATTTATTCTCATTAAAAAAAATAATAATAATAAATAAATAAATACATCAATATTTTCTTTTACTTAGAATCTTTAAAAAGATGCAACTTACTGTTTTGAAAAACGAACTTGTCCAACAATTCTCAAAACCGTGCAAACCCACAGAAAATGGTGGCACATTACATCTATAATAGTAGGTAGGATCAGGTGACATTTCATAGTCTCTGATGTAGGAGTTTCACAAGCAATGAATACATAAGTCCAAACGTGTTCTGTATTTATTACCATAAATCACAGTAGCTAAACAAATGTATATGTAATGAATATTATTCGTCACACAATGAAATGGTTTAATAATTGCAATGTCGAATTGGCTAGTAATTTTGATTAACGTGAGTAATAATGTAAAGAAATAATGAATTATAAATGTTTAGCAAAAATAGTTTACATTAATGGTATTATGTAAAATACTACAAAATATTTTAAGAATTAAGGTGTTGTTAGGTTTAATAATATTATGAAACATTAAAAAAAACAAAAAAAAACAAGCTTATCAGTGTTAAAAGCTATATTCCTCTGCGTCTAAGTTGTTCTCTTTCAAACCACGCGAGAGCAGCCTTCTTTTTTAGGTACATGTTTTCATTTAATCCATTGTATCTGCCCTAATTTTTAATTTAGACACTTCAGCATTATTTATTGTAATACATAATAAATCACTGAGTGTTTTCCTTTTTTAAATTTTTCAAAAATATCACTCACTGACTCACAAAAAAATAGCAAAATAGAAAATCGATTTACTAATGTCCACTCCATTTGTCAACCACTAATGATTATATCCCAATTTTTCAAAAAGGGAAACATCCGCGTTCACGTGATCTTTAAATGATCTTTTAACGATAATTCTGAGATGAAAATTGACATCAGTACAACTTCTCAAGTGTAGCATTATTCTTATGGGAGATGAATCAAATATGGTGGAGGTGGAGCAGAGCCTTAAGACCACAATGTCTTGCTAAACGAAAGAGAATATTTTGCTATTATGTAACAAAAGAGTAATTGCTTTATATATATATATGTAATTATCATGTACAAATTGTTATTTGTTGTTGTAAAATTTGTATTTTATACATTGTAAAAAAAACTAGTTTTTTACAAATAAATTTTACGTTTTAAAATTTAACGACTTGTATTAATTAAGTCTTTCCAGATTTCTTTACATTTGACTATATTTATACGGGTTAAACAAGACATGAGTGTGAGTAAATTATTATTGATGGAGTTATATTTTCCAGTGGAAATTTTAAAATCAAGAAAGTTTTTGTCAAATATTTCTACAAAGTGATAATAGCCATGTTCATAGAGCGTTTTATCATTACAGTAACAAGTTGATAAGTTCCACCATTATTGTATTTACCCAGCCCCATCATACCTGTAATTCAAAAATTCCTCTAAATCTAATGCCAAAAAATTATATATTTATTTGTTACAGCCAAAAGACATACATATGTATGTGCTACGTCCAATATAACTTAACGTTAAAATACCCAAACACAATACAATTTGAAATCATAACTATTAGGGCGGAGGGAACAGGCATTAAAAGTTTTAAATGCAATTAAAATTCAAATTGTACAATAATCAATAAGAATTTATCATAATTTAAATAGAATAATTATTTTAAAATGTTACAACATACAACAATTTTAAAACAAATATAACATACACAAGTGAGACAGCTTCAAAATTTGAACATGTAACAATTCAAAAATGATTGGGGCAGAATTTAAGATTAATTTGATAGTTACTTTTGTTCATTTAAAAAATGCCACACGTTTTCAAATTAGTCAACTTTTTCTTCAAAATGCTTCTACAAATAAAATTGTTGCAACAGGAATTTAATCTATGAAATTTTTAATAACTTTGTAGCTCTAAAAGAAAAATGAAAAGATTCTATTTTTATTATTTAAAAATTTCATTTGCTATTATCTCTTCTAGTAATAATCTACTAAAATTTTCTTTAAATAGATAAACATTTACAAAAGAATTAATTTAAAACATAATACAGGTTATTAATCAACAGGTAATATATAGCGTCTATACCAAAACGCCGATCTAAATAAAAAAACATTGTCTGTATCCGAATAGAAGACTGATGTCCTACAAGTTGAAATTTTACAGCTCCTAGTGGATTCTCCCTCGTTCAGAAGTTGTTTTCTCAAGTTGTTGAGAATGTTCATAACTCGCGTATAGAGACCATTGTCTTTTTTGTTCCCGCGTTATTGTCATTGAAACACGCTCTTTATGGATTTTTTAAACACTTTCGATCTCTATTTTAGACAAAAAATCAAATGTACATTGTTCTAACAGAACCTAGAAACTCTTTCTACCATCTTATCTCTCCAAACACTGGACTTTGACTTTGAAAAACACAACCTGTCCATTTTAAGCGGTGAACTCTAACTCTACAAAACACATCTAGTCCCTCCAAGCTCTGGACTTCAACTGACCTGTTGCCATGAGGCAATTCTCACTTCCCTAAGCGTTCCTTCCGGTACTGTTCGCACATTTTACCACACTTCCGTAAAACACAAATGATTTACATAACATAACAATCAAACTAAATTACATTAAATTTAAACATAATAATTCATACTGTTGTCTTGAAAATCCATTTTGTTCCTATAAATGAATTTACTAAATACAATTCATGATCCAGACATCCGGTCTCAGTTCATGCACCCGCGGATTTTAAACATATTATAAATTTGATTTTTCTCATCATTACAAAAACCCCACAAATATTTGTATTGCAATATGTGTATTGCAATGCAAAAATTTTTATATATAAATTTCAAATCGAAAAAAAAATATTAATGGATGTTCAAGACATTTCATTTCAGAAGCTAAGGACTTCATAAAAAAAAATAAATACCTCTAGTGTATTCACTTAAGAAAGATTCTCTTTTTACATGAAAATAAAAATCTATTTGCTAAAATCCTATTTCATTATTTTAATTTGTTAGCGTTATCATAACTCATCAAAACTATATATAATTTCATTAGCGCTAATCCTTATCTCTATTTATCCAATAAAACCCATCAACATTTTTTGTTGACCGGATCCTGTCACTCAAAGCTTATCTCCCAGACAGCCGTCTGTATATTTTCCTGCCATCTAGCATTTCCTTTCCCACACTTTACTTTTCTGCCAAGACGAAATTTCTACATCTTTTATAAAAATCTACATCCATCTTTCACTATCCATCTGAATCATTTTTCAACTAAACACAATTAAAATTTAAAATATCTCATTATTAATTAACATCATTACCAAAATTATTTATTTATTACTCAAAATTACTTCAATTCACCTTAAAACTTTTCAATTATCATCTTATATTACTATTTATTTTAGTTTAAATCCAATAATTATTTATTCTTTATCAAATTCTTAATTACTCTTTGTCTCGCTGGGATAAAATGTTAACTACTGATTTTACAATTACAAAAAACTCTTTTCTTCAACTAAAATTCAAAAATATAACATCATTATTATCAAAAAAAAAAAAATTACTTACAAAACTCATCTATTTATTTCAAAATTACCTCTTTACAATTGTATCATCTTTTAGTATCCTATCTTAAAATTATTTCCATCTTATCTTTCATATTTTAATAATCAAAGTTGCATTAATCCCCAAAAAACTTCTTTATCATCTATATTTATGTAGCCCAAGCAGGTTACCTACATCCTTTATATAAATAATCTCCTTATCTCAACGTAGCTTCCTTTAAAAATCATAATAATCGTCGTTTATTCGCAGAATTCCTCAAATCTCCCTTTATTTCATTAAAATCGTCGCATATTTCCTTTATTTCATCGCAGTACTCAAAAAACCTCTTAAAAACTAAAATTTACCATTAATGCAACCTAACTACCTTTTTTATAAAAGTTTCTTAACAGAACAACTTCATTTTAAATACCACTTTACTCAACAATTCTGTAAAGTCATCATCTTCTTATAAAAACTCAAAAATTCTTTCATTTAAACCACTTCATATTAAAATCTTCTTAATCATCTATTACTTGTATATAAAAACTTCAAAAAATAAAATTTACATTGTTTCCCAGCTAACACCTTATTTCATCAAAATCTTTAGACATCTTTATCAAATAACTTCTCACAATCATCTATTGTTTTAAATTCAAACATTATTTATTAAAAATCGTTAATTATTCATTTCATTTATAAATTTCATCAAAATCTCTCTTATCATTGTTAATTTACTACTCCTTTCTTTAAAAAACAAAAACTTAACCTCCTTTATTCATTATGTAACATCAAAAACTTAAAAAACTTAATTATTATCTGTCTTGGCAAAACTCACATAAATTCTCAAACTTTAACCAATTATTTTTTAATTTTCCTAAACCACAAATCACTTAAAACTAACAATTTTTTATCATTTTATTATTAAATAATTCTTAATATTTAAAACATCAAACATACAACTTATCGTTTTACAATTTAATATCTAATTACCTATTCTAATCAGCTAATCAACATTTTTACAATTTTATAGAACTTTTAACTTTATTCCATAAAAACTCTCCTTCCTATCACGTCCGATTTAATCCATGTATATGCAGATTGATCGCGTCTGCATACCCTACAATTTGTTTCATTTTATCATCAGTCTAAAATTGATTACATGAAGTTTTTTCATGCAATAATGTCACCATTATTTATGCATTTCCGACTCCCTACTCTCCTACAAAGGTTCTTCTAACCGTCTACTTTATACCGTGCATACTTCTAATTGCACTTTGGACTCTTACACAAAGTAACATGTTGTGACGTTGAAATGTGCAATGGTTGAATGCAATATCTCTACTAAATTCAAGATAAAGCCCAGAACACATCCCTATTTCACAACACGCCCTCTATGCAGTCCCAGAATGCCCTATTCTTGCGAATAAAACATTCTATTATTACTACATAAACTCCTTCCTCCTCCCAAAATGTTCATGTACTCCTTAAATGCATTTACACTAAGAAAATTTTATAATTCATAAAAAATTTCATTCAAATCGTATCATCCGAAGTTGAAATAATGTTTATTTTATTTTATTTTTTTAATCTTATTACTAGCATCGTCGATTTTCTGTTTATGTAATCCTTTCTAGATGTTATTATTCAAATTCAAAAAGAAAATTTTATTTTTAAAATTTATTCTAAGTTCTTTACTTAGAAATTTACTTTTAATTCTATTAAAGTTATTTAAGTAATCTACTTTTGTTCTTATTTACTTTATTTAAAACCAATTATCCTTTATTTAAGTAATTTTTTATTTAAAAACGCAAGTTAATTTCCGATTATAAGTCAAAAGTTTTTTATTTTCAGAACAGTATATACGTAACACCCTGTATTTCAGTCTCAATGCTATGCAAAGGAATTTCAGGCTTGATTTAGGCATAAACAATTTCCCCTTTGTATATGGTGACGCAATTCTTTATCTGTTTACTACTGATAAGCAGTCGACTATGAAATCCTTTTAGCTCCAACTAGATTCAATCTCTCTCGTCATTATTGAATATTCAACATTGAATCTACCTACTTAATATTGAATCTTATTTCTTCAAC
Organism: Aphrophora alni; assembly: GCA_963513935.1. Lineage (NCBI taxonomy): Eukaryota > Metazoa > Arthropoda > Insecta > Hemiptera > Aphrophoridae > Aphrophora > Aphrophora alni. The sequence continues at coordinate 93,111,129 of OY740771.1, forward strand.
ACTACACTGAATCCTTGCTTCGAACTAACTATCTTATCTATGTCACGTTTCATAATTATTTATTCCTTTCATAAATATACTGAGTTATTTACTAACCATCTTGCATCTCCAATAATCTTTTCTTCTAGCTAATCTGTTATCGTCACGTTTTCTAAATATTATATCTTCTATAAACATATGAAATTGTTTACTGCTATAATCCAGCGTCTTTACTTTAACAAATACTGAAACCTTTCTTAAACTAAAACTTCTAACATTTTACGCTTGGCTCATATTCTTCAACACTACTCTGAATCTTTGCTTCTAACTAATCTGTTTTATCTTAACACGTAAAATCAATATTTTTGTTGGAATAAACAACACTCGGTTATTTACTAACAATCTTGCATCTTTCACTTAGCAAATACCTAAACGTTTCTAAATATTATTTCTTCTATAAACATATAAAGTTATTCACTGCTATAATCCAGCGTCTTTACTTTAACAAATACTAAAACCTTTCTTAAACTAAAACTTCTAACATTTTACGCTTGGCTTATAATTACTTTCTATATTTCTGTCTTAGCTTACAAAATTTATTAGTACACACAAATTATTAATATTCATAACTCTTAATTATTTATTATCAAACAAACTTATTTATTAACAAACTCTTATTCTATTAATTTTATTTTTCAAAACCAAGTCCGTGTGTCATTATAAAAATGTCTTTACATTATTATTTATTCATTCCAAATCCAATCTATTACAACAATTATAAATTATCTAATTTTTTGCGATGATTTCCCGATTGGTGAAAGATTTTAAAGTACATGATTGAATTTTTTAACACACTTTTAATGTTAAATACTTCTGTCCACATGGACAGTTTGTCTACCATAGTCATCACAACAGACCCTTTCCTAACAAAAGATCCCACTTTGTTATTGTCTCGGAGTATTGACAAAACAACTTTTCCTTTCTCTCTTACGGACATACCTACATCTCTCTTTCTCTCAAACATCTTAGAATCTACTGACCTAATTTCAACATCTGTTAGTTTAGGAATTCTAACCCCACCATTTTTATATATCATCACAAAGCCTTCTTTTAATATTTCTTTTTTAAACTTGTATTCAAAGCTACTCTTTTCCCAAAAACTTTTAATTATCTGTTCTTGTATTCTAAAAACATTTCTAAATTCTAACATCGTGTATTTTTCAAAATCTACAGTCTCATGGTACACTCGTTTTTTAAGATAAACAGCTGATTCCTTTATTATTAGATTATTTACTTTTACTTTGTTTTTTGAATTACTTATACCTATTCCTACCCCACTAGACATATTAATTTCAACCTTATTTGCTGTTTCTAGATATACCTTGTTACACGTTAACCCATTATTTATCTTTTTAGCAATTTCTTGAACACAGTCATTTACACAATTGTCCTCTATTATTATCAAATCATTTGACATGTTATTTATTTCATTAAAACTGTTAATTTCAATTTCAGCTATTGCTTGATTTAAATTGTTATCTAAATTATTAATATTTTCTACCAAAACACCTTCTACACTATTAATCTGTTCAAATTCTACTTTTTTCTCACAATAGCTTAATTCAAATTCTACTTTATTATTAGTTTCCATTACATTAATTTCCATTTGTTTAATTTCCAATTTAAGATTCTGTTCTAATTTTACATAATTTGGTTTTAATTCAACCCTCATTTCTTCAAATTTTTTACACATTGCTTCTCTTAAATCTAAATTATCTTGTCTTAGTTCTAACTTGCTTTGTTTTAAATCATCGTCTATTTTATCCAATTTAACATTATTCTGTTCAAGTTTAATATTAAAATTCTCTAGTTTGGCATTAATTTCTAGCTTATTCTGATCAAATTTATTACTTATTTCTTTTAATTCCAAATTGTTTTGATCAAACCTATTATTTATACATTCAAACTTCTTATCATTATCTTGCCTAAATTCTAGATTATTCTGTTCAATTTTATTATTTGTTTCTAATCTACTTTGTTTAATGTCATTACTTATACATTCAAATTTTTTATCATTGTCTTTCCTAAATTCTAAGTTATCTTTTTTCATTTCAATTAGCATTTCTATCATTAACGCCTCATTTTGAGATTTTTTACTCTCATCTAACCTATTTGGTTCCATTATCCTAACCTGCTCAATTACACTAACCTGTTCCATTACCCTAACCTGTTCATCCCTTGATTCCTTGTCTAAATTTTCTTCTACAGTTTCTACCCCTGGTGTTTCTACTAATTTTTTATTCATATCTTCACACTGTTGTTTACTATTTTGAATCCCATCACTATTAAACCCATTAAAATCCGAACCCGAACTACTAATTTCACTAATGCTTGAACGTTTACTGCTATTATTTTTATTACTATCTAAATCTACATTTTGATCTAAAATACTTTGTCCCTGTTGATAAAACAATTCATTATTACTATTACTTTGTGTTGTCTGCTCATTACTTTGCAATTTCTGCTCTAAATTTTTAAAAGTATCATCTTGATATTCCAATGGTTCTATGTTATTTATAGAATTTTGATTTCCTAACCCTACCTGTTCATCATTATTATTAACATTTACAATTTCTGACTCCATTTTTACCTTACTATATTTAACACAAAAAATTTAAAAAAAAAAGAATCTTTCTTATATTATTTAGAGAGTCCTTACCTTGATTAAGTGTTCGCATTACCAAAATCACTGTATTTTCGACTAAAAAGCCCTCAGTTGAGGCGACATTTGTAACAATTCAAAAATGAGTTGTGGCTGAATTTAAGATTAATTTGAAAGCTACTTTTATTCATTAAAAATTGCCACACGTTGAGCGACATTTGTAACAATTCAAAAATGATTGGGGCAGAATTTAAGATTAATTTGATAGTTACTTTTGTTCATTTAAAAAATGCCACACGTTGAGCGACAATTGTAACAATTCAAAAATGTGCCTAAGTTAATTTTTTATTACTTTTAATTTATTAATTTGCTCGACTTAAGGGCGCCAGGTTGCCTTAGCATACCAATTTAGAAAAAAGAAGTATTTAATTATTTATAAAATCTCTGGGGTCGCAAATTCTTTTATCAGTGTACTTACAGTGGATTTTGGTTTCAAATGAGAACACTTTGGCTGAAATGTTACAAAGAAAACATTTATTAAACATTCAAAGAAACATCCTACAAATATTATTAACAAAAAAATCATATTTATAAATACTAGTTATCCTTTTAGTTTTAATAACAAATCATGGATTTATATTTCCTTTATTTTATTACTTTCAAATTAGTCAACTTTTTCTTCAAAATGCTTCTACAAATAAAATTGTTGCAACAGGAATTTAATCTATGAAATTTTTAATAACTTTGTAGCTCTAAAAGAAAAATGAAAAGATTCTATTTTTATTATTTAAAAATTTCATTTGCTATTATCTCTTCTAGTAATAATCTACTAAAATTTTCTTTAAATAGATAAACATTTACAAAAGAATTAATTTAAAACATAATACAGGTTATTAATCAACAGGTAATATATAGCGTCTATACCAAAACGCCGATCTAAATAAAAAAACATTGTCTGTATCCGAATAGAAGACTGATGTCCTACAAGTTGAAATTTTACAGCTCCTAGTGGATTCTCCCTCGTTCAGAAGTTGTTTTCTCAAGTTGTTGAGAATGTTCATAACTCGCGTATAGAGACCATTGTCTTTTTTGTTCCCGCGTTATTGTCATTGAAACACGCTCTTTATGGATTTTTTAAACACTTTCGATCTCTATTTTAGACAAAAAATCAAATGTACATTGTTCTAACAGAACCTAGAAACTCTTTCTACCATCTTATCTCTCCAAACACTGGACTTTGACTTTGAAAAACACAACCTGTCCATTTTAAGCGGTGAACTCTAACTCTACAAAACACATCTAGTCCCTCCAAGCTCTGGACTTCAACTGACCTGTTGCCATGAGGCAATTCTCACTTCCCTAAGCGTTCCTTCCGGTACTGTTCGCACATTTTACCACACTTCCGTAAAACACAAATGATTTACATAACATAACAATCAAACTAAATTACATTAAATTTAAACATAATAATTCATACTGTTGTCTTGAAAATCCATTTTGTTCCTATAAATGAATTTACTAAATACAATTCATGATCCAGACATCCGGTCTCAGTTCATGCACCCGCGGATTTTAAACATATTATAAATTTGATTTTTCTCATCATTACAAACAATTTAACAACATATAACAAATAATTCAAACAAACAATTAAAAATAAACATAGACTCCAATAATGTGTTTAATTACTATTAAAATAGGAGAACACAACCATGATCACAAGGCTGGGTACACTAAACAGAACTCCTCCACAGAGTAGAAAGATCAAGATAACAGTATTTGTCTAAAGTTGTTTTTAAATAGTTAAAATATCCTGCAAGTTTTTAATGCTCTGTGGAAGCTTGTTTATCATTCTAGCACCAGCTTGGGAAGGAAGTTTTCTATATAGTTTCAGTCTGTGCTGTCTAGCACGATAATTATTAGCTTGGCTGGTACTATAACTGTGTATATCTTTATTTTGGATATATATACTCGGAAATGTAAGAACTCCAAGATCTTTAAATGCAACCCTTCATGACTCAGCCTTCTTTAGACCTGCCATAAGCCTTATAGCTATTTTTGCAAGAGAAAAACCCTTTGCATATTCTGAAATGACGAATCTCCCTAAAGAAGAATTCCACAGTTTAGATATGGATATACAAAACCATAGTAACTGTTAATAAAATAGTAGGATTGCAGTATAATTTCAAATTTCTTAGTATAAATATTTCTTTACTAATTTTTGCGCAAATATATGCTATGTGATCAACCCAAGTCAACTTATTGTCAATGCAAAAGGCTAAAAACTTTGCAGTTTTGACCTCTTCAAGTAGACTATCATCGAACGTAACACTTGGTGTCTGATTTGGACTATGTTTCAAGTTTAAAAATATGTACTTTATCTTATTAGAATTTATTTTGTAATTATTTTTGGCAAAGTATTGAGTTGCAGCATTGACTTGTAGAAAAACCTATGCTCTAAATTTTGAATTGAGTCAGCTTGGAAATTCAAAGTTGTGTCATCAGCAAATTGCACTATACTGTCTGCATGCACTGTTGATGATATGTCATTAATGTATATTAAAAATAGCACCGGTCCGAGAACTGATCCTTGAGGACCCCATATCTCAGCTGGGTCAGTTTTGACAGTCTCCCTGCAACAATTACCCGCTGTGTTCTGTTATAAAGAAAAGATTTTAACCACAAAAACAGTTCTCTTCTAATGCCAGTTGCTTCACACTTGTCCAACAGTAACTACAGATCTATACAATCAAAAGCTTTGGGGAGGTTCAGAAAAATACTCATAACATTTCTTTTCCTTTCAAACCTTTCCAATACAAAGTCCAAAATATCAGCTGTAGTGTCTAATGTTGATTTATCTCTCTGAAATCCAAACTGTGAATCACAGAGTTGGTCTATTAAGCCTTGTAGGAAATGTTAAATCGTATTGGTAAATCATTGGGTCTTATACAAATGGATAAAACAGTTGTTACACAGGTTTTCTGAACTGTAATTGTGTATATTATTACTTTCTTTATGTTAGCCCCTACTAATTTATACACTCAACCCTGGTGTGTCTCGAAAGCTATACATATATAAAAGACCTTCCACTCACACTCTCGTGTCGCTGACTTAACTGTGTAGGATCTTGTAAGTATACGAATATTACATTTTCTTGGAAGGTCAGGTTTTGAAATTATATTTTTTATAATAACTTCGATATTTGTCATCGTAAGATGTGAGTTGGTACCGTTATATTCTTTTTTAATTAAGTGTGTTAAAAGTTGAATAACACAAGAGATATGAACAAAAAACTGTTTGAATATAGCCACCATTTTAATAGTTTCAATTATATTTGTCTGGATTTAATAGGGTTCCATATGAGATCACACTATAGTCCCCTGTACCAAATTTCATGTCCCTATGTTTATTTTTGTGGCCACTATCATATTTACAAACTGATGATAATGACAACGAACAGACAGCATGACAAAAATAACTTTTTCGGTTTATTATGACTATGAAACGTGATAAGTCAAAAACAGATAAACATTTTTGAAAATTACTAAACTTACCCTATACTTCATATACTGGGTAAGTAAAATATAGAATTTTTTGTTACAGTACACTCATAAATCCGGACTATTGTGGCGGACGGCCAGTCCGGATTCCGAAAAATCCGGATTTCCCGGAGTCGGAGGTAAGTCGGCCGCGTGGCCGATCCGATCAGTGATAAGCCGCACAGACAATCGTTACCAGCCCATGCCGATACCCAGCGACACTTGTTACACTCTGACACATTAACTAATGGTACTGTTACTGTAATGTACATAATACAGTACTGGACTGCAATTAGTAAAACACAGGGTAGGGCGTGTCAATTACCTCAGCCGCGCAGAAACTTCCACTGATTGTGAATCATTACAAAATACGTCATTCATGCAATGCGGAAGATCGCGTGAAAATTGAAGGCGCTAAAGCGGCAAATTGTTATTTAAAACATTTTACCGTCCGTTCCGGATTTTCGTGATCCGAATTTATGGGAGTCTACTGTACTGGGATTTTATAGGAGACAAGTCCCCATATTTTTTTACACAAGTTCCCCGTTATCATCTTTTTGTGAAATTTATTATTTTTATTTTCTCATATATCCAACTTAATAACAACAAAAAATCGATGTGAAGTTTTTCATGAAAATGTCCTTTATGATGTCACTGAATTAATAAAAGTGCTTTCTGGAATGATATCCGTCTGCCTGTGAAATTCTCTATAGCTCAAGTGAGTAGACTAATTTTGATCAAATTTAGTATGTGAACATATTTTGGCCATATCTCAAGATTCTTTTTTATTAAGAACTTAAATTTTGAATTATCAAACAAAAGTGGGACAAAAAGTCTTGAAATATGACCAAATTTATATTAAAATCTATTCACTTGTTTGGATTGTCCATACATCAGACAGATATAATTCGCAAAACAACATTTACGCAAAACAAGACTTCAAAACAGGATATATACATATAAAATTCGAAATATCTTTTGTCACTCATCACATAAATTTCTCTATGGAGTGCATATGTAAGTAAAAAAATGATATGGTAGTAAATCTGTAAAAAAAAAAAAAAAGATATATTCAAATGTTGTATCTATCATTATTAAAATAACTGCCATTGTCACACAGTACTGATTTAATTAATATTAAATCAATAAATTAGGGAAGATAAAGTCAGGTCCATCTGCGAAGGATACGGTGTACAAACAGATAACACTATACTATTTGCACCTGGAGACATTAATCTGCTTTGCTTAATTCCACTCGATGTTATGAATCCAATTATTACTTATTGTTTTTTTAAAATTAAAATAGTACAGTGAAAATAAATATTAAAAAATTGTTTAGTTGTGATGATTTTATTTATTAAGTGCCAAGGGCGTACCCAGGATCAAATCTAGGGGGGGGGGGGGAAGCCATGGTCATTCAATATACAATTGATTATTAAAATAGTTATTTCAAGAATTGTATTAAATTCCAGCAACAAAATGTAGAAAAAAGATTTATTTTTTTGCTTCCAGGGGGGGGCAGCTGCCCCCCCTGCCCCTCGCTGGGTATGCCCATGTTAAGTGCAATATTTAGGTTGTCTGAAACATACACCAAAGATTTATACAATGGAGAAAGTGAGTGTAATTTGTTATAAACCATTTAAACTGTAGAATATTACATTTTATTAGCTTTTCAAATATTTTCTGTCCGTAAAACTCCTATAAAAAAAAATACTAAGAACAAAATTTGTTTGGTAGTATATTCCAAAGAAACTCAGTATAATTTCCACTTTTTACCTTATGACTTAGCTGAGTAGTGAAACAGCTGTCCTTGATAAACAAAGGATTGCTATAGTTGTCTAAAGGTAATAAATAACATTCATTTAATTTAATTTATTATATTGTGGTTGACAATACAAGTGTCTTTACATACAATTTGCCTTTACATCAAATACATAAAATGAATTCATGATTTTTCCATACAAATAAGAGAATCAGACAATGAATAAAAAATAGAATTTTTTTAAACAAAATAAATAACAATTGAACAGATAACAAATTTTGCTTAACTTATTTGAATAACTTATCTTAATTAAAATACAAGTTATTCCATGTACTAAAAATTACAAAGTATAAAGTATTAAAATAAATTGCTTCACCAGCAAAAGACGTCCCGTGGATAAATGAAGCCTCTAAAAGTTTCCATGTGTAAGTGGTGTTAAGTTATTTTGTAATTTATCTATTCAATTCTTATTATAAAATATCAATTAATTTATTCAATTTGTGCTTTAAGAGCTTTTAGTAAAAAATCAACTTCTTTAGTTTGTAACTCTGCGTTCTTACAAACTTATTATTCAATCTACTATTTTAATTTACCTAAGGTAAGATCACATTCTGGTCGTACTTAGCAGTTACTTCAAAAAACGTGGCAATGGTGAATACAAAGAGTTAGCCAAACATTTTGAGGAAAACAAGAAATCTCCCTTTTATTGCATAGCAAAACAAGAACATTATTAAATACATATTTAAATAAACATTTAATTAAAAATCTATCCTGTGATAGAATACATGTGCTACAATCTGAATAAGAGTTTATATGTCTTTTTCACTAAATTTTGTCTCCCAATGATTACTTATTGTTTATGTTCATCACTTTACTCACGAAATACCAGTCCATATTATGTTAGCTTGCTTCAACATCACAATTGCTTAAAATCCTCCATCATATCGTTGAAAACTGATTCTGTCTAGCCGTCTCATAACGTGACTGTATTACTCTGACTCCTGACAAAGACTGCTTAAGGCACGCTTCGAGAAGACGCTCCTTGCTGAGGCTCATGGGAATATCTCCAGGGTTTAATTTCCTGCTAGCACGTACTTTTGCAACGTCTGTGTTATTTGAAGGTTACAGGTCTATTTCACCTCACGCGCACAATTTGAAATTACGCTTTCACTTGTTTAGTTTTAAGTTGTTTATTAGTAATCATTAGGTTATGAAGATTGTTTAAATACATTTTATAATTACTTATTATTATAAAATACTTATTATTTCTATCATCCTATAATTAGTTCATATTTATTATTTACTGGTTGGAGAGTGTCCCATGCTTACACATGGTCAAGGTACTCTCCTACAGAGTAAAAGGATTCAGGCAATAAAAATTGTTTAAGGCTATTTCTAAAAGTTTGGAGATTTTTTATATATTGTGTAATGTTCTGTAAGCTTATTGTATAGGTCCACACCACCTTGAGATGGTAGTTTCTATATTTGCTCAGCCTGTGGCTGATTATGCACATCTCTTTTAGAACAACATGACATTTAAATTTTGTAAATAAAATTATTTCAAAAATATACATGCATGGAAGTGTCAACATACCCAATTTCCTAAATGAATTCCTACAATGTTCAGAGTTATTTATTCCAGCTTACAATGGTTAGAGCACGTCCAAATTTGGAAAAAAAATATGATTTTTTTAAACATGTAGCTAGAACTATCCAAGTTGATTTTTTCAGGTTCTGAGATGTAGGATCTTATCACGAAAGTGACCTTTGACTCAGTGACCTGTTCAAGGCTGCTTCCATTTAGCAGTAAATGGAACAAATTTGATGGATTTAAATTTACAAATATTGAATTTTAACTATTTGTTAAAGGTTGTTTGTGAAGATAAAACCAGTTATAACTAAACAAGACACTGTTTTAAAAAAAGCAATAAAACCTAAAAAAAACTAGCAGTATGCTTATGGTAAGACTTTTATTTTAATGTACTAAATATTATTTTAATTTTCTATGACTGAATATTTATTTTTACTAATCCGGGTACTGTGGTGCCGGATGGTGGGAGGCGTCAGGAGGTGAGTCTTTTATTGGAATGGGTAATAAAATAATTAAAAAACAAATAATCCAAATAGTTTATTAAATTTTATTTTATTTTCAGTTTACTCGAATTATAAAATATTTATATACTATTATCAAATAAAAATTTTGCACATTAGATATTTTTCCAGAGTTCTCCAAGTTTTCAAGTTGTGTTCTTGGCCAATTTCATGAAACTGTAGTAAACTGCAACTTTCACCTGAGTATTGGGAGGAAGTTGATGATTGTGCTGCTGACAACTGACAAGATCGTGCTGTGTGTTGTTGATGGCTGACTCAGAATTTCTATTCCTACTGAGAAAACTTGGGTCTTAGATATTACTCTCTGGCGAGGAAGGATTTTTGTACCGTTGATGCAATTCCTGTGAAGAAAGTTTTAATGTTATCATCATCCCATTTTTAACTTAAAATATATTTCATCATAACAGCTGAAGCAGTTTCTTGAAGTGGGTTTTCGGAAAATTCCGTCATCTTGCAGGACTGTGGGTTTCTGGCTTAGTGTGCTGCAACAGGCTTAAAACTTGTAGCTCTGGTTGTGCAGTTAGCGTCGTTTGAACTGGTTTATTGTCTGGTGAATTTACTTCATCATAGGAGCTGTCATCTTGTATATTTTCTTCTATAGGATCAATGTTACTTATTGTATTCCTTTCCTTCAAATAAGGTACAAGAAAAGACAACTCATCCTCAAATTTCCTTTTTTTTGTGGGAAAACATTCTTCGCTACTTTTGGTCTCTTTTTGTCTTTTCATTGCTCGTCGAAAACAATTTCTTAAACTATTCCAGGCTTTCTTACAATCTTTTCCTGAAAAGTAAAAAAAACTTAATCTAATAAAAAATTTTCATACTTAATTTTTTTGTTCTTTTCAGATTCTTGGCTACTGGGAACTTGTTTAAAACAATATCGTTTAGCTAATGCATGGGACTTACAAGGGATTTTTTTAGAAGTATGCAATGCTATTATACAAATGTTATTGGAGGAGTTTATGCATAGCGGATCTATGTACTTCAATTATTAAAAAAAAAAAAAAAAAACATTATCCATTAACTTAAGGGGAGTGGGAAGGGTAAAAAAAATTTTTTTATTGATTTTTGTTTTTAATGCAGTTTTATGGAACAAAACATCCTCTTTCAGAATATGGTATTAGAATTTTTGTACGTCGACTCTAACTACACTTTTTTTGGCATAATACAATATAATGTCTCGAGTTCCTACATGTTATAGCAGCGCCAGAAGAGACCTTGTTTTATATAGTATCACTTTTACAAAATAGTAGAGATATTTTGTTTTTACAGTTGGCAGTACTAACTTGCTCTGTTTATATTATAGTCTACCTACAGCTGAATACTATTGTTATTGTGATTTCTGATTGTTTTCACAAGGCAGTGTAGACAAATCCTATATTCACGGTTAGTTTTGTGATACGAGGCTGAGAAAACTAAAGCAGAGCTTGAGAGGCACAGAGTTGGATGATGGCAAAACGATTGGAGGTAAAAGTAGGCTCACTAATTTAGAAATAGATAGGATACAGAACTACTATAGCCTGGTATAAGGAAAACTGTATCAGATCAAAACTGGGTTCAAGGTATGAGACAGAATATATGGGCAATTTACTTCCATAAATTGTCGACCGACCAAACCCCGCAACATGGCCTATGCCCCAAAGGAGCTGATTCTTGGTGTGGCTACAATAAAGCAGTTGAAATGAAACAGCCATTCACCCATAAAAACAACCTTCCTGAGGCTGTATTGCTTGCCATGAAAAAAACATTTGTTGACTTGTCCCAACCTAGCCTTTTGAATAAGTGTCTTCATAGCCAAACACAGAATCAGAATGAATGCTTTATCAATTTGGTATGGTCCAAAAAAAAAAAACTTGTCAGGTTGAATTCCCTAAAAATTGGTGTGTTTGATGCAGTTTTAGCTTCTAATGATGGATATTGAAGTAAATTAAAAATATTTGAAAAGTTAGGACCGAAAATGTGCAAGAAATCAGTTGACATGCTACATACCATGGATAAAGTACGGTTGCAAAAAGCGGAAAAGGCAGCTGGAGAGATGTTAAAGATAGCCAGGCAGGGCAAGAGAACCAAAAGAAAGCTTGAAGAAGACAAGGAAATGGACAGATGATCCAGATTATGGCCCAGGACTTTTCTAAGCTACTTACATGGCAAGATTATCTTTTCTGTCCGTTTTCCGAAAATTAACTTTTTTCAGACAAAGGTACATTTTTCTCAGGACTTATTAGAGATATTGAGCTGATATTTTGTGTGTATGTTTCTAAGCTACTGTAGTAAAATAATTGTAATATCAGTTTTCAAAATAGGGGGGGGGGCATTTTTCTTATGAAAAACATTCACCATCAGTATGTTTATCTTGATAACATACTACTTTTACTACCAGATTTTCTCATATTTAACAGCCCTACACAAAAATATTTTGGTATATTATTTCACTCAAACTTATAGTTTCTGAGAAAAATGTACCTAAAGTTTGGCAATTTTACATAGCAGGGATAGAGGCTTCCCACTCCCCTTAATGGCTTTTGTCATTCTTGTGGATGCTGACTTTTAATTTCTTGCTGTCGATATTGGTGCCTATCGGGAGAAATGGTGATGGGGGGGGTGGAATATTTTCTAATTTGTAGCCTAGCTTAGAAAATATTTAGCCTTGAAAAAATGTAATATGTCTGTTAACAAAAATCATTTCCTGGAACAACAATACCATTGCCACATGTAATCATTGGTGATGAAGCTTTACCATAGAAAAATTATTTAATAAGACCTTATCCTAGGTCACACAAGAAACCGACCAGGTTAAAAGTAATTTCAACAAAAGGCTGTCCTGAGCAAGAAAAGTTGACAAAAATGCATTTGGAATTCTATTTCAAAAGTTTCGATTGTATAATAGACAAATGCAATTAAAACCTGAAAAAGTTATATTTACCACATGCATTTTACACAATTTTATCATCTGGTGGTGATGTGAACAATCATAATGAAGCTGTTCAAATTTCATCCAATATCATTTACTTGTGATGTTTGTGGAGGATTCTTTAGACTTAATGTTTAAAACTGTTGTAATACAAATTTCTGTATAGTTCTTTTCTTACATCGACTACCCTGATATGAGTTATTTACTATATTTGCCTCTTTTACAAATTAAGGCTCGGAACAACACCATTTTTTGAGGTAGGACCTAACAGTCTATTTTACTTGTCGTCCATGTAGTCATTTTTGTAATCAAAATGTGTAAGAAACTACAAATACAAGTGTATTTAGTGTTAATAGGATGTTTCCTTATATATGTAATTTGCTACTACTTATTAATACAATATTCTTTAGGAAAAACATGATACACAATGTTGATACTATGGTGAGAATCATTTGTACACATTGCCACTCCACAGTTCACCATTTAAAATAATATCAAGCCTAGGCTAATTTGAACATTTAACTCTTAATATGTAAACAAATAACCAAACAATAATAAAATGAATTAGGTCAATATACTATAACACAAAACTTAAACTACATATAAAAGGGCTTATGTGTATACACATACCACGGTTACATAAACCATCCACAAACCACATATACATATAAAAGGCCTTAAACTACTAGGCCAGTTGGGGGCTTAATTTCCGTATACTTTGTCTCAAATATGGAAGCTATATCAATGTTTCCCCTGAACTTAATTTATGAGTGGTAATTAGTTACAGATAAAAATATTTGACATAACATGGTGCAAGGAGGTCCTTTTACTGTGCATATGCGATAGACTGATAACAGTTTTCAGATCTTCAGCATTACTCAAAATTATGTAATAAGTTACATATCAACTGCCCAAAGGATATTGGCCATGTGATTAAGGAGCTTTTTAATGGGTTAACATTAACACATCTGTCATACATTTTTAGGAAGGGTAGTCATTAACTGTCAACGAGTTTTCTCTCTCCTCACTGATGGCCTACTTGCAACATCAGTTAAAATATCTAATATTTTTATCAGTAAGGATTAAAGCTACACTACATTAAGATATGTCTTTGAAGAAATCAGTAACAACAGCATGATTCAATTTGAGTTGGTAGATTAGTTGGGCTTAAGAAAGTATTTTATGTAGAAAGTAACCTTGAAATACTTTTATGTAGTTAGTAACCTTGTATTATATCTATATATATATAAAAAAAAAAAAATCTTAAAATATATGATACAAAAAAGAACATATTTTTGCTTTAAAATTTTTAACTTAATCCTAGAACCCCCTCTCATTATTATCTTATTTGAACTAGCCACTGCCCCAGTGAAAACCTTACTCTTAATGATTATTTTAACTTGGAAAAAAGATGTCCCACATTTTTTGTTAAATAATCTTCCTTTGATAGCTTTTAACTGCCGTAGCCATTTACAGCAATATTGTTAATCTGACTATGTAAATACACATTATTGACATAGGGCCACCACAAATATAAAGTTTTAAACCAGTACATCTGTATTCTTTTTGAGTACCTAATTTAATATTAACAAATTTTTGTCAAACCACTTTTCATTGGAGATAAGTTTTTTAATAATATGCATTTATAATTTTTCCAAATAAAGTATCAGTCGAATCAACCCTTAATCTAGTAAATGTTGTTTACTATTAACTTTATATATACATACGAATAGTTTTCTTTTGGACACAAAAGGTTTAAACCAAAAGTTAGATTTGATGAAACTGAATAATTAAATGTTTTAAAATCATAAGATTAAGTTGATTATACAATGTGAAGAACAAGACTGCTACATATCTCTTAAGAAACATTTCAAACAAATTTTGTATGGATAGGAGATACAGGCTTACCTTGGAAAGTGGTCATTGGTATCATCTAGTTGTACACAAATAGAAAAAAAAAACAATAAAACACTAAAGTTCTAAAATATTTTGTAAATACTGTTCACTTTCTCAATCAGTAAAGGGTATAAAAAGAGTCTCCTTTTTTACAGATGAAAGATCTATTTACAGGTAAAAAGTTATTATTGACAAAATCATAATTTTGAATTTGAAAATTTGCTATTATTTTAAAATTTATCAATTGATTTTTCTGGTTAATAATGCCATATATGTCCTATGAATTGTAAAACCAATTTGAGCCCAATCTCATTAAAACGAGGAAACTGCACAATTTGTACACAATTTAGTATTATTTTTATTCTATTATTTGTAAAATAACAATGTCCTTAACGTTTTACTTAACTTACCTAAACTTTTAATAGATAGCGTTGGCGTCTTGAAATCACAAATGAAATCTACGTGTGTTGTAATAATTTCCCGTTCGCTACTCGCTAGTAGTTGTGTCTACACTGTCTACGTCCATAATACATTATTCAAGTGATTGCTTGCTAGGTTTTCGCTAGTTTCATAATCTCTGGGTAGTGTTCTCTGGTTCTGTTATTTGTGGCTTGTGTCAGTGAATGGTTAGTGCTGGTCAATTCTTTAGAGTGGTTGTCTGTTTACTCTGTAAAATTGTTTTAATTTTTATTACGGTTTATGTAAGTATGTAACAAGTGTGAAAACGTCTTAATAATTTGTTTGTATCATGATAATATAATTTTAAGAATATTTTAGTGAAGATTAGAACTTATTTTTTGGGGAAATAAAACATGACAGAGCTTCTAAATATGGGGACAGCAGACACTCCCATTCAGTAGGCGTCAACTTTCATGCCTATTTTCAGCGATGATGTTTATGTCGTGTTAAAATCGGTGTATGGTTGTAATTTATTAATTAAGCGTGTATCAACTGTGCCCCCCACATTGCATTGATTTTTAGGAGAGTTTTAAGGTATTTTAAACTTTATTTAATATAGATTATAGTAATCAATTACGGCCTCCTTTTTCTTATAATTAATTAATCACTTTCTCTTGGATTACTTGATAGAGTTATTATTAATAGGCTATAATTCCAATTAAAAGGGACATCTGTAATTGAAGCTTTAGCTTATTTTGACAACTAAAGTATGGAGTATTCTTTATATTTTAAAGTTATCACTCATACTAATTTTTTTCTTTAGCCTATATTAAAGTATAGTTTTAATTAGTGAATGATATGTACTTAAATGGTTAAAAAATTATGAGTATAAGAAGAAAAAAAGCTCCCACCAGCCTTGATGTCAGTTGTAATTAGTCGCAGTAAAATTTACAAAAAATGATCTTATAATTTATTTTCCTTAAGGTTAGGGCTATTTAAAACAATATTGTCATGACACTTTTCAATGGAAACCAGTTTTTGTGAAAATTATAAACAAACAAAACATTGTAGGAGACATTGGTGAATCATTAGGTAATTGTTTACTGTGACTGCAACCGGTTTTTTTTTTTTTTTTTTTTTTTTTTTTTTTTTTTTTTTTTTTTTTTTTTATTAATCATGTTCTACATACCTTATTTAATAATAATAAAATAAGTGTTCAATGCGGAGCTAACTTTATTGTAAAAAAATAGTTTATTTCAAAGCCAAATTCAAAGTTTTCATCTTTAGCCACAATATTTGAGTTCTCAGACTGATATTACTATAGAACATTTTTTAATCGCTCAGACATGTAACCTGTTGGGCTAATGTAGTCTGAGAACAGTGCAACACAAAGAAAAATCCAACACCTGTAACCAAACTCGAACCTGTGTACTTTGGCGATAACAAGTCTGAGTTACAGCATCCTAGATAGCTCATCCCAATTATAACATGCCATTCCCCCATTGAATTAAAAAAATATATAGCTTTTGATTGGACAATAAATATGTTTCTGATGGGTGAATTTGTAATTGTTTGTATAAATCGGAGATCTTATTGTATTACTCGTATAAGGATTATTAGTCATTGAATTTTTTATTTAAACAAATTTTAATACTCAGTATACTTAACATCAAAGGGCTTGTTGGTTTCCGGAAATGAAATATTGTTAGTCAACACCATTAATAATCAACATAATAAAATAACTCATATCAATTTCATACTTGAGATAATTTTCCTTTTCAAGTGTTAGTCACAAAAGATCTATTGCTGTTACATAGATAAACCTCTCCAACATGACATAAAATATTTTCTAGAATT
Organism: Aphrophora alni; assembly: GCA_963513935.1. NCBI lineage: Eukaryota > Metazoa > Arthropoda > Insecta > Hemiptera > Aphrophoridae > Aphrophora > Aphrophora alni. The sequence continues at coordinate 93,128,246 of OY740771.1, forward strand.
CTGATTAGCTGTCAATAAGCAGTTGTTTTCTTGATAATCAATCCTAATGGGCTTAATTTTAGTTTGAAGTGGTTAAAATTTAAAGACATATTATTCATCTATACCTATTTTATTATGTACGTTTAAAAAATTGTGGATGGAAGGTAGATTTGAATTTTTTAAATTATCTATAAGAATGTCGGTGGGTATTAAATTTATTATACTGAAATGAGTGAAATGCTTGATATACTATGTTTACTCTAGCCTACTTGTTTTAATTACAGGACACATCCAATGGCAATGACCGTTACGGCCAAAAACAATAACAATTCCATATCAAATGACCCAATACAATCAATTCTTGAACTAAACAATTACTACATTCCTTAAAATTATTCTGATACTGACACATACATTATTTACATATTACAAAATTTTAAAGACTGAGAAATATACGGATGATATTGTTCGATCAGAATATAAAACATTTTACCCATCAAAAGCACATTAACTTTAAATGCAACAAATAAAATAATCGAATGTATGATTGATTATTTTGACACATTTTCCATGTTGAGATATCGATTTTACATTACCGACTCGTTTTCTAAAGTCTGATGGTAGTGTTTACACTGCAGGATGTAATGTAACATGTATGTTGAATTGTTTTATGTGCAGAATGAGTAAGTAGGGAACGATTTTGTTTTCCCAGATTATTAAGCTGTTTTACTTTATCATCTGTAATAAATATGTGTTAGGAAGCCAATAACCTGTTTGATAAACATGTTTAGTATTTGATAATCTAATCAGGCTTGTTTAAACTTCACTCACACAAAGAGAGCTTTCATTAAGAAATCCTGACACTACATACATTATAACTCTTAACTTAGATAACCTACATTATCGGTTAGCCTACCAGAAGTGATATATATTACAGCTTATAATTAATTATCTATTTTTACTATGCTAACAATATAATATGCTACTTCTTTGAGTAGGTTTATATTTGTTTTTGCTTTGTACACGTTGTTTAAATTTGAAAATTTGTCTTTTCATTTTTGTATGTTTGTTATATAGATTTTTCCTTTGTAAACAAAGGTGAAAAACGGCCCAACCTTCATTGCTTTTTAAAAAACAAAAACAAAAAGAACAGCAAAATAGTATAAAATAAAGATACTATTACTCTAATCTCATGCTCTAACAGCTTCAGGATTAGAAGAGTAGATGTAGATTAGGTCAAAATAAAAAGATGAAAGAGAGAGATCTAACCCAATAATACATTTACTTATTTATTTCCTTCATTGACCCCACAAGTAAGGTTGAAGAATGTCATATTATAATAACAAACTTATGAAATACAATAAAGGGAACATTCACATAACTGATCATTTTTAACAATAATTATAAGTACATTTCAACATTTAGAAATACACAACTTTCATCATATTAATTATTAGACTTTGAAAACAATTTAAGTGCCTCACCTATACGACAAACACTCCAAGACAGAATAGAATCCCTCATAAGCAAGGTGGGATGCTATGTTTTTTTTAAACGTTTCTTGTTTAATGTGGTACACAATATTATTAAAAAATATTCCAGCAATGTATACAGGATTTTTTGTAGCTATTTTAAGATGTATTGGGGTTATATGGAAGTCATTTCTTGACATTGTATTGTAACTATGAATTTCTTTATTTTGCTGAGAAACAAAACTATTTTGAAAAAAACTAATGAAATAGTTTCCAACAAATAAATTGATGGGAAAGTTAGTATTTTATTGTTCTTAAAAAATCTCTCTACACGAATAAGTATGTTTTAGATTGAAAACAATTCTTATTGCTTTTATCTGGAGTTTAAAATCTCCATTAGAAGCAGTAGATTGTCTTTCAACTCACTGCATATCTAAGAAAGGGATAAAAATGTGAGTAGTAGATTAGGAGAGATTTATCTTTTGAACAAATTTTATTTAATCTTCTTAACATAAAAAGACTAGTAGTGTTTAGCTTTCTCTAAACATGATCAATACAGTATGTGGTCGCAAAGTGAGATATTGTTCAACCACAAGACCTAAGATTTTGGAGGAATCAGTTTAAACTGAACATTGATGCTTAAACTATTAGAAACAGAACCAATGTAATTTATTTTCCTATAATTTATTAGAAGTCTGTTGCTTTGAAGCCACTGCTAAATTCTGTGTAGGGCGCTTAATCTCCAGCTCTCAACTGGGGTTTTCACTGTTTAAAAATACAGTGGTGTCATCAGGAAAAATAATTACATTACCCTGGTTTATAGAGTTCGACAAGTCACGAAGAAAGGTGTAGATCTTTGGATTTGTCACACCCGAATTCAGTATCGTTACATAGAAGCGGCCAAACAGTCATTATAGTGAAACATAGTCTACCAATCATGTAATTTATAAATAAGGTTCTTTGTAACAAGACCAAACGAACGATGGATGAACACGGTTTATTATATTTTCAATTCAACAGTTTCACAACATTGAACGTGGGGTGCTCTGACTAGGAATGCAGTGCATGCTTCAAAGTACAAATATATTATGGTGTAGACTAGTCATAATGCGCAACAAAAAAAAAAATTTCAAATGAAAAAACTAAATTTGAACGGTTTTCTAGACCTCTTTTCTTGCTAAATTTTTATCTGACCTATAGACATAAGACTTCTTCACCTACTCGTAAACAGAGATGGGACAAAGGTCTGTTTTTTTATTTTTCTTTTTTTTCCTCCAGATAATGCATGTACATTCCAGGGTTTATGAGTACAACATAATATTTACTACAACTGTGATTCTAATGAATGATACATCACAATGCAAGGAACAAAACGCATTTCATTTTTATTATTTTTTCCTGTGATTGGTGTTTAGTTCAAGTTTACCCTTTGGGACTCACTTATAGTGAATTCGGATGTGGAAAATCCTAACTGGATCTACACCTTTCTTTATCTAATGTTGGGTTAGACCCCTCTCTTTCATCTTTCCTATTGGTTCTCTTTTGACCAACTTTTGTTCTCTTCCTACTCTGACACTATTAGAGTATTCAAGGACTGGGGGGGGGGGGGGTTGTATTTTATACTTCTTTTTCTTCTTCTGTTTTGTTATTCCATTTGTTATAATGGCCAAAAGGTTTATTCCAAAATCGAAAAAATATTTCAAGCGTACAGTTGTAGTGGTATTATTTACTGTTTCTTGTTGGTCTGTGAATATTGTTTGTCACATATGCTGGAACACAATTAATTTAAAGTATTTAAACATCCAAAGATGGAGACATACTGTTCACACAACTTACATAAACTTCTCTTAAAATATAGTTTATTTTTATAAAATGTAGGCATAAAAATTCATTCCAATTCAGGTCACAAGATAACTAATCTGCCACTATTGTATTCTTGACACATTTCAGGTCACAAAGCAGGATTTTATATTAAGTTTTCCTTGTGTTATGTTACTCCAAAGGACAAAAAATAATATTCTTTAATAATAGTAGGCCTACTGTACTTCTAGTAAAAACTACATTTTTTTCCTAAACTGAATACCATTATATGTTTAATTTCATGTGATACAGCATCTGACTAAAATATTGTGAATCAAAGTACTGAAATTACTGTCTAAATACTACTTTTATATAAAAAGATCATCTATGCCAATTTTCTAATATGACACTATCTGAGGATTGTGTACACACAGATATGTTATATATTTAATTTATAATAAAGGAGAAAGGCGTCTTCTTTCTTAGAAATAGTATACGTGGTGATTCAGACCACCTATGTCTAATGTATTGTGGAAACCGATGAGATAAAAAAATCTCCTATAAAATAAAGCTCCCCCCCCATTTTCATTGGAAGAATTATGGGCACATTTTTTTTCTTCTTTTTTCTTTCAACTTTTTTAATATAAATGTGGGTCAAAAGTGATAGCTTATTTTGAAAATGTTGTAAAAATAAAAAACATTTTGGTGAAGGTTATTTTTAAGTATCTTTTACCATTTTAAAATGGTGATCCCAGATATAATAACAAAAAAATCTTTCTCCTTTATGGCTAAGCTCTTAAACATTTATGCCTGATATCTCACTAACCCTAAATTAAATGTCAAAATAGCCATTGGCGAATATCAGAATTTTAAAATTGGAAAGTGAGCTTCTCATTTTAGAACCATAAAAATTGGAACAAATTTTAGATTAAAATTTTGTTGTAATAGTTTACTTCTTACGATTTGAAAATGTGAGTAAAAAATAGTGATCAATAAGGGATTTTCTCAAATGAAACTCTCATCAATTTAGATAACAAATTTCCAATAGCTCGGTTGTAAATTGATTTTTTTTAAAATTTAATACTATAAAATGAATTACAAACAATAAATAAATTATCCACAAATGATGTAACCAAAATTTTAATTCAATTTATCATTGTGTTAAATTAATGAACCCTACAAAATTCACATTTTTAGCTCCTATTTACAAACTGTAGGCTAAGTGTTAACGAAAATAAAATTTGTGTTTATTTTTATGTTTTTTAAATGATAGCTTGGTGTACTTTCCATTTGAAAGTTTTTATATATAGTAATGTTGAGTGTTTGAAATTTATGTTATTATAATATTTCGAATTGTTAGATAGATAGTTTTAACATTTGAAAACTGAACGTTAGGTATTTTCTGGTTGTAAAGTATTTGGATTATGATGGAATGTTCATATTATTGATATAATTTACTCATATTGATATTTGTCATCATATTTGTATAATACACTAATAGCCTGTACAACTTTTCAAGAGTATAATCAGCTCCCATTATCAAATTATAAACCTAATAGGCTACATGAGAGTGAAAAACGCTGATATAGCAGTGTTGATTAGAGTTGACTACACAATAACATTGATTAACTTGATAAAAGAAGTTGATTTATACTCTTGAAATGTTGTGTATTAGGTTTTATATGATACGAAATATCTGAGTAAACTATATTACTAATGTGGTATATTGTTTAAAAAATACTTTCATACTAATTCAGCATTTTAACTCAAATTTTGTATATTAACCAGTTTACACAGATTTCTTAAAGTAAATTTTCTTTTACATTTTAGGCCGCCATTTTGAAAGTGAAAAAAACTTTACATACAGCAGCCTAAGTTGATTTACAGTAGAGTCCCAATACTTTGAGGTGGACACGACTCATATATATAACCTCCGTCTATGAGATAGGTGGATTGAAAATCGGGAAAACACAGTTGGCTAGTCTATTTGAAACACTTTAAAATAAATGGATAAAAAACTTAAACATTCTCACAAACCGATTCACAATCGAAATACTAACCAAACAAAACTACTTGTCGCCAAAAATATTAGTTCAGTAGTTGACAGTAAAAAAGTGAAAATGACCCCAGATGCCGTCTTAGATTTTGTAGATTGTGTTAACCAATATTTATTTATTAAAAAAAAGTCTAAACTTGCTTTACTTTTGTCATAAACTCTTTTTAATTATAAATATTTTAAAGTGAAATTGAGTTTAAAAAATGGCAGTCAATGTCAGCAGGAAAATCCAACAATGTAAACCTAGTGTGGGTCCCAGAACATAAGGACATTACTGTGAATGAGAAGACAGACAGACGCTAAAGCAGGAGCTGAATACCCTTTCATTAGCTCAGAATCTACATGTAAGAGTGTCTTACACCTACCTTTGGGATTGAAGTGTGTCTCCCAATCATTGGTACCAAAGGAAGATCAGCAGGCTTGGGAGAGAACTGAAGACAATGTACAAGGGAAGTCTATAAGAGGACTGTGTGGAAAGGCTGAGGAGACCGTAGACTGCATAATTTTAAATTGTGAAGCCCTGACCAATAAGAGCCGAAAGGTTTTTGGATTCCAAATTCTTGAGGAACTATCATTTTATGAGTTAGTTAGTTGATTACTTAAACTTGTAAGGGGAACAAATCTGGTAAGTAAGAATGTGGAGGCCTTGTTGGACAATAGGCCAACGGTCGGAGTGCCAGGGCTGGTTAAAAAAAACATTGCCCTTTAAACTCCAAATTAAATCAATCAATCAAGTCTAAGAGGATGCTCAAGGCTTGTTTTAGATTCAATACTAAGCTGAATAGGTTAGACCTATGGAAAGTGATTGGATTGTTGATGTGATCATGGATGATTGGGGTTTCATGTTCCAGACCTGTGTAGGAAATGTGGTGAAGCTGAATAGGCAGCTTACCACATAATATTTAACTGCCTAGCTTTGTGCAGGAAACTGATAGTGTCCTTAGGCGCTCTGTGGAGAACATGACATCATCTGAAGTATCTCAGTAAACCTGAAAACTAATATGGGTATACAAATAAGCTTCATAGCTGGAAGACAAAACCAATGGTGGATTTCTTGCCCTTCAACGTGGATATCCTTTAAAAAAAAAAATAAGTCAGTTTTTTGTAAAACTATTCTTTAATCGTAATTTTCTATTATTTGCAATTTTCCACGATGGCTTGGGTCATTAATCTTCACATTTCACCAAAACTTGAATAAAGTGACTTATTATTTTTTTACCAACAACTCACAAAAACAATCATTTTTGGAAAGTTGGTGAGCAATATGTTTTGTTTGAGTACATAGGGGTTACATTTGAGCAATACTGATCAAAATTGTTTGAGCAGAAGTTGTTAGAATTTTTGTATTTCTTTCCCTATGTTTTAGTTTTGAGTTATTGAAAAAAATAAAAAATACATGTCCACACATATATTTTAGTAAAGTTGGTCTACTTGTTTAGGCTGTGGAGCGCTATACAAACGCGAGGTAAACAGACAGACATCATTCCCAATCTGAGGACATTGAAACAGATATTTCTGTGAAAAACTCACTAGTTTTTGATCCATCACCTTACTTTATCTATACTATTTAACATATAAAAGTAAAATAACATTCAGAACAAACACATACATTTCAATTATCAAATCAAAACCAATTATCATGTATATGTTTTTCTTTCAGGTAGTAGAAATTCTAATTTAAAATGGCAGATCAAGGATTCCCAAGCCAACATACAACTACAACGACTGTTACAGCGAGTAGTACTCGTGTTCAACCAGAATTAAGATTAGATACTTCATATTTAAGAACTCGTCCTGGTACATTAAAGTGCATTCAAATTGTAAGTAACGATGAATTATTTAATAATCATTGGGTAATTAGTGTAAAGCTAGTTGTAAATTATTCATAAGAGGTGTAAAATAAATTTCTCTTTTTTTTTAAGTTGAAATGACAGCTATTTATGTAGTTAATTAGAGGCATATTGGTAATTAGAAAAAGCTGATTATTTTGTTAGTGATAATATAGGACTATCTATTTTGTTAACACATTGTAGGTCCTAGTCTAACCATGAAGTAGATAAGACAATCCCGTTCAATTCATTTTTTTGTTTTATTCATTTATTGCCTATTTAATCTAACATATTTTATTGCAATCACAATGTATTAAATAAACTCAAATTTCCAAGAAATGCTCCCTCTCTTTTGGAACAAAGGATTTTTATTTCATCTATTGTCTGTATAATTGCAGCTAATGCTATTGAATACATTGGACCCTCTATGTAGTAGTGCTTAAGTCCCAAAATGATAGGCCTATTTTGGTTATATTCCAAAGATACTTTTATAAACTGTGTAATACAAAAATATCCAGATATGTTTTATCGTCATATTAAAATACCTAAAAAACTTTTTTGAAGAAGATTTTTATGTATATTTTTTTCATTTTTGCTTATTCTTAAGAAGAAGAAAAGGTAGATTGTTTTAAAATATTTTAATAAAATTAGGCTCGGCACATACTGATAATTACTCTATAATGTGCCCAGGTTTGTAAAGAATTAGAATGGCTAAAACATGTCCCTTTAGAATCTTTCCTAATATTGGTCATATCGATTTGTTACCAAATTAAGTTTATATCTCACTTTTGTTGCTATATTTCATAATATCTACAATTTTTTACAGCAGCTTGGATCTTCCATTAAGTACATTTTAAACTATTCATTTTTACCTTTCGGACTACTATATTACAATTAAATGGTTAAAAATAAATACCTTATTTATAATAGTCCTGCTGATATTTATCAGTAAATACCAAACACTAATACATATACATACAATAACAAAATATTTTTGAAATGTTAAAATTCTTGTACACTTGTACAAGTCATTACTTTATTATATTTATAAAAATCAAATGTTTGTTTATTCCACCGGTTCCACTAGTTAACTATTACATTTAAAAAATGGTAAGTTGTTCATGTGACATGTGATTAAACATTGATTTTAAAATATAGAGTTCAGTAGCAGAATTAGAAGTTTAGTATCTCTATTATGTCTCCAGCTATTCTTAAAAAAACATTATTTGTGATCCGATATTGCATAAAATTTTGATATATATCTGAATAGTGGAATCTCTTCACTATTCAAGATAATAACATTTAAATAAAAAATCATATTACATCTTATAAACTAATAATTTCAGAATATTTTGAATCTGTTATGAAAATCAGGTCCATTGAAGTTTTATATAGTATCACATGCCGCATAGTTTTAAATATTAAATGTGATTATAGTAGTTTAAAGAAAATATCAAATTTCAGCATTTTTGTGAATAGCTGGAAAGTATGAAACATGTCAAAAAACTGAATGTCTCATTGAAAATTGTTTAATCATAGTGAAACGATCCTCATACAATTTTTTTTTTTAATATTATCTAAATCGAAGACGACAGCCAGAGTTTTAAATATCGCATGATTCAGGTATATGCTTTTATTTGGTCCAAATTGATATAATTAAAATTCAAAATTAAATGAAAAATATGCTTTCTGCAACAATAAGCCGTAATATTCGCCTGGGGCCATTAATGCTCGAATACACTGAGCAACATGTCAACCTGCAGCCATTTTAATTCTTATTCTGCCAATTCTTATATTTTATTGAGCTTTCAAAGGGTTGAAACTCATTTTATTTTAAGCAAAAGTATTGAAAATAACACTTTGTATAATAGTTATCATGTTTTATTTAAACTACTGTTGAAAATGAAATCACTATTATATCCACTTGAGTTATTACATATAAGTAGCATATTATTTTCCTTTTTATTAAGCTTGACAATACTAACCGATGTCATAGCTAAAACAGATATTAAATCATGCTTGACCTCAGTCAGTCTTACATCATTAGCTGACTGCATACCATTTTATATGATCATCTCACATGTTTAGAGCCAAGGGCAAAACCATACCTTTATTAGTCAAACAATACAGCAAATTATGTTCTTCGTGTAGGATACCATAGTTTCGTTAAACTATTTTTTAATTGATTTTTTTTCTAAAACACCTTCCTTAAACATCATTTTGATTTATAAATAACATACACCCTTATACAGGGTGAGGTAAAAGTCTGGAATCACTTAATTAGAAGGAAAACTATTTTGATTAAAATTCTCAATATGTATATTTAATTTTAATATAATTTTATTCATTTCTTAAGGTCACATTTTTATAGGGTCACGGTTCTGGTTTTTGTGAATTCATTAGCCTATTTTAGATTAAACTTTAATTTTTTTTAAGCAGGTTTTTAATTATGAAAATGATGGTGTAATATGAATTAAACCATTTTAATATATTTTATAAAACTAGAGTTTTAACAATTCAAACAATTCCTGCCTCATTTCCTGTATTCAACACTTTTGAAACTGTCGACTGTAAAATCAGAATATCTTCTGGATAGATCTGGTTGCCACATACCCACATTGGGATCTTATTTATAATCTCCATATCCAAGAATAATCAAAATATCAATTTTTTCTTAACTTTTAGGTAACTTTAACAAAATAGAGAAATGAGAACAAAAATTTTAGTTATAACTTTTCTTTAAAGACTTAGAAGAATACAATTAAATACCTTCATCATTACCTTATAAAAAAAAGAAGAACAAAACAAAATAAACACCTCTAGCCCTCGAATATTTAGTTGAGAATTACTTCTAATTCAGTATACTAAAACACCAACAAACACTGACTAAATATGAATGACCAAAATCACGGGGAAAAAGAAACTAGCTAATAGCGAAAATCATAATGTTAACTCATAACAGTTTATCTTATATTTAAGTGATCCCATACTTTTTCCTCGTCCTGTAGATAAGTAAACAATTTGTTTAAATTTCACTATGGTTTTAACATGTTAAACATCCTTTCCATTTCTAGAAAAGAAGGTAATAAGTATTAATGTAATCAATTAATAGAAATAAACAAGATACATAGCTAAATCTTTATTTGTTAATACTTCAAATATATTTGACCTACATTGTTCTATTTTACTGAAAATATAAATTACATTAGGTTTTGAGATAAGATGTATTTGTTTGTCAATATTTACAAGTCATAATTTGTATTGCAATGTGATAATAATTATTTGTCTGTGTAATATTATCAGTAAGAGGCAGTGTGATATATCAAAAGAAATTTTACTCTTCTAAATTTTGTTAAAATGGTGCAAAAATATTGCACAAGTTTTTTCAATCACTCATCTCCAAAATCAAATAACAACTAATCCTCATAAAAAAATTTTAGTTCGGTAGTTGTTGATGAAAAAATTAAAATATCTTTGAAAAAATATTTAAATGAGGGCATAAATTTGATCCCTTATGCCATAAACACATCCTTGGTGTAAATCGTATTTTATATAAATTGTGTTTTTTCAACCATTCATATTTGTTTTTGCCAACCATTATTCCTCATCAACTGTAATATATTTTTTACTTGCGATTTGTCACATAAGTTTAGGTCATTAATCTTCATATTTCAATAAAATGTTAATGAAATTTGAGCAGATTTTGAGTATCTAATTACATATTTTATTAGAGCCCCTGGTCAATTAATTTTGTTTTTGTTTTTTACCAATAACTCGCGAAATGACATCTTTTTTAGAAACAACGATCAATATGTTTTATTTGGGTCTTTAGAGGCTACAGATGAGTCAAATTTGATAAAAACCGTAAGAGCTGATTTTGATAAAATTATAATACTACCTTGTTTTTTTCTCTTTCATATGACAGCTACCAAATTTTAGTTATAAGTCCCTGGTATGGCACATACCTAATTTTATTAAGGTCCAAGTGTTTGAGTTGTAGACCACTGCACATACACAGACAGGCATCATTCCAAAAACCACTCTTTTTGACTCAGGGGCTCCCAAAAGAGATTTACACAAAAAGCTCTACATTGTTTTTGATCCAACACATCTATACTAGGGCCTATGTATAATATGTAAGAAAATAAAAACATAGGTGCATAGCTCTACTTTAAATTTTTATTAGGAGCCATTTTAAATTGGAGTAACATTTCAACTTCCAGTTTACATAAATGATTAATCCTTTTAATATTACTCAGTAGGGACTTCCATGTACAAATTCCCTCCCCCCTCCACCAAAAATATATTAAAATACTATATGCCTTACATTATATTCTTTAGTCCTGTAAAATTTTTCATAAGCAAGCAATTAAAAAATAAATTCTGGACTTGGTATATTTAGAAAAAAATAAATACATTCAAATTATGAAATGGCATAATTAAAAAAAAAAGTATCTTGAATTCAGAGTAGGCTAATATTTATGAAGAAAATTTTAATTTTAAAACATATTAAATAGAGTAAACTATAATTAAAGGTATACTATAAATAAATGCATAATCAATATTGATGCAACAAGGAAATTAGTTTTGAACAATACTAATTTTATTTATTAATAATATTATGAAATTATAATTATTAGAACCATTTTATTTGCTTAGTCCTTTATTTTCCTTTTGGAAATCTTATTTAATTTATCATAATATAAATGTTTCTTTAATTTTTTTAATCCAAATCAATTTATCATATTTTACAAAAAAATTGAAAGAATCTTACAACTAATACAATTATCATACCTAAACTAAATGGACGATTTATTTGTGAATGTGGTGATTGTGAGATGAATACAATAGGGATGCCTTTTGAAATTTTAAAATAATTAATCGATACTTAGTCACTATTGTTTTTGGAAATTTTGAATTGTGTAAGTTATTCAATTTCAAAACTTTTGAAGTTAAAATAGGCCTAGGCTGGTAATTGTGGTTTGATGTGTATTGATTGATTTGTTGTCAATCACTAAATGGTGTAGATTATTTATTTCTAGATATGGGCATACTTATTAGTTGTTGGATAGTTCAAATACAACTTTTTCCTTTTATTACCAGATTTGATTATTGGATTCAAATTTTTTTAAACGGTCCTCCATTCAATACTTTTTAATTCTTACTGTTGTTCATACTTTCTTCTTTTCATCGTCAAAATCTGCCTTCTTTCTCCTTCTTCCATTTACAACATTTTACTTTTTGCTGTTATTATAATTCACTTTATTTTTTGTTACGTGTCAGATATATATATTTACAAATGGAAATTATGTTGGTGATGTATGATATGAATGAATTTATGTTATTCGACCCATAGGGTATGAAATATGATTATTTCCAATTTTATTTTTGTGTGAGATGAGGTTTTATCCTTTTATTTTTATGTTATTTATAACTGTGGAATTTCATATCTTCACAAGGTGTTTTAGTATGTATATAAAGTGTTAATGAAAATACACTTTTAACAATTTAAATAGAAATTCTTGGCAATTTGCATCTTCAAAAATGGGGGGGGGGGATTTTTAATTAGCTGATTACCTCTATTCTTTATAACATTACAAAATTATGTGTAAGTTAACTAATGTTTAAATTACCTTAGGCATTCTGAAGGATTTCATTGATCTGAATATTGTTTCTATTGTATGTTGTAGGCTTTGAATTTTCTTGGATTCTTGTGTATCTCCATATCTGGATTTGCTATCTACTCGCAAGCAAGTTTCTTTGACTTTGTGTCAGGATTCGGTTTCTGGTTTACTGGTATTATGTTAGTTTTATATATTTTCCACGTAATAGAGAAGTTCTTCAAGATTCCATGGATTAAAATAGTAAGTACTATTTCTTTAATTGATCGAAGAGTCATGTATAAGGTATTGAACACATCATCGTATATGTAGAAATAACGTGTTATTAATAATTAAGTAGAACTACCTTGATATAACTGTGATGTGTGTGAGTCATCTCTTACCTCATTACTCAGACTTGTAATTATGAGTAGGCCTAATGCTATGAATAGTTGTTTCAATGTGTAATAAAGATTAGAGTGAGACAACCAATTAAATTTTCTACATTCCTTTAAAGTAGAGTTTCTTTTAAGTTGGTTCTGTAATAGCTAGAAATTATTTTCAAATGTAAATTATTATTTTAAAGAAAATCTGTTTGACATTTTGCAAATTAGTTGTGTTTACATGTAATTTTGATAGTTCACTGATTCTATCTTGGGAACTCTTTGTTTATAGTAATTATCTTGTTTTATTTTTGACATACAATTAATTTATTTCATATATTTTAATTTTTGCAATTCACCTGTGATAATAAATTTGTGTGTAAAATGGTATTTTAAAAATACAAAACAAATGGTGGATAAATATTATACTTCCTTTATGTTACACTTATGTAAAATGAAAACATAAGCATATAAAGAATATTCATCATTGAACAATTAAAAAAAAAAAAAAAAAAAAAAATTGTTCTAAATCGTCCAGTTAAAACTTAGATATTGGTTAGAATCTTAATATTGAACTTGGCTGCCCGTTTAGAAGGTCAAGTGTTAAAATCCGTTCAAATCTATTAAATTTTATTGCAATGTGAAGTTTATGATCCAATCCAATATGTCAAGCAACAAGTAAAAGAAAATTATAGTAGACAAGTAAATTGAAAAAGCCTAAAATTAACTCGACTCATGAATCATAGCTTGTTATTAGCATCACAATCCAGTGAAATTTTAAGATATTTATGCTACAAGTGATCATTTAGGTTGTTAGTCGGGTGGAGTTAAGAATTTTTAATCAGTATGGTTTGTTTTTTAGAAACTAACTACCATGTTATCAACTATAATTTATTTATCTCGTAGTTTGTGTCATAATACAGAAAACTAAATTCTTTTATTAGTAATTACAGAATCAGGGTAAGTAATATCAAGGATTTGGGAGTTTTTATGTCACAAGAATAGTCTTTAAATATAGATATTGTAAATGCAGTTAAGTGTTTATTCAATCTGTTAAATGCAATGATTAGGTAGGAATTTCTGATTTATTAAAAAGTTATATTTGAAGATTTTTTCAATGGTTTGGTTAGTGGAAATAATGAGACGATTATTCAATTGCACAAAACAGCTTTAATTGCGACATATGTTTGGTTTGGTTAGATCAAATATAGAGTTTATGTTGTCCTGATCTCCATCAACATAATATTATGTTGATTTGGTAGAAAAGGTACAGAAGAGGTATTATTGTTGTGTTGGAACAAATTTGACTCTAATGGCCAACTAATTTGTATGATTAGATGCAGTGAATTGTCGAGAATTATGTAAATAGGTTGTTGGTACTTAGGCGCGATTTATTACTTAACAGCAAGATTGATGATCCCCTCTGAGATCCTTGACCAAATATAGTAAATTTCGGCTTACAGTAGGAGAATCAATGGGGTCTTATATCAAGAACATATTAGAACAAATGATCATGCGTCGTCTACACTCAACTCATGTAATATGGAACTATTGTATACTCACAAAATTGGTGTTTTCTGAAATTTTCTTTATTTCGAAGAGTCTCATTATGTACAGTGGAAAAACTGTAAGTGCAATGAAGATATTTCCCTGTATTATACATCTAGCTAATTTATTTCATTAAATACATTTTCTGTTTTATATACTTCTTATTTATATTATTATTATTTTCCTCAATAACTGCATATTTTGTTATGACTTGGGTAGAATTTGAGTCAAGTTAATATTTCTATATTTTTGTACTTGTTTCTATGAATTTATAAATAAATATAATATGTAGACTTACTTATTGAAATAAATTAAAATTTTATTCATTTCTAACACAGTTAAACTATGGATTTGAAGTAAATGCACTTTTCATCTAAAGAATAAGCTTTTGTATAAATTATAAATGCTGCTTCAGATAGCATGACGAATACTAATGATGCTGGCATGGCAGTTTCCCATTTCTCATTATTTAAAATAGCCAACATGCACTCTTTTTAATTTTATTTCACGTTTATTGAAGATTACTTAGTTAATGGGTTCATTAAAAGTTGTTTTCACCTTCTTTATTTTCCCACATAAGAAATGTTAACTAGTGAAATGCCTAAAATATTATTGATCTTGGATGAAATCTGAAATGGTAATTTTATATATTTCTGGTGTTGTAAAAATAGATTTGATAAAAGTATAAAAGGTTATTTCATATGACCTTTGGTGGCCCTCTACCCCTATGAGTACTGGCGGGTAGTTGGATCTACTCCTTTTTTGTCTTGAGTTCAATCCTTCTTCTTTCACTTTTTCTGTCGAGTCTTTCTTGTTATTTTCCGATCCTGATGCTATCAGAGTATTCAAAGGCAAAGGGTCTATTTTTATGTTCTTTCCTTCATTTTGTTTTATATGCCAATAATGACAGAGAAGTTTTTCGCCTTTAATAAACAAAGAAAAAACTGTTGACCCTCTATGTAACTGATCCTAACGTCTAAAATGATAGGTCTATTTTGGTTTATTTTGCAAATATATTTTATAAAACACATCAAAAAATTTTAGATATATTGTTTTATATATCAAACTATTCAGAAAACTCTACAGAATATGTTGTATATACCAATTTACACAGGAGAAAATTTAAATATAAAACAAAAATTACCTGAATTATATATTTTTGAGGGGAAAAAACATCACTACAGATTACAAGGAGTCTTAGAATTTTGTTATATGGGAGCCATTATTAACAATGAAATAACTTGTGTGTGAAATATTAAATTGGTTATGAGTAGCAACAGAGCTTATCATGGTTATCAAAAGGTTTCAAGTCCTGGCTGCTAAAACTTAAACTGTCACTAATCCAATCATTGATTACATATGCAGCTGAAATTTGGACTCTCTTAAGTAGTGATGTTAATTAACTAAGGGTGTTTGAGAGGAGATTAATAAAGAAAATATACTACAGGTTTAGGGTAGGGGAAGGTTATTGTTTTATTCTGTTGCTCCTTCAGATATATACATATAAAATGCTCTATAACAAAAAACAAACAACAAAAGAAGAAAAATACAACAAAAATAAATAATAATATTATTTAGCTTGATAACATTAACACACACAAAATAAACTCAACAACAACTCTTAAATATACAAATAAGCCTTGTAAAGAAACAACAACAAAGCACTTCTAAGGCAAAGGAAATACACAGCACCAGGGAAATAGAGCATTGAAGGGGCGATATAGTAAGATTTGTATAGTCATTGAGGTTGTGGTGGTGGCTAGGTTAAGGGACCAGTATTGAAAATAATATATTGCCAACAAAAAGGGAAAGATTGAGAAGAAGATCATTGCAGGATTTGGAGGAAGACTAATTAGAGACAGGCTGTAACAGATTGAAGTGAATTGTTATAAAGTCCAAGCATCATAGTGAGTTATATCATCGAAGATTATAGCCATGTAATTCAAAATGTTGCTAAATATTTAGTTGTTTAGAATGCCAAATATATATATATATATATATATATATATAAGACTAAATTCCATGGTGCAACAGCCTGTGAAGAGACTATGCCTGCTAGACGGCTTTCTTTCCACTTCCTCAATCAATTATACGAATGATTCGCTATTTTGTCTGTGAAGCATCATTTTAAATGGACTCTCAGTGGTCCAGATTTTTCCTAAATCCGGCCTACCAGAGGCCACATAAACCCTTTGAGCACCGGAGCAAAAAAATTTTTTGATTGAAAAATACCAGTGAGTACCGGTATATGACTGCTGAGAAATACCGGCCCTTTTTAGACCTTTACATTTTTGCTTATAAAACCTTTATTTTTTAGTCAAACTGAATGATTTATTTTATTTTATTTTTTTAATGTATGTATTTTTATTATTTATCATAATATATAATTTATTTGCTCCTAATAAAAGTAAAAAAAAAAAAAAATTTAAATCAAATGTACTCACTAATTTTTTTAGTTTTTTTTTTTACGTTCATTTGTGGAAATTTGCTTCAAAAAAATTTTTTTTATCAGAATACTTCACTTCACTGAAAACTATAACTAAAACTGTACACAGTCACAAAGTTTGAACAAAATCTAACGAAAAACTAAAAATTTACACTATGACGCGCATTAGAAACACAACAGCTGATAATTGACAGCTGATAATTAATCAATGAAGGAAAGTCGTAGATCATAATATATTAATGCATAAATGTGTACATATTCGTAATCTACAATTCTTTAGTAACAATTTAAACTCAAGATTGGATAGTTTTGATGAAAAAATAAAAATAAAAAAAATAAAAAATGGAACGTCCTGGAAACCGGACGTTGGTATTTCTAGACTGTTCTACTCACGTCCGGATATCCGGACGTTGGTATTTGTAGGCTTATTTTTTGACGTCCTGATATCAGGACGTTGGTACGCAAAGGGTTAAGCCGGACTAGCGAGATTGTACTGTATTGGAAAAACACATATTAACATGCTCCATTACATCTGTAAATAATGAATATTCTATCTGTAACATAATTGACTCAAGGTTAATTTTAAGGTAATATATAAGATAAAGGGTGGGAGTGGGAAATATCAGGTTTGGGGGCGGCAGCTTGATAAATTCCTTTATATTATAGATTAAACATAAATGAGGAAATTAATAATTATTCATATGTTAAAAACTAAAATATATCCATATATCATATGTTTAAAACTAAAGTATCAGGTTAAGTGTATAAATATTAACTGGTTTTGGACCACCTATTTTTTGACCTTTCTTTATCTAGAATTTCAAAACAAGATAGCTGAGCCATAGAATGGGAGGGGAATGTGTTCCAGAAGGTTATTTGGATTGTTAATTTCTGATGCAATTTCAATTGTAAAAGATCTTATTTGGCACAGTAAAATTTGAATTATGTTGGCCTGTAGGAGAAATGGTATAAAACAAAATTAACTCAAAAACAAATAGTAAGTAAAAAAAAGTAATTTTAATCTCTCCTTATAATATCAGTTCAAAATTTATCTATTGTTAAGGGAAATGAATCATGGATATTGTTTTGAATAGTAGAATATCTCAAAAATTAGCCCAAGTTATTTCCATAAAATTTTGGTGAATGTAAAAGTTTATCCCCCAAGTGAAAATATTAAAATGAGCTAGACAATGATCAAGGTTTTGTTTGATAGTGACCTCACTAATTCATTGGCTCAATTTTTTTGGATCGTAAATCTTAATATCTAACCAAAATTTGTTTGATGTAACTGTTTTGAAATAATTTGACATTCAAATATTTGTTTTTTTGCTGATAACTCCATAACTGTATTTTTGTGGAAATTGTAACCAAGATATTTTACGAGGAAAATTTGGTAATATTATGTTAAAAATTAATTTTGTGAAAATGGAAATTTTATTTTTTGGTTAAATAGCGGGATCAAATTTTGATTTACAGTATGCTAATCATGGAAAAAGTAATCTGAAGATATGCTCTCACTCAAAGTTTTATCAAAATTTAGCCCACCAGTTTGGGTTGTATATCACAGAATAGTTAGGCAGCAGATATAATTCCAAATTCTATTTTTATGGGCTGGGGGGGGGGGAATCTCAATTGGATATGTTTGTGAAAACTCAGTATACATTTTTTTATCCATATTTTTGTCTGTCCATCTTTCTCAAACCATATGAATGTGATAATTTAAAGATGAATGAAAATTGCTTATCTGTTTTGTCATATGTTTGCCCTTTCCCAAAAAGCATGCTCTTTGATCCTCATTAAACCTTAATTACCAAGATAACACTAAATTTATATTTATATTCATTGTATCAGCCAACATCCTAAATAGATAAAATAACAAATTTGTTATGGTGAGTAATAAGATATATATTTAGGCCTAACATAAATCACATTGTTTATATAAACATATGACTCAAATTGTTTTACTAATATAATTATTAATCTATTTATATACATGTTTTGTCAATATTGATATTCAATTCTATTTACAGTAAAATTATGGAGGTTAAAGTCTATAATTATTAAAAGACTATGAAATTCCCATTTGATTAAAATAAATAAAAGTATTATTCCGTCCTGGCAGCTCTAGTTTAAAATAGTTATTTATCTAAATAAATACATAAAATTCAGTCAAGTTTTCAACATGATGAATGTTTCAAGATGATTTGATGGCATGGGGAATTTAGTAAACCTATTCGTAAAGGAGAAAGCAGGTGATTTCAGTGATGATATCAGAATGTTATAGCTTGGGGCAGTGCAAGTCTGCAACCAGAAATGTATGTAGGCCACAGCTGGAATATATGTTAACACATTATCATAACATTCAACCAAAGTTTTGGTAAATTTAGAAAGTATTTTCTCAAAACACCAAAATTTGTTACTTGTGTTATTATAAGTCTGTATACAGGTGTCCCTCAGATCACCTAACGTTGGTCATTCTGAAAATCAGAAAAGATAGATATGTTTTTAAATTGACTTTATTTTTACACACTTAAAAACTAAACTTTGATATTATTTTAGTGTGGGATTGTTCAGTAGATTCAGGCTCTCAAAGCTTGATTGGAAATTGTACACTATTTTTGGTTACCATCTTGAATTAATTGAGGATCCAACTTTTTCAGTTCCCACATCTTGGAGGGTGTGAGAGAATTACAATACAAAACATGTATTTTTACCATATACAGTATTTTAGATCAGCTGTATGGGTAACAATCTGGTGAATGAACAATTATTTTTAATGTGTATGTTGTGGTCCGTGAATAGAAATGGGCTATGTAGTGAGAAGGTTTGTTGATCAGGACTGTTTTGGTGGCGGTCAGGGTCTTGTGATTTATGGTACGTTACCCTGATATCATGGTTTATTGATAACTTGAATTATTGTATCATAATAGCTACAGCACTGTTTTGCCGATCACTGCTGGCTTTGTCTACTTACCTCTATAATCTTTTTTAAAAACATCCTGCGCCAAGAAAATTGAATTTTTTTTTTTTTTTTTTTTTTTTTTTAAATATATCTTTTTAAAACGAATCCCCATTAAAAAAAGGGAATGTTTTTAATATCCAAATTGTGTAACGATCTTTAGAACACCCTGAATAAAATATACAAGTATATTTATAGAGTTATTTGTTGTTATTATATAATTAGGCAGCAACTACCTAAAGCAACTAATTTTATAGTACGCCAAACTTTTAGTTTTGTAATAATTTGTTGTATATTTAAACATCAACAGTATATTGTGCTACTGCCTATAATTCTATATGATGATATATGAGTATCACTCAGTGTCAGCCAGATTTCTCAAAACAATTTTTCAGCTTAAAAGTGTTAGATGTATTCCAATGGCAACTGACAGAAGAAAATACTGTAGTAATATAAAAATTGAAATATTATTTATGTATGGGTGGTGGATGGATAACTCAAAATTCTATTTAAATTAAGTTAGCTATTAATTAGTCAAATTATTTGGACTAGTTAAAATCGATATTGAGTTTGGGTGAAACTTTGTAATGAACGAAGGATTACTAGTCTATCTCAAAAGATTTAAGGTTGAGTTTGAAAAAAAGTTACATGAAATACAGTAATTATAATATTGGTTTGTGAAGAGTATAAATAACAATGCAAATTGGGTTTTTTGTAAGTTTTTATTAAGATGAACACCTATACAGGATATATTCAGAATAAGAGTACAAAAATTTGGTCATTGGACTTCTCTACTTCAGAGAAAGAACTAGTCGTTTCATTATTATTATTATTCTTAAATAATAAAATTATTTGTTTACAAGTACATTTTTTTAGACATCTATAGTATTTTTTTATTAATTCTTTCTAGGAACTTGGATTCTGTGCTGCATGGACTGTGTTCTACCTGATAGCCTCAACCTTTGTGGTGGGCTTGATGAGTTATTCAGCAGCTTTAGGAGTTGCAGCGGTAAGTTAAGAAACAAGCAAATTTTTTTTAGTATTTGGTTAAAACTTTATCACTTGCAATGTTTTCAAGTGAGAACATAATATGTAGATATGTTTTTCTTTGTCTTATGTATTTGATTTTATTTTAAAATTTGTAGTATTCAGATAGTCATGAAAGAATAAAATGTCATAATTTATTACTTGTGTCAAATGATACCAATATGTTCAGTTATATTTTATGAAATTATTTGAAAGCTAATATTATTTTGAAATTTAAAGCTTTAACTGTTTAGAAGTCGAAATTTTAAAAGTTAAGGCTTTAACTGTTTGAAGTTAAATATTATGCAACAAGAAAAACAACTTGAATATATACGAATGAGTTTATTATCGCTATTGGTTGTATTCTGTGTTGGTAATTTACAAGTGACAAATTAAATTTAAAATACAAACAGCATTTGGCAAGTAAACAAGAGGGAGATGTAAGGTGGGGTAGAGAAGGTAGATCAACAAAGATTAAGGACTTAGGACAGAGTTAACTCAGAACAATAAAAATGTACCTAGGGTCAAAATGCAAGTTATAATATAACCTCAAAGTTAAGATTTAAAAAATCAATAACAGCAGAAAAATCATATGGTTAAATACTAAGTTGTTTGGTTGTTGCCACATTCATTTTCTATTATAATAAAGAAATATAATTACAGAAGTTCAATTCTTTTTAATTGTTTTTAAAGTATTAAAATTTGGATATATATAAATATTGAGCTTGACTTGTGAGATAATATTTATTATGTAGAACAAAAACTCGAACACAAGATCTCACAAAAATTACTTTTATTTAATCAAACTCGTTTCAACGACAAAGTCGCCATACTCAGTAATACATGAGCTGCAATAACGTTATAAACGTAATTTTTGTAAGATCTTGTGTTCGAGTTTTTGTTCTACATATTAAAATTCTAGTTTTAAATTTATTGTATAATGAATTTTTCACATATTGTGTATATTGTGCCATCATTTGTGTATATAAAAACCTAGTACATGACGTTTCAAGAGTATAGATTATCTTTTTTATATACAGAAAAAGCCTAGAACATAACAAACAAAATTAAAACTAGTAATTTAAGAATGGAACTCGAGACTAAAACTAGGCCTGAGTGCAAAATAATCAAAACTATTGTTTACAAATGTGATCAGGAAAAACAACAACTCAATAGAACTGAACATTAACAAGAGAAGAGCAAAAGAACTACAATATCACAAGTTGAACTGAGATCATATCCTGCTCAACTACAGATAAAATTGAAAATAAAAATTCCTTTACTTTAAGGCTGAATTTTTTCCAGTAAACGCCACTGTAAGCCATAATTACAAGGTTATATGCTAAATTCTTAAGAGGGGGGACAAAATATAGTTTACCCTGAGAAAACCATTATGTAACTACTCTTTTAATTATGAATCTCTTTTGAACTGTATATGACTTCGATTCAATTTGGAGTTTGGAATTTCTTGAATTAGTGTGCAGTTCTGTTGACTTGTAGACATCCGCATAACATATTATCAGTTATTTTGACCGCTCATGCCTAGTGTTAGCCCGAAGTTTCATTTATAGTTTGCTAATTTTAGCTTTAATTTCCAACATAGTTCTAGGATATTTAGGCTGATTTGGCCTTTTTCGTGTCTTTCATTTGATAACAAGATTTGATCCATACTCTTGAAATGTCATTTATTAATTTTGTAACCTTCCTCTCTACTCCGGTCAACAAATTTACTGATTTTAAGATTATTTACTCATAGTGTTTAAATTCAAATATAGGGCATCAACATGTGATAGACCACCACATGTACTCTTTTTTAAAATAAAATTAATCCTGGGGCATGAATTCTTTGGAAGAATGTTCAAATTACAATTGTGATATCTGAAACACATACATTTATTATCAAATTTAGAACAGAAAACTTACTTAATATTAATAACATTAATCCAACCTGAAACACATAATGTTCATAACACATAGCCAAATCAAAATGTTCATAAAATAGTTCTAAAATTTCATCAAATCTTATAAAACATTCATGTCCTATTTTATTTTTAAATAACTAACACAAATTCCCCAAAAGTCAATATATCTCAATAATTCCTTAAATTCTTTTAATTAAATGTCTCTAAATCAAAATTTGAATTCAATAGTTCATATAATACATTTTTCATTTGCAAGAATATAATAAATAAACATAAACTTAGCATGTGCGATACCATCCACACATTCACTGAATTTATCACTTTTAATACAATTTAACATTCCAAGTTTGATTTTGTTTTAATTTGAATACTGAACTTGGATATTCTCTTAGATAATAACTTGTGTTATTATCCTAAGATTTTTAAATAATCATCTCCCTACCATGCGATAACTTGCCTTAACCCTCCAAGTGGCACGGCGACCTACAGTAGGTCGCCAACGTGCTCCGAAGTGATTTCACTAACTTTTAATCACGTATTTTGCCATTCAACGTTACGCCCACTTAAAATTATCCGATCGCAATAAATAAAATACCGTTGGAAAGCTAATGTTCCGTAGATGCATAATCATGCAAAAAAATACCACAAAACGTTATAAATAATATTCCAAAAATTGGTGAAGTTCGCATATTTTTGATGCGCAAAATCGTAGATTTGAACTCTGCGCCTTTTCGGTAGCGCGGCGCCATTTTTCCCTATATAATTCCAACTCTATTTATCTGTCATTGAAGTCAACTAAAACACTGTTCTATAGATCACATGTTTCTCTTTCCAACCATAGATTACAAATTTTTCTGCGTCTCATAGATCCAGAGATATTCCTACTTGAACGTAGAACAAACTTGACGAGACGAAATTTGGTTGGCATTAGGTTTGCATTTCTCTTTGGTTTCTAATATTATATTTCTTTACACTAAGTTGTAGGGGAAATTCCATTCTATAAGTTGGTACCACTCGACATAGGGCAAAAACTTACTAAGAGGCTTGTTTTTTATCTCGAAATGTAGCAAATGTGTGACGTAAATACCTATAATATTAGGCGTAGCACATATTGGTTTTGGGATTAGATTTTTGTTATTTTGAAGGTTTGTGTATACAAATTGTATATAAATTGTGTATACAAGTTACAATATATGTGTTTTTATATCTAAAGCTTATGTTTTTGAGTGATAGTTTGGTTTTTGAACGTTCTTATTTGCGATAACCTAGGCCGGTAAAGGTTAGTTTAGGCTATATGCAAATTGTCCCTTATATAGTGTTTTATATGATTATAAAAGTGAATATGTGTGTTATTCTTTGTAAAGTATATATTTTCCTAGTTAAATCTAAAGGTTTTGTCTTTGATCTATCTTCAAATTGGTACTAGTGAGTCTAAATTGTGAAGGTTACAAACCTAACCTCACTTGTAAAAGTTACCTTTTTAGGGAAAATCGGTATTTTTATTTAGAAAATGTAACATATTATTATTTCCCCCCCCCCTAAATATATTCACAAATATATGACAAATCTCAAGAAATGGTTGAAAAAAATCCTAAAAATCTATTAGTATGTTATTCATTACCATTTTTGTGAAATTTCTGCTCCGTTACTCTTCGATTTTTTGGTATTTGACCAAAAAACACCAAATGTGATACATCTAACTTTTTTTTTCACTACACACCTACATTCTATGCACCTTTCTGAACATAATGAGATATAGAACTTTTGTATAAGATAAATATTACTATTTTTAGTGATTTTTTGAAAAAAAAATTATCATTTTACATTTTTTCGTAAACTATTTTTTGTTTTTTTGATAACATAACAAATTTTATTTTTTTTCCCCCTAAATATATTCAAAAATATTACACATAACTTTTGTATATCTTAGAAAAAGGTAGTAAGCTATTGATTTTGGAATATACAGGTTTTTCCTGAAAATTGGTAACTTCGTTTTTGACATGTAACATACTTACTCCAAAACCGTTTCAAAAAAATTTTTTTTTATTGCATAGATGGATTCTATGCATCTTTCTGAGAAAAATGATATCTTATAAGTTAGGTTTTGTATAGAAATAATATATTTAATTAATTTTTTAACAAACGAAGAATTTTCAAGACAATTAACATTGCCAGTTGGAGGGTTAAGTTGAACAGATCCTATCGGTTGGAGTTTTCTCGAGAAATGTCTTTTACCTCGACACTATCCAAGGCATGAATTTCTTTTTTCTATCAATGATGACATCACTATGGAAACTTCTAGAAGGTTTTACCTTAGTCGACAGAAACAATATAAAGAGTTTGGTCTGAACATTGTTGTCAGATTTCTTTTCTGATTTGAACTAACAAGGTTGTCAGATGGACCATATTATTAATTTTATATTTAAGCTCTTAAACCTACAACTTCTTGTTATACTCATGTTCTTGATCATTTTATATCTATTATGTGATTTATATATCTCGCTTTGAATATATCATATCTTGTTTCATATTAAGTCTTCAATCCAAACTTCAATATTTTTCCGATATTCCAATGTAACAGCAGATGAACCACTAACATATCTCGATTGTTACCAAGATTATCTACTGATTAGTGATCTCATAATCAGCAATTATCAGACGATTTCTACTATGCTTTGAAAACGATAAACGCAAAAATGTGAAACATTACAATTTTTATACACATAAATGATGGCAACTTTCCAAATAAACTTTATAAATAATTACTAAAATCTTCATAATTGTTGAAAATAGAAAAAAATTCTAGAATTAACCTCAAATGTTATAAAAAATGTATTGTATATAATAAAAAAGTGGAAGATGCACAACTCAGTTTTTTTAGGCATGCGATTATTCCTACAAGTTCAAACTAGTAAAACCTCAAAGGTTACACAAGTTCAAAACTCAGGTGGTGGCATTTTGTTTTTTACTTCCTTGCTTTTGTAAGCCTAAAAATCATAAAGTAAAGACATTAAGTAAAATAAAGTAGACTTGCTCTGTTTGTTTGATATCTGAATGTAAAATATCCCAATATTATGTTCTCAATTTTGATTAGTTAGATCAGGGGTCTCCAAACTACGGCCCGCGGGCCAGGTCCGGCCCGCGAAGAGGATTTGTCCGGCCCGCTGCATATCTGACTACCTTGAGTATAACGACCAATTTTGTCCTAACAATGAGCTAAGATCAAAAACGTTTCATATTATATGATAAGTTAAAGCAGTATATTACACTTTAAGACTTTAAAATTATGGTAGTAAAATACCCCTACGACATTAGGTAGTACTCAACTCCATTTTCACCAATTTAATTTTTAAGTTTACTAAAATTATAACCACTAAAAATAAAGAAGTATTTATTAAATTTTAATTAGAATATATGTATAGAAAGCCTTTAAACGCTGTTTTGAAATGTTAATTTTTCAAAATGAAATATCCCCTGGACCCCTTTTTTATCTGGGGGTATTTCATACCTCCCGGAGGCCCGCGTTCATACTTAGATTTTTCAGTTTGGCCCTATAGATGATAAGTTTGGAGACCCCTGAGTTAGATCATTTTGTTTAGGTTGTGAATGTTTTGTGACATTCTGTTTAAGTGGTTGCAATATAAACTGTATATTTGTAATCTGTGTAATAGCAGCAACTTTACTTGTAGAATAGCCATTCTTAAACAACAAAAGTTGCCATTATTGTGTAACTGATTGTAAGTACTTGAGTAAATGTGTTAATCGTGTTTGTCTATTGTGTTGAAAATGCACTAAGCTCTGATAACAGTTATATCATCATAAATAGTTAAAATTCTTATCTTACTTAACACAACAATAACTAGATAAAGATTGAGATGTGTAAATTACCAAATATTAAGGATTTTATACTTTTTATGTTTTCTGTTTCTAAATATATACCAGATAAACTTTAATCTTATAAGTTAGAGTTTAATAGGGCATATAGCCTATTAGTATGGATAGGAAACAGTGATACCTTAGGAAAAGGTACTTGGAATAACCTAGTAAGTAGTACACAAACAGAAAAATGCACAATAAAACCCTAAAGTTCTGAAATATTTCATAAACACTGTTCACTCTCTCAATCAGTACAGAGTATAAAAAGAAGAATAAATTGTTGTAATAGAGTTGTGTTTATCTTACAAGGAAATTTTACCTACATAAAAACTGGTTTTGGAGAGTCCAAAATTTTAAATTGAAATATCCATCGATTGATATATTATTTTATAGGGGATAACAAGAAAAGAAAACCTGTGCAAACTGTAGATCGGTATATTACCCCCCTATCTTAATTGCAGGCAATAGAAATTTAAAGAAATACTTTGAACACTAATTTTTTTTTCTCATATATACATAATATAAAAAAAATTATGTGAATCTTTATAATTTTATCCTTTGAAATTGCACAAAAAAATTAATGTGTGGAACTGTTTAACAGGTCAAAATCTTCCATCAATTTTTAACTCAATAGCCAAGTTCCCCATTTCCTTATATAAACAATTTCCATTGTATACCTGGTCAGTTGCTCTATATATGCAGTGTATATATAAGTCTTTTCTCTACACTCTATGTCCATTTAAACATATATTTGGCCAAATATCTAACTAGGAAATGTTTGTTCAGTATTACCCAATCTGACACATTATCTCTTACCTCCCTTCACAATAATTCAGTATTTTGTATATGGATGCTGGCCGGTATTGGAGTGAATAAAATTGTATGAATGATTAACAGTAAAATGTGAAGATTGAATTTTCCAGCAATCACTTATTATTGATTCCAGGAAGAGGTATAGTGTATTTCATGGTGTTATTAATTAAAGGAGGTTCCTTGTGTCGACTTCTAATGAAATTATTTAAGGGAACAATGGTTTAGTTCTAAAAATACTTGCATTGTGATTCTGGATTTCTTTTTAGTAAATTATTGACTCTAATACATATAAATATTGACATGTAATACCAAACTAATTTATTAGTTAAATATTATAAGCTTTCCCTCCAGAGCTATCCCAATGATTATGATATAATATAGACTATAAATAAATTACAAAGATTTAATAAATTGCTTTACACACGAAACTTGCTCACCTTCCTAGTGCCAAACTCCCATAATTCCATGCTGTGATCTCTTGTAGCAAATTCTCTTCAGCAAACAATCAAATCCCATGCACCCTGATCACGTTCTCCCCTCCGGCAGAGTATTTACCTGATCCAATCTCTATGTTAATCAACTAACTACCCTTCAACCCCTTCCCAATTCCAGCCGCCGACATGTAATCATCGATAATTCCCTGCTGAGTCTGACCTCGATTTATATACCAACCTTGGCTTTTATACTCATCAGTCATTAGTGACACCTTAGAAGGTTGCAAGGGAAGCAATTAACTAAATTTTGTATCCTGTCGTAATTATTGTTTATGCTCTGGTATCTATTTAATAGACATAGAATATTTGTCTAGTACCTTTTAATTTAACTTAATTTTAAATCCTAAATTAACCTTAAACCCTAAATTTTTATAATGGCCATGTTTTTCTACAAGATAGCGTTTTTTTATGTTCGTATTTTATTTCCATTCCGTCAGAATATGAATAAAAGTTTTACAAAAGTACTTAAAGAATTTTCGCAACCATCATAAACGAATTCATTCACATCTGAACAGCTCACCATAACATTTAAAATAATTACCTGTTGCTCGGTAAACTGATAATGTGCCATGGACCTAGTTATTTCTTGATAACATGCTCAGAATTTTTCAATAATTATAGTGTTTCCTGTTTGTAACTATCTACATTAAAAAATTGAAATTGATAATAAACTCAGAATTTTCACTAATTCTGTATTAGTGTCTAGTTTTTGCCAGGATCTAAAAATATTTTCACATAATCAATAAATTTAGAGGAAAATTCAACTTTTATTATTGTAAATGATTAATGATCTTTTAAACAGATTATAAGTAAAAAGGAAAAACGATTTGTTTGTAATAAAATATAACTAAACTTTAATTACAAGACTTCCAAATCTTTTATAATTCAAACAATTTAACAACTTGATGAGTTCAGATTAAAACATTGCTTAAAACAATATATATAAAAAATTAATCATATTTTAATAACACTATTACATATGGATAACTAAATTAAACAAACATAGAACAGTATTTTAGACTAGATACTATAACGTTTATTAGCCTACATTAATTAAAGTTTGTTCCTTATAAAATTCCCTTCACTCCGTTTAAGAGCAGTAGCAGTTTAAATCTAAAAATCTTGAGATCACAATAGTTGCGTGAACGATGTGCGTAACTTTGTTTCACATTTGTACAAAAAAAATTACGGCTCTAATTTTTACAATATTCTGTTAGGGAAAGATCTAAAACGATTGGTTGTTTATTCGGTGTTCAGATTTATTATTGTATTCTTCTTTTGATTTATGATCAGTTGTATAATCTTATATATTAAAATATGAATGACAAATACAAAAACGTGTTGCTCGATATATGTAATCCTTGTTACATTTTTTGAATAAATGTTAACCCTTTAAAGGACTGCACACTTTTTTGGCGATTTTCAGGTGCACTTTTTTTTGCCATCTTTCTTGATGTTTTTATACTAACTGTGAGAAAAAGACCAAACCTATAATGGTGTTTTTGTATGTTTTGTAAAAACAAAATTACTTAGAAACAAGGTATTACAATACTTTAAGTATCATTTTCTCAGGAATTTATTCCTCTATTAGACTTCATCACCAAATCTTAAATTAAATGCAAACAATTTCATAATTTAAAAAAAAAATTCAAAAAATGTTTTCCTTTTTTCCAGAAAATCGAAAGTTTAACTAAAATAGCTCAAAAACTAAAAATAATTTAACCATGGTGAACCTAAATTTTCTTTTAATTATACACTGTTTTATAATGTTGAAAGAATTCAAGTGATTCTGATAAAAAATAAGCATTTCAGAGACAAAAAACAACCATTACGCAAATATAAGAAGCATCTACCATGAATCTTTTTTACTTACTTTTTTGTTTAGTTTTTCATTAACTGAATCCATAACACTAAAATTAAGTTAACATATTTACACTATTTATACACATTATTTACACTTAGTTAACTAAAAACAAGGTTTTAAACACACTTATGTTTAGAAAAACACTGTGAGTAACATCCTTCTTTGCATCTGGAACAAATGGTTCTTGATCTTATTCTTTTCAAACCCAACATGCTTTCTGGTAGTTTTTCCAATTCTCGAGTATACTCATCTCTACTATCATTTCGTTGTTGCTTTTTCATCCAAGAATCTCCAACTGCTAGTATTACTGAAACAATGAATTGTCTAGAGGGGTGTTTTAACTATACACAGATTGATACAAAATGTAAGAATTCAGCAACATTCTAGATAAAAAGTTAAAAGTAACTATTTCCAGTACTTTACTGTCCTACATTCATCTAGAATAAAGCATCATATCAAAAGCATCATTCCACCCATGTAGTTGTTATAGTAAAAAATCACAGATGGTCATTAGTTGTTGTCCTTCCACACCTTCGTTTTGTTACTATTACATTTTTCACTTCAGATTTCGAAGACAGTACCATAATAAGATTTTTCTGCGAATTTTTCTCTCGATAGGCCATCAGTGCCAAGTTGCCTTACTTTTTATTCATCTTTTCTCCTTCCTTGAACTTTTTTTTTTTTTTTTTTTGTCTGGAAGTCCTCTCATATTTCTTCGAATAGTTCCTGTCACAAAAGTTTCTTGTGAGTTTCTATTTTGTTAAAGGGGCTAGTGAAAAAGTTATCAATAAAAACATGATAGCCTTTTTTAAAATAATTACAAGTTGATATCAGTTTTTTACAACGGTCTAGGCTAGACAAAATTGTTGTTTGACGTTGTAATGGTATTTAAATAATTGTTTGCATGACATGAGTCATTTCCAGGCTCATTAGATTTAGGCAGCTTGCTGTTGTCAACTATGTGGAAGAAGGAAAGAATAGTTTCAAATCTAGTATGTGAAAACATTTTTCAGAACAATAGGATTGATTGAGAATCATTTTTACTTCAATAAGATTTAATTGTATGGTTTTATAATTAGAAGATGTAACTGGTATCTATAACATGCAAGTGGCTATGAGATGAAATTTTATTAGACCTTAGTCATATCAGAAATGGTTTTAACACATTTAAGGGACGTTTAAAACATATTTAAAAGATCTTAGATTTTTGTATTTTTTAATGGTTTCATTTGCATTGTAAATTTGACTTAGAAGTTAAATTTTGCTCTGAAATAATGGTGTTTAAAATTCCCCAGTTCTTCAGCCGCATTTTCATCGGTAGATCTGGTTTTACCAATCACATCTAGCCTATAGATTCCATGTTTAACTTTAATTTTTTATACGATTTACACTATTGACCGATGGTACTTGGTAGAACTCCATTTTAATGAAAAACAAACACAATATTTAGTAAATTCTACAATTTATTTGAGTCTTGCCGACCATGGTTTCGCCAACAACGGCATTTACAAGGCAGCTTAACAAAGACTAAGGAAAAATATAGAAACTAACATATTATTACTACAAAAGGAAGAACAGTTACTTAGCTAGGGGAGGGGGGGGGAGGTAAGAGCAAGGGAAACATGTGGTCGTACGGAAGACAATGGTTTTAACAACGGTGAATTTGACAAAAATTCCACCTGATCATTAAGTACTAGTTTGGAGTCTTTACAAAATATTCTCTTAATCTCTAACATTTCTAATAAATTTAATTTCTTACTTTTAACATTAACATGGAGAATCTCAAACTTTACATTATTCAAAAAATCAGACACTACATGAGTTTTTAAATGATTAGAAAAACTAGATTCATTATGACCCAACCGCCAATTTCTTTCGTGTTCCATTAACCTGCATTTAAAACTACGGCCTGTTTGGCCTACATAAACTGCATTACAGATATTACAAGTTAATTTATTAAGCTGCCTTGTAAATGCCGTTGTTGGCGAAACCATGGTCGGCAAGACTCAAATAAATTGTAGAATTTACTAAATATTGTGTTTGTTTTTCATTTAATTTTTTAAGCCAGCCATCCGAAAATACACAGCCTTTCTTGCTATGAAATTGTTTTGCATTTTGAATTACCTTTTATCTTCCGATATTTGTGCATTGGACCAAGTGTATAAAACACTGTTTCGCTGTTACTGCCTGAGCAGTAAACTTTTTTGTTTTTTTATCATATATCGTCGATGAGCCTATATTTTAATTATGTATGATATACAGTTTCTGTTTTCACCTTTTTCAAGACGCTTAACAACGCCTAGTTTTTGCTTCATCGTAAGAGTCACATGTTTACATTTAATAATTAAACGGCTACACTTTAAATACTAAACTAGTCAACTAAAACTGAATAACGAATAATATAATTAAAAAAAACAATAACAAAGTACACTACGATATAATGTAACACATTTCTAGACTGACAGCAGACTGAGAAATAAGGCCAACAAACGTCCAGTGTGTTGTTTACCTAGTGGCCCCAAGTTGTGCCACATTACATTATAGAACATGCCGAACCATGGGAGGCCAAATTAAAGAATGACTACTGTATAAATTTAATTTATTTGTATGTCAAACAAATACCAATCATTCCTTATATTTCTAATCACTCCTAATTATTTTGACACATCTTGGAGCAACCCTTTCTGCCATTAGTATTATCTCTCTCACCAATTCCTAAATACTTTCACTCCTTAACCTCTAGCTCCTGTGCTTTTTCTCCCGAACTTGTTGAAATGTGATCAGTTTTCTATTAACACATCATTCTCACCATTCCACCATAATCTAATTCATGAATTAAATTTCAGTTCTTTGGCTACCTTGCGATGATTGCATATGGTTATGATGCATTCCTTAAATACCAAGCCATGGTGAATGGAGAACTAGCACAGGGTGAACGACACGTATCAAAGACTACCAGTACAGTCACATCACCAGCATATTAGACAAGATCTTATCATCTCTAGCTGTACATACACCCTTTCCCTCCATTAATTTTACTAATTCTATTAATTAATATTTATGCCTAAGTTAATTGTTAATATTGTTTTGTACCATATATAAAACAAATATTTACGTTTTAATATGTACATGTAAGATATTATGTAAATGGTATATTTTCTTTCGTTTTTTTTATTTATTTTATAGTTACGTTTAGAAATGTATTTAAAAAATAGCAAAATAAGTGTTGAGTTGTTTGAGAAGTTAAATTTTAATCCGTGTATTTACAAACAATCTATTGAAGTTTTTGTTTTTTTTTAAAAAAGAAAACATTTTATAATTTGGGCTATTTCTTTAAAAAAAGAAAAAGTATAATAAAACAATATTGTTTGTCATTTAACTCATTATCTGTTATACAAAGTATCCTTGTACCTAGTAACAAATCAACACTTAAGAGGTTATTCTAACCTTTTACAATGCTATTCACAGTAGGTTTTGTACCTTTGGCAAACCAATTAATTGAGGGTTTAAATGCATAAAATGAATTGAATTTATTGTATTCTGTACTTGTTTGCAGTGATATTTTATGATTTTAATTTTGTTATGTTTGTAGTTCAAAATATGTAAAGCTTTATTTATAATATTAATTTCAAAATATAGATAATGAATAATTTAGTTTTTATGAATGGAAAAATAAAAATTTAGTTCTTTAGACCTTGATAGTCTTTACATGAACCATTATCTAAATTAAAAAATTCCATCAATCAAATTATTTGTAATGAAATTAAATTTAGTCAATTTTTCTCAAATATAAAGTGATAGTTGAGGAAAAATTTGTCTACTCTGTCTCAGAATTGCATAAAATTATACTTTGTTTATTTATATTATTTATTTTTTTTTTTTTTATGATTTCTTTTTATTTTTTCATATAATATAAAGGATGTATACGATGTTGTCACTTGAAATTTTATCATAAAATCAACACAATTAGTTAGAGAATTATATAAAAGCTAATTGAACATTGGCAACATAACATACATTCAGTAAAACATATACAGTATTATGTGTAGGCTATTAGCATAAAATCAACTTGTATACAAAGTTATATATATATATATATATATATATATATATATATATATATATATAAACAATAAATGACCATATTGTATGTACTAACAAACAGAACAAATCAGAAAGTAACAGAAATGAACAATTAGTTTTTCAGTAAACATCCTCTCCATACTCATCCTGACAGGAATAATACACTCTCTATATTATAAATTATTTTAAGCCATTTTAAATTTCATCCCATTCAGATGTTTTATTGTTATAAGTAACATATTAAATAATTTTACTCCTGTATTAAAAGGGCATCCTTTCAATCATTCTAGATTATAAATACGATTTATCAGTCATTTGGTTGACAAACTTCATTTTAAAATCTACTGTTTTGAATGTTTGAAACCTCAAAATGCATATTTTTTTATGAAAAATTAAACCATATTTTTTTGATACAGTATATAATTTTATTTTATGTTAGAAAGTTATATTTTTATGTTAGGAAGTAAAAAGAAAGCATTGTTTTATAACAATAACCATTGTTTGCAACACTTAAAAAAAAAAAGAAACACTTTATATAATCCTTCTTACCAACACTGCCTAATACAACCAAAGTTTTACTGTTTTTATTGCTTAATTCTTTCAAAATGAATTAATATTTTTTTTCATATAAAATTTAATACACTGCTATATAGAGAAAAATTTGTTTATTAATGGATGAAGGTATTTTTTGGTAGTATGGAAAATTTCTTCTTTTTTTCCTTACGGTGGGCATACAGGTTGTCAGATTCCCATCATCGGCTCCAGGGAGCTGAGGGATCCCACAGTAGAAGTAGATTGAATACACGGTCCTTACATCGGCTTGTCGTAATCATGGTGTAGGCATGTGAAAAACAATGTGTTTAACTAATCGCCTCCAAGAGGGTTAGTTTTAAATTTTTACATAGGTACAGGCAATTTTTCTATGAGTGCTTCTATTTAAAACAACAGTACTTTCTCCCATCGATCTGTATTGGTTGTCCGACCACCAAGCTCTTATAGGCGCAAATTCTTATTGTTCAAAATCTACTGATGTATAAAATTTCCCAAATATTTGCATATAAAATTATCTTTTAAAATGAATATTCTCCACATTGTTACAATGTTTTATTTTATTTTATTGTTTAACAATAAATTGTTTATGAAATTAGAATTTATTTAATGTTTTGATTCATTTTATATATTTTATTACTGTTAAAATATCTAAAGACATTATATTTTCTAAGAAAGATTTAATATTGTTTGTTAATTCTCTATGTGTGTTAAGGCTCTGCATGTGTGTGTTTCTGTGCTTTACAACTTAATTTTGTGCAACTTTGTAACTGCATGATTCCTTAAGTTAAGAAATGAAACATTATTTTAAATAAATAAGAAAACAGAATGTTTATCTTTTTTATTAAATTATTATTATCAATTGACACAAATAGTTTTAAAAAATGTTAATTTTAGTTGTAAAAGTTTTTTTCTCTTGAAATTAATCAATTATATTAGTGTTTTTAAAAAGGAAGATTTACGTTTTACTTAAAATTGGGACATAAATTGTAATTCTGAAAGGAATGTAAAGGTTAATATTATTCTTATACGTAATAAGTCCAAAATGGTGGAGCAGAGCCTTAAAATTTGATTTTCATATTTTGTTTGGACTTTAGATTAGAGATGAAAATATTAAACATGAAGTGGTTAGCACACATGAAGGCAGGAACCCGATGACAGTTTGTGTATTAGTGTGTTGAATCTTTAGAGTTATATCTGACACTTTTAAGTCATTAGATATACCTTGTTAATGCATAGTATGAGTGTCACTGGAGAACTATGAGGTACTGTTATATTTACAATATGCATATTACTCTTCTACCACTTCTTGTGTAATATTTTTTCCTGTACAATTGTTTTCATAAATAATAGCTTGGAAAATTTTACGTACTCTCAACAACAAAGTTGAAATTTGTTTTGATATAGTTATAACCCATTATATCATTACATTTTTCTTACAGTAAAATCCCAATCATCTGAGTTTTAAGTAAACCGAGGTGTCCATGAGTATTTATTAACTCCTTAACTCTTATGCCTTTATCAGTACCTTATATATAAGGGCAGCAGTTAGGTTAATACAATATTTCTATTTTCAATTGTGCAGCATCATAAAATTACTGGTTTGGAAAATTATTGTATTATTCCCCCCCTCACAACTTCCAAGTTTTTTGCTCATTTCAAGAAAAATTTCTTCCAAACTATTTCCCTTGGAAAAAAAATTAATTAATATTTTAAATTCATAAATATAAAAAGAATATTATTGAACACGAAATTTGTAAATAGCAAAAATATATTTATAATACATAGCAGTAGAATTCCAAACAAACAAAAGTGGGAATGTAGATAGTTATATCATTTTCTTTAGGTTTTCATTCATCCTCAATTAAGGAATACATGATTACTAATATGGAGGCTGTAAATAGCCAGACGGTATATTAATTCTATAATTATAGCGACCCGATTGAAAATAGGGCAAAATAGCCAATTATAGACAAAACGTTGTCGTTGGCTGTGGGCAGTGTATGATAAGTATGTCGTGGTATTCTGGAGGTTAACAAAGAATAGTTAAAGCAGAGGTTGGATTCAATTTAGATATATTGCGATGATGGAGGTTGTAATTCGCTAACGTGTTGTATAAACTTTCACATTACTACAGTCAGTTTGTGTGTATGGGAGATATGAATTGGATGGAACCTAAGAAATGTGTACTCTATTGATTGAAGGTATTCCTAAAAATGAGCGAGCTGTACCCTTCGTAGTTTTTCATATTCAAGTCATCTTGTCTTCCACTTTAGCGCGCATGTTTTAACTTCATGTAAGTTTTGTTTTGTTATTGCTGTTACTATGTTCCCTTGTGTTTCAGTTTTTACTTCAATGTCATTATTAGTTTCGAATTGCATGTTTTAAATTAACTTATAAAATTTGCACAATTTTTTCTGCATTATTCAAATATTTATTGGTTTTGTATTAACTCAAATGATCTGGGACTTTGCTGTATTTTGAAGTTTGTTATTACATACATTGTTATGACAGACTCGTAAATATTTTGTTCATATTGAGTTTTGTTTATAAAATGTACAGTATTTGTAATTTAATGTGTTTTCATAATCATATCAACGTTTATGTTGTATACTTAAGTCATAAAAACATTTGTTGTTACTTAGGAGTGTTTATCTTACTTTGAAATATCATCATATCTATAAAAAAAAATACAGGTATCTCATTAAATACAGATATATTTTTTAAATTTCTATGTTAAATTTTAATGTAATATAAAGTCAAAACCATATTTCTAACTTAATGGAAGCACTTTCACCTTATTAGGTCTGTCAATAATTGTATTTAAAAAAATTATAATTTATATATAAAAAAAAAGTTTTAACATATTTTTAAATATTACTTTCAGATTTTTTAAACATTGGACTTATTGTTACAATTAATTAATCTTCATAGAAAGTGAATATTTAACATGCTTATATACCACAGATAGTCAGTTTCAATCATTTTTGTCATGTTTTCTATATATGTGTTCTGTAATGAAGTTAGTTTGTGGTTAAGGGTAGGTTATTGTTAAAAGAAATTGCTGGTCCAATAAAGTCGTGTGTTTTGGGTAGGATTATGGACAAGCTCGCAAAATTAAATTTTAAGTAATAAAATATTTAAAACATAAGTGTAATATAGCAACAAGAGCACAACTTTTTGTTTTAAAAACTATTTTTGGAGAAAATGATACTATAGTAGGAAAATTGAAATTGAGGAATATACAAAAGATGTATGTGGTGCAAAAGTAATTCCCACTTTATCAAAAATATCTGCTATATTTATAAGAGGCCAATGTAAAATGTGGAAGAAATTGTAAAAGTGCTGACCGTTTTAGGATTTTAAATTAAAGAAATTTAAGCGGTAGGGGTATGGGACAAAAGACCAAAAATATTACACTTTAAGAATACACATAGAACACACATCACAACACTTTTACATATATATATATGCTTTGTACAATTGTGACAGCATAGTGAAGTTTGTGTATTGTGTTATGCTTTATGTGCTATATGTATTCTTATACTTCAATGTTAACAATGAAGTCATTTTGAAAATGACATTTTATATATTTCAAAACTGATCATCAACATAGTTTTCTTTAAATTGTTGACCGACCTTAATAAAGTAAGAATTTGCATTAAATCAATACAAAATACTGATAGCTAAAATATTAACTTATGTTATTTCTAAACTGCTAAGATGAGTGATTTTGTATTCTTTATTATTGTTTTTCTTTTTTAAAGAACTATCTAAAATAAGTAGATCCTAAAGTATTTTTTGAAATTAAAAAAAAAAAAAAACATTCAAGTGTTGAGAAATTTTATATCTATTGTTAAATTGATTGCAATAATTTTCTACATCATTTATAAAGTTATATACATGTTATTAAAAATACAAATAAGCCTTTTTTATTCATACTTAAATGATTGTGATATATACAGCTGACCAATAAATGTGCATTTACTAACATTTTTGTTAAAAAATTGAAATATCAATGTGTTCACTCTTGCAAAATCGATAAATGTTGTTTAATAATATTTACTACGGGTTATTACCATCGGAAAAAAGCTAATTTGTGCCTGAAAAATAAAATATTCATTTTATTTTTACTTTAGAAGTTTATACAATCATGTACCGTAGTTAATTTTTCACCATTTGTAAAATCATGTTTGTTCTATAGATTTGGTAGATTTATGTTTAGACTAACCAAAATGTCGTTACAATGAATTTTTCTGAATGGTATTCAATCCAGTTTAATTTTTACCAGTTGTTGAATCTGTTCAGGTTCTCATGAGTTTGAATAAATTTGTAATGTATAGATTTTAGAATACAGATAGAGATCCAATATATTATAAAGTAAAATGAGTCTTATATTAATGTAATTCATAAACTTTTTTTTTTTTTTTTTTTAACTGTTAATAGTTAAGTATATATGAAAAGATCTCTAAATTATCTTATTACCAACTACAATATATTTTCATCAGATCAGAAAATCAAATATAAAATCAAAATTTAGATCACTCTTTTTCGTAGAGGAAAATATTGTGTTCCTTGAATAGGTTTGATTATCACCATGTCCTTGTATTAGATACACATATAGAGGAATCTATTTCACATACGGTATGCACATTTACAAGATTTTCAAAATACAATAAAGAGAAAGTTTCGTAGTAGGATGTGTCATGATGATAACGTTTAATTTGTTTTTATTTTATTAAGTTTTATTTTGGTCGCTTAGAATTCAATGTTAAGTATTTAGTAGTCCCAAAGACAACTAATTTTAAAATTATTACTAAAAACATTTATTAAATATAGAGCATTCAAAGTGATAGCGATATGCTCCATGATGCTATCACATCAAGGGTTTAGTATCAACTGTAGGTCTGGTATGATTTGGAGCTGTCTAGCTAAGTTTCAAAGAGTGCACACTGCAGATTATATTTAGCAGATTGAGTTCTTAACATCATCACATACTGGCTATACCATAACTACCTTAAAATGTTTATTTATTTCTTAGCTTTACAACACATAGTTAGCTAAACTGAATTTAGCTAATGCAGTTATTGTCATGGCAAAACCATTAATATTGTACTCTAATCATGCATAGTCTTAAGTTTTTGCAACAATTGTCATAATATTAAAATTTGATTTCAGGACTGTACATTGCATCGTTTCTTTGGTGTACAGCCCAGATATCAATTGTTCATTACTAATGATAGAGACATATGGGTTGTTAAAAGTTTCAGAAAGAGTCATGATTAGGATGAAATTTTATGGGCATATTTTCACACATATCACGAAAGTAGATACATATTCACAAATAAATACAAGTTTTTTTCTCCAATTTTGGTACAAACGTTGATTTTTACACAATGACTAAATAAAGGTGTTAGACCTGAAAGTTTTGAGTTTTTTTTTTCTTTTTTCATATATATAACTCTAGAAACATGTGTTTTAGTTTTAAATAATAAGAGGAGGTAAATTGTATAAATTTATCTTTTTTTAACATTTTTGCTGAGATATTGTTAAGATATTTAATAAAGTGTCCTTTGAAATCAGCATAATTTCAGGACAAGGTGTACATTCAAACAGATGAAAACATTAGACATGAAGCAGGTAGGATGTGTAGAAATCAGCCATGGGCAACACTGGGGTCCTTTAAATTGCTGCCGAAAGCATTTGCAGTCTACACTTCATGTCTAATATTTTGATCTGCACTTCAATTGATTTAGCGTTGTAACATTTTTTCTTAAATCGTATTGTATAAGTTACAAGTAACATAGCTTGATATGTGGTTGACAAATGAGCAGAAGTTAGAGTTCCTCCATCGCTAATTCATCATTATGCTGAAAGAAACTATACATTTAAATTACAATACTTTAGATTTCTAGAATAGACAGTAATAATTGGCTTGGGGGAACAACTTTGCCTCGGCTCATATCTAGCTATATTGAATCACATAAAATTTACCAATATTAAAAACAAACAAATATTACATTTAAAAATAATCTATCTTCTAATTCTTAATCTCAGTGTTCATTATACATATCTGTACACATATCTATCTATATATGCTTCCATTTTTATCACTAAATAATTTACATAGCGTTAAGTACATTACAATTTATCTACTGTTTTTAAGCTTTTAAAATAATGGAGGTTTTAAAATTATTAATGATTAATGCTATATAATTGTTATATAATATCTAATTGTACAAATTCTAAATCTGTGCAATACCAGGACAAAAACTGATCCATGCAAAAATCTGCAATCTTACAGTTTCTTATCTAATAGTAACGATAAACCGATGTTATAGGCGGGAATATGTTCATAAACATTCAAACTTTCATTTGTAAAAAACAAATTAAAAATTATATTGCCGAATATATTTATTAACAAGAGAGGAAACGTTTAGATGAAGCTATATTATGTAGAAAAGA
Organism: Aphrophora alni; assembly: GCA_963513935.1. Lineage (NCBI taxonomy): Eukaryota > Metazoa > Arthropoda > Insecta > Hemiptera > Aphrophoridae > Aphrophora > Aphrophora alni. Next base: position 93,169,410 of record OY740771.1, read on the forward strand.
GTCAATTTCAAAATGATTGTCTTGTTTTTATGAATTGTACATTAGTTTCCTTCAAATTTGCCTTCACATACATATGTTTAAAAAGGTTGTCAGATATGAGCTATTGCATGTGATTAGGAGTGCCACATTCTGCTGTTCTATTCTTGTGGTAGTGCATACCATTTTAACGTACATTTAAGTTCGAAATAAAATGAACTATAAACCTAATAATTATTATTTTTGAAGCAGTTGAATTTAAACAACAGTTTTGTATAAAATTTCCTTTTATTTTATGTTAGTTTGCTGGTCAAATTATTGAATTACCTAATTACTTTTTTAACACTTCCAAAAATGGAGAATATATTAAAGTTCTCACCTTAGTTGATAGAAAATTTAGTTTTGTCATAGATCATTTAAAAATCTTGATATTTAATTATTGTTTATATTTTTTCATTGAAGCATAAATATTTTATATTAACTGAAAAGAATTTTATCTTAAATATGTATTTTTGTGAAATACGTTTTATCCAAACAAATCAATAGTTGTCAATTAGTACACTTATTGCTGAAAGTCAATTGAAAATATATTAATACTTTTTGATCATGTTATAGTTATTGTTATATGTGACCACGGTTTTGTTACTTACACTGTATTGTTAATATTTTTGCAAATAAAGTGACAGTTAATATTAATAAATTTTTTTTTAACGATGTACAAGATATCCATAAATTTCCATGACCTTTTTCCCTCCCTTAGGGATCACAAGGCCATTGATAACCTTTTCCACTAGATCTCTGTAGACAATATAGAAGAGACTGTTTTATTACAGAACACAGAAAATGATTAAACAAACCAAATTTAAGCTGGGAATACAAACTGTAACATTATTTCTTTTTCTATGTAATCTCCATGATTTTAGAGATCTACATAGTTCTTGAGATGTACTTAGCAGAAGTTCATTGATCCTATCAAAATAGAAGCTGGCGGTCAGTCTACTACTAATTTTTTTTTTAATTCATCATTTGTCATTCACTTTTTCCCCAAAAATTCCTTTAGCTTTAGAAAAAGATGGGATGCCTGAAGTTGCAAGATCAAAAGGAAGTGGTGCAAGATTTTCCAATCTCAACTTTTCTAGTAATGATGGCATCATTGCAATGTTTGGGCAGGCATTGTCATGAATGGCAAACAGGTACCATTTGTGAGTAGCTATGCCGGTAGTTTTTAAATTACCAACCTGACATTTGTCAATGTTGTGTAGTACACCTCTGCATTTATAGTTGCTCCGCATGGTGGGAATTCGACCAGAAGGATAGCTTTCCTGTCCCAGAAAACTGTGATTATGAAATTTTTGAGGCTGATAGAACCATTTTGTTTTCATCACAGATTTGTCTCAAGTGTGTAATAAGATAAAATCACTATCATTTTGGTTGTAGGTGCTGAAAACTTGCAGAACAATTTGCACACATTTTTCTTTTGTTTCTCTGTAAGCATTCTTGAAACCAACTGGTACAAATCTTGTGTACTGGAACTTAACAGAAACAATTTCATGAATTACAGGTTGTGAAACTTGAGAGAAAGTCTTTTGCAGTTTATCAGAGGTTATTGGCTTTATCCAATCAAGTCCTCAGTGAGGGATATTGGTTGCCTCATCTAACTATCATTTATGATTCTTTCATTAAACCATGTATATATTTACTCACATTTCCCTCCTTCATAACTCTTTCCTTATATACTACTTCCACAAGCTGTTTATGAGTTTCAGCAAAACAATTATTTTTTGCACTTAAAAATCTAATCATTTCACAATGGCAAGATTGGTGATGAATTTAAATTTTACAATGTAACTTAAACAAACAACTTACACACACAGAGACTGAAATACACGGGGAACCTATAGAAAGTAACTGAGATAGAAATTGCTTTAGTAAATGATTTGATTAGTAAAGGTAAAGTTACTTAAGATATGACCCAATTATAATTTCTGTAGGGGCTCTTCATGAAACGCACTTCTGAGATCAGTACTGTAAATTACTTGCACACTCTTCCAAATATGCTAAAAATATATCATCTGGTTGTCTCTGTGTTCTTTAGAATCAGAACCAACAGATCTCTTTCTACCAACTCTATTTTTTTATTTTTTATTATTATCTCATTGGTCATTGTCCAATTACAAAACCTATAGTCTGCTCAGTGAAAAGTAATTAATTGTTTTAATTGAAACATCTCCAAACTTAGAGCTAATATAGAATCCTATTGTTTCAATTTTCTCTGTTGATGCATGCATGACAAATAAGGTCATCTCGGCTATTATTCTAATCTTCAGATGATCCCTTTATTCGTTCACTCTGAATCCCTCATTTTGGAACTTCAAATACTTTCATCAGAGTCCCTCTCACAGTTAGATAAATATGCAACTACAATTTATGTCTTGTTTTTGCATTACAACTTTCACACATCATCTCTCTTCCAGGATTTTACAGATCCATGCAGGGACGAGAATCGCTAAATAATGATCTCATTACCACAATTCAGTATACAGAATCCTGAAGGAGGAATTATAGTTTTATCCAGGATAATGTACTTATTAACACATTGACTGCTAAAAGTCATGCAATATTGGTTGGCACATGCTAAAAATTAAAAAAAATATTTTTACTTAATATCAGATGTGTTATGATGGAAAAACATGTAGGAAGACAATTTGGGCAAAAAAATGTATTTTAGGCCATTTTAGTCTGCGTCCACTATCATGGACGTGAGCACCTGGAGACGTCCACATAACACATATGTTACCATGGAAACACAGGAATTGAAAACTACGATCGCAAAAATGGAAGAAAACTATCTTCCCACATGCGCAAAACCAGTCGTCCACACCACACAAATGCTAGACACACTGACGAATCTAAGCAAAAAAACTACGGCGTCCATGATCGTAGACTCGCGCACATGGCAGCACCCCCCTGAGTCCACGATCGTGGACGCTAGCAGTCAATGTGTTAATTATAACTATAAAAATCTCTATAATTTTTGGTTTTAAATATTGTAAACACAAGATAATAAAATTAAATTCTGTACAATTATTGCTCTTAGAGTATAAAAAGTTGAATGAAGGTAAAAATATGCTTGAGACTTCCAGACGGAGTTGTTTCTTCTCTGTCAATAGCTTTGGCATACATATTGCAAACACTCTTCAAGGCTTTTATCCTTGGTAAAAATAGAATATACCGAAACAGGGCTAGTATCCAATTTATCGTTCGATGACCAAAATCTGCACATGATCGTATGAAGGCCTTTCTTTAAAACATTTGTATACTCCTTTATGGGCATTATCACTGAATCTTTCACTTGGGTATCGCCAAACTTAATGCAAAAACCAGTACTATAGTTGTTCTGTCATTTTTCAGAAAATGTGATACTGAGTTACAATCCCTTAACTCACAGTATGACTAATGCTCTCTGTGGGTGGGAAAAAATTCATTGTGGCCCAGCCAAGGAGCCCAGCAAACAAAAACTATAATAAGTATAAATTAGGATTTAAAGGGATTCTAAATAATAAAATATGAATTGGCACTTGTGATTTTGTTGAACAGTGCAAGATCACATAGAAGGGGGGGAGACGAGGAGTGGAGGGTTTGAACCAGCGAGCCAAGCGAGAATCTGTTCCGAGAGCCGCAAGAAGCAAGTTGAACGCCAGACCGCTACGGGACGAGGTCAGTCCATTTTCGGCCACTATTAAGGCTTTATCTAGCCATTATGTCTTTTTTATAAATTATAATTACTTCTGTAATCTTCTAAATCGGCGCTAAAATAAAAGGTAACATTTAATTTAACATGCGTTGCGTGCGTTCATTAGCATCCTAACCCGACTCCTTGGCCCATCCTGACAAGATTCGGCTAAGGTGTACGCGGTCTCCAGCCAGCCGGAGCTTCCAGCTGGTCAAAAGAAGTGGAGACGGTCACACCATGATGCACCACTTGTGGGAAAAATTCAGATCACATATTTTTTAACAAACACTGTAATAAACAATTTTAAAAGGGGGTTAAAAGTATACTACACGAGAGAAAGTAACTTCATTGTATAAATCTGGATTTTCCATATGGATTAATTGTTTCATATCACTATTAAAAGAACAAATTATATCGAGATTTTAAAATTAATTTTAGTTTATTTTCAGTAATATTTCATTTCAGTAGAGGTCTTGCACAAATAATAATAAATACCTTGAGGAACTCTGACAAGTGTCTACTGGTCATTACTTTCCTGTGTAAGCAAGATTAAAATTACGTCATTAGTAACAAAGCTGCATTACTGTATTAGGAAGCCTTTTAATTTGAAACACATTGTTGATAGATTTCTTGTTAGTTCAAAACTAATCTCAAGGAAATTGAAACCTCAAAGGAGAATAACTCTACTTGCATTATAAACAAAATCTTAGAATGTCAATTTATAGACAAAGACTTTAAAAAAAAAATTGATTAAGTCTAGCAAACAGAAATTCCTTAAATGTGCACTTTACGAGGGCAACACCTGTTTCCATTTTGTTATCGATAATGTAAAGATAAAACAGACTGGCATTTCTTCTAAACATTGAAACTCTTATTTGTAGAAGGCATAAATTATGAATATTACTTCACAATGTTTGTATATGAAGCAGAAGAAAAGCACTACTTTAAACTTAAGTAGTTCATCCTATCTTAATCATTTTCTGATTTCTTCAAACTATACATTAGAGATTTATTTTAAATTTGCTGTTGCATAGACTACATGTATTTAAAATTTAAAGTAAGGTTGACAGAAGTAAAGTACTGTGTGTATAACCCAAAAATATTGATTCAATTGAGCGCTGCAAATTTTAACAAAATATTTGTTAACTTTTGTCTTCTTACAATTTTTTAGTCACTAACAAAGAAGCCATGTGGTTTTGCTGTGTCTCTGTGATAGTGTGGACTCTTAAACTCTTTATTAATTTCAAATATCTGTCTTTAGAAAGAAATTGTGGGCACATTATGTGACTTAACAGTTTCTAAATTTCATAACTGGTCAAGAAGTGAACATTTTTCCAAGTTAAGTACAGTATTCCCATTGAATATTCTTACCTTGCTTTTATGTTATTCCAAGGTACTATGAGATTTCGTTCAATAGCCTCACTAAAATTTATAAGAAATATATTTTCTTCTAAATGATTTAATGCATACATTCAATTCTCTGTATGATTAAATAGAGGAGACTGTGTCTTGTGGTATAATAAACTTATTGATGAAAGATAATATACAGTTTATCCCTCGAAGAGGTACACACTTTTGATTTTCTATTACTGTAATTGCTTATTCCTTAACCGATTCTTTTGAAACAACATATTTTTCAATAAAGTTACCAAAAATATTGTGTGAAAATTTTAACACTGGTTTTATGGAATCAATATGGTGGTAACACAAAAAATACCAGTTGAAATAAGTACCACTTTTGTTACGTTTGGAAAAACTTTTATTGCTGCAAATGTAATTTGATACAAACATAATTTTCTTTTAAAACAAATTAAAAACTAATTATAATTTATTCAACTGAAACCCATCCACAGCAACACACTGATAGCCTAAACTGTTCATACCTACTTTCATCATGATCCTATTTGAAATTTGAAATGTCATAAGACTGCATGTATTAGCAGTCACAGCCGCCCAGACAGTAAATCCTTTTGATTTAAGATGTTTCTGGTCAACAACATGAGGAAAGTCGACTCGTCTGAGAAAAAAATACAAGTATCTCAATCAGTTTCATGAAACTCAATGATGCGGGAACAGAACTCCACTCTCCTGTCCCGAATCATCTTCAATGAACTAGGTGACTTTTGTAAAATTTAATTTTGTTTTTCTTTACAATTCTCTACACTGAAGATTCAAGCTCTACTTTTCTAAGTGATTTTGGTTTACCTGGAGAGTGGAGTAATGAAGCGGATACCAGTTCTTCTCTTCCCTTATAATGAGATATAGTGTACTTTTCACTATGCTTCCCATTTCCAACAAAAAATCATTCCACTTAATTACTGAGCGTGTGGTTGGTGTATGCACACCTGAAATAGTCTTAATTAGTTCTGGAACGTTATTAAAAACAACGGCCCATGCACAAAACTTTACTTTCTGCCCAACTGTAAAAAAACATTTTGCAAGTACAAAGGATAATAAAATTCTATTCAAAAGAATTAGATTTTAAGTTTCTATTTTAATATAATTGTTGTTTAATTTGAATCGATGGAGTAAAAGGCATAAAAGTGTAGAGGAATAGAAGTTTTTTTTTTTGTTGCCACCATATTCTTACACCAGTGTGTTGAAATTTTCACACAACCTTTTTGATAACTTTAATGTTTTTAATAATATCTTTAATCTAGGACATACTTTAGGAGGAGAAAATTTGAGTAAAACTTTAAACATAAAATATCAACATATCTGTTATCTAACAACGCATCATACATTTTTAGAATTCATATATATAATTCACAGAGAAGCAACTTTGTAAATTTTAAAGGTGGATTAGTACATTTTTGTTTGATGATGTCAAAACAAAATGTTATGAAAATATGTATGCTTATTTGTAGTCGGGAGAAAATATCTCTGTTCTAAACATACATAATAATTGCTTGAATGAATCAAAAGTAGATTTTCAACATTTAGAAATAGTAAATGATTATCATTTATTTTCACATGTTAGTTTTTCAATTAAATTAGATTAAATGTTTATTTGTCAAAGCAAATATCCTTTTCAAACATTAAAAAAATTGTTGTATGTTAATTGTTGAAAACAAAAATATAATCATGATCCATGTTTACTTCATACAGTATAAAAGTAAAAGGATTAAAAAACTCAAGACATAAATTTAGTATAAAATTTATTTACTATAATTTAAATATAAAAATAACAGAATAAATACACTGTACATAATACACAACTTATTAAAACATTTATACACTTTTTACAATATTTATACATTTTCATTTTCAAGTTAATATTACAGAATAAATACACTGTACATAATACACAAATTATTAAAACATTTATACACTTTTTACAATCTGTATACATTTTAATTTTCAAATAATTTTATTTTTAATAGTCTATTAGTCAACTTCCTCTACCGTGGGGCCGCCTCCTCTTCGCTGTCCTCCCATGGGTTGTTCTTGTCCAGTTCCATGTAACTTAGCCATGATTGAAGAGCAGCGTTTAGATAATTCTTGATACTTGTGTTCATACTCATCCTTGTCAGCCAAAGTGTTGTTATCTAACCATCTTAAAATTTCATCACACTGACTCTTCACTGAAGTTTTGTCCGTCTCACTTAACTTATTTCCAGCTTCTTCCACAGCTTGTTTAACGCCAAAACAATAACCTTCAAGTTTATTCCTAGCCTTAATTTTTTCTTCTTGTTTCTTATCTTCTTCTTTGTATTTCTCAGCTTCATTCACCATTCTTTCAATTTCTTCTTTAGAAAGGCGTCCTTTATTATTCTGTATAACAATATTCTTAGATCTTCCAGAACTGTTGTCTTTAGCAGAAACATTTAAGATTCCGTTTGCATCCAAGTCAAATGTTACATCAATTTTAGGTACACCTCGTGGAGCTGGAGGAATTCCTGTCAAGTCAAAAGTTCCAAGGAGGTTGTTATCTTTCGTCATCACTCTCTCACCTTCATAGACTTGAATTGAAACAGCTGGTTGGTTGTCTGAATATGTAGTAAAGGTTTGGGATTGCTTACACGGAATGCGAGAATTTCTTTCAATTATTTTTGCCATAACTCCGCCAGCAGTTTCGATACCAAGTGAAAGTGGTGCTACATCAACAAGAAGTACGTCTTGAATTGCAGAACTTTGATCTCCACTCAGGATAGCAGCTTGAACTGCGGCACCATAAGCAACAGCTTCATCTGGATTGATTGAAAGATTTAAAGATTTTCCACAGAAATAATTTTGTAGTAGATTTTGAATTTTCGGAATACGCGTTGAACCTCCTACTAAAACTACATCATGAATTGAAGATTTATCCATTTTTGCATCATTCAGTGCTTTTTCTACTGGTTGTAATGTGCTGCGGAAAAGATCAGAGCAAAGTTCTTCAAATCTAGCTCGAGATATTTTCGTATAGAAATCAACTCCTTCATATAAAGCATCTATTTCAATACTTGCTTCTGTGCTAGAAGATAATGTTCGTTTTGCTCGTTCTGCTGCTGTTCTTAATCTTCTAAGTGCTCTTGGATTTGATCGAAGATCTTTATTGAATTTTCTTTTAAACTCTTCAGCCAGGTGGTTAACTAAACGGTTGTCAAAATCTTCTCCACCAAGATGAGTATCTCCCGCTGTAGCCTTGACTTCAAACAATGATCCTTCATCAATTGTTAGAATTGAAACATCAAAAGTACCACCTCCAAGGTCAAAGATTAAAACATTTCGCTCGCCTTTTAAGTTTTTGTCCAAACCATATGCTAAAGCAGCTGCTGTAGGTTCATTAATAATTCTTAAAACATTCAAACCAGCAATGGCACCTGCATCTTTAGTAGCTTGTCTCTGTGAGTCATTGAAATAAGCAGGAACAGTAATTACAGCATCTCTAACAGTACCACCAAGAACAGCTTCAGCCGTTTCCTTCATTTTTATTAAAACCATTGAACTAATTTCTTCTGGTGCAAACTTTTTATATTCACCTTTAAATTCAACTTGTATTTTAGGTTTACCCATGTCACTCACCACTTTGAAAGGCCAATGTTTCATGTCATCCTGTATTTTGGGGTCATCAAATTTGCGTCCAATTAACCTCTTTGCATCAAAAACTGTGTTTTGTGGATTCATAGCAACTTGATTTTTAGCAGCATCTCCAATAAGACGTTCAGTATCGGTAAAAGCAACGTAACTAGGTGTTGTCCTATTGCCTTGATCGTTTGCTATAATTTCCACCTTCCCTTGTTGCCAAACTCCAACACAGGAATAAGTTGTTCCCAAATCTATTCCAATTGCAGGCATTTTTGGCGATATATTTTCAAAACACTTCACTATTAACAAACTGAATAATAAATTCGCACTTTGTTAAACGCTTTTAACGTTTTCACTTCACATTCAAATTACAATTCAATACTGAGGTTTCCAGGTTATGCGGTTTGTTTATAAACACTCAGCTGTTTCTGTCGAAGCGTCTAGAAACATCTGGATTATTATTGTATTCAAATGTTCTAGAACTGAATTCTGATTGGTTGAAACTGTTTCACGGCACTGCGCATGACGCCTAGAAACATCCAGATAATTTGAGTACAGCTGTTGTTGACTATTTTTAGATGACTTTCTAGAAAATTCGTTCCTCAATAGTAAGTTTCATTCTCATTTACATAAGACCAATATAATCAAACCTATTTTGATTTCATTGTTTTTAAATAGTAATGTTCATGATTACAGTATTTGATTTTTTATATTGAACATAGTTTGATTAAATTAATGTTTTGATTGTTTTAACCGATAAAAGAAATGAGAATTCATTTTTTGTTTGATATATTCGAATTTAAAATAAAATGTAGTAAAATATGTATACATAAAATTTAAATTATGATGGTTTATTAAATTAAATCCATTACAAATATTGCACAGATGTATTCAAGAAACACAAAAAATGTAGGCCACGCTTACACACATAATATAATCACGAATATAAATTCTAAAATTTGCAGAATATACACACAATTTTAAGCAAAATATGTTGTTTATTATTTTAATGAGTCTTTAGCCGTACACTGTAGTTCATTCTCAAATTTTATTTCATAGATTATATCCAATAGGTATATAGGTTGCGGAATTTAAATTGAGACAAGTGAATAACTCAAAAAACGGCAAGATTTGAAGAAAAATGTTTCACAAAAAACATATTAATTATGGGGGAAGAGGAGGGGTAATAAAATGGCATTATTAATTATTTGTTCGTTTGATCTAAGTTTTAAATGTCTATTCTTGTTTATTGTAAATAAGTTGGTATATCAATATTTTGCAAAAACAAAAAAAAATGAAAGATTTATTTATACAGTGTGTTAGTAAAGTCCCTCCCTCCAGCGTAACTTTTGTATGAACTTAAATATAGCCAAACCCTTTTGTAACTGTTTAACTAGGTCTTCTGAAGTTTTCTTTTATAATTTGGAATTTCGCACCTACTGTAAAGTAGGGACTTTGGGTTACTCAAAATTTTTAAATGAAAACCAGCATCTTGTGACATGTGAAATTAAAGGTCACAAAAAGACAAAATTAATGGCGCTCATGAAATATTTTTTTGAATGACTAACCAAAATGGCTTAACAAAATGTATTTGGAACTTTAAATTATAAAATCGATAAATATGTGAAATAACAACAGTAAATATTTATTAAAATGTTTGTTAGACTAATTTCAGAACGTTGAACTGAATTTTATCTGTCCCACAAATATATGGTACTTTTGGGGGACAGGTAAAATACAAAAATAGAACCACATCAATTGACATATCAGTTTACATTCCATTTTAAGGCAAAACTAATAGCACCAACAAATTCACTTTTAACTTTATTAAAAACATTATTTAAAAAATATGTATGACTTTAAAAAAAGTATTGTTTTTTTTTTTTTTTTTTTTTTTTTTTTACAGTTGGTATGATAAGTACATTTCGTTTGAACAATTAATAATCGAAATATTAATCACAACAACACAACTATGAATACGAAGGTAACTTTCATACTAACTGTAAAAATACAATATTTTGAAAATGTCATCCAAAATAACATTTTAAGATAAAAGTGAAATTTGTTGATGCCATTATAGTCAGGGCAAAAAACGAGGAAAACAGCGTTTCTTTGATCCAGAGTGAAACTGCACGAAATGACTTGTGTCATAGCTCATTTCATTCGTTAGAGAGTCTAGATCAAAGATGTAAACAGTTTCCCCCCCCCCCCCGGAAACTTAATAATTTGTTTATTTATTAAATATAAACAATAGGAATGATGTCCGATTAAACGTAATATAACAAAATAAGAGACGGGGTTCATAAATCGATATAATTTTTTGATTTCAATGTTATTTTTTATGTATTTGGGGTCGCTATTTCCGATTATGATGTCAAAAAAGTGCGCATCCTAGAGGGCGCCACAGGAAAAAATAATATAAGATGCAGGTAAAGACAAATTAAAATTAAATGAAATAAGGAATTATTTTGGTCAATTCATGTCATTCTTCGATTTCAATGCCATTTTTTAAGTTCTCTGGTTCGCTCGTTCCGATACTGATACCAAAATTGTGCGAATCGTAGAGGGCGCCACCGGCAAAACTATTACAATGTGAAAATGGTGACAGATTAACATTATATGAAATGATGAAATTTTTCCATAAATTGATGTAATTGTTTTATGGTCTTTGGGTCGCTTGTTCCGATGCTGATGTCAACACTGTGCCGATCTGAGAGGACGTCACAGACAAAAACAATACAAAGTGAAAATGATGAGAAATCAACATAGCAAAAAATCAAGCATTATATATCCCTCACAAGTCCCACATGCAACTGAGCATTTTAAATTGTTTGATTTGCAATTACACGGACCTTCATGACCATTTTTACAGTTGCAGCTAATTACCTTCCACACTACATCAGGGGCTGGGGGGTTATTCATTAAAACTGGAATTAGTGCATTTTCTATCATTTTGTAACCCCATTTTTCAGGATATAAATTTAATATTCCTAAACAAACATGTACTTGATAATAAAATCCCGTTTTTTGCCCTCTAACTAGTTTTGCCTTAAGCAATTTAACTTGAGAGGTCACTTGACGATATGTTCCAAATTCTTCTCCGACCTATCTTCACATTTATTTTTAATCCCCTTTGTTTCAATTATTCACCCACCCACCTCACCATCGATCGGAGTTTCTCCATTACAGTAGAATTGCTTTAGCTGTGCGAGTTGGAGACACTGAGAACAATCTCTACTCTAGGTTTGTAGTGTACATTGTACATAATAGCATAGAAGAAAGAATTAGAATAAGAAAGTCACAGGTATAGGCTCTAGCGTGATGCCATCGATCGCCAAAATATCCTTAGTTTGGTTACTGGACAACAGAAAGCGCTAGTAGCATCGCTGCCATGCTGACGGGGTACAGCGCCAGGGTGGCATGGTGGCAGTAACCGAAACTACTTGTAAACAAGAACTGCTACAAAACAACTAGTGGCGCTCCTAGGGGCCGATCGCCCTCGTACCACGCTGTTTAACATGGGCTGTGACTTTCTTATTCCAATTCCTTCTTCTATGATAATAGTCATCAGTGTGATTAAAGTTTTAAGATATTGGAAAGAGTATGATATTGTCCAGTTAAAATAAAACTCCTCTAAAATACTGTGACAAGATAAGTTCTCATCACTCATACAGCTAAAGTGCTTTTTTGTCTTGTTGTTGAAAGGCGAAAAACCTCTCGGTAATCATCACCTTATAAACAAATGAATGAAAATAAAGAGACTTAGTGCACGAATACTCTAATAATTCAAGGTCGGAAGAGAACAAGAGTTGGTCAAGAGAGACCTTATAGGAAAGATAAAACGGGATCTAACCTAAGACTACGTGAAAGAGATGTAGATTCAGCTAGTATACCTCGGAATTGGCATGTCCGTACTCATAATGAGCTTCTAATGGTCGATAAATTTTTTTACATACCGTACCTGCTTTGAAATCAAAACTAAAAGTTTCTGATTTTTCCTTAATGTTTACTTTCTAATATGTAACCCTTATGGACCCTACAAAAGGTATTCCAAAATCATCAATGAATCGGTTATAAAATCGACTCTACCGAATTGGATCAAATTATGAATTACAACCAAACAGTAAGTAGAAGAAACTTTCGGTTTAGGAATCGAGACGAAACTTTAGATAAACTCGAGTTGAATCTAATACGATTTACTTCAAAAAGGTCGAAGCAAGTTTAAATAAATATCTTTAAATTGTTTACAAATTCTTAAAAAGTTGACGGGGGGGATATAGGTTAACTCAGTAATAACATTGTTTTCTTTCTCACATATACACAGTACAGAGAAAGATATAAGATGGGTCTAACAATCATTGTCGCGTTTTTTGAAAACGAACCTGTTTTTGAGGTCGCCTAAATCCAAAAAATTGTTCTATTAATGTTGTCTGTCTATCTATTGTCTGTCATGTACAGGGTGACTGAAAAGATATTTACCATCCCTGTTATTTATTTAAATATTTGAATTCTGTTTGCGCCAAAGTTTATGTAACTTTTCTTGTCTCACAAAGACGTTTAAAATGAGCTATCACAAGCCAAAACGTGCCATTTGATATTTCTAAGCTACTCTCCCATCCCCCAATCCAAAACAGAATTAAAATATTTAAAACAAATATGAGGGGTGGTAAGTTTCTTTTCATTTTCAACCACTCTGTATTCAGTTATCCACAGGTCAAACGATTTTAAATCAAATTCGATATATGGACATATTTTGGTCACATCTAGGAACATTCATTTTTTTTAATAACTAAAAATTTAGGAGTGAAGTTAGTTTTGGTTAAGTTTAGCTTAGGTTAGGTTATGTTAGGCTCTAATAAAAATTTTGCTCATCTGTAGCCCTTAAAGAATCGAACAAAACCTATTGGTTAAAATCTCTCCAAAAAATACTGGTGAGTTATTGGTAAAGAAACAAAAAAACTTCCATGAGGCATGAAATACAAGAATTTCTACACATTGTAGAGAAATGTGAAGATTAATTTCCAATACACGTATACAAAATCACAAGGGGGAAACTTACGGTTCAGTGAAAATTAGAGTCAAAAACAAAAATGAACCTTGACTGGCGTCATTGAAAGTTTGATTTTAATTAAATAAGTTTTACACTGATGACCATTTATGGCACAAGCGAAGATAGTTAAGATCCTATTTATTTATTTTTCTTCAAATCTTTTATCTCGCTTCGATAAAATAATATGAGTATGTTATCTTTTCTGTGAAATATAATGAAAAAGTACCTTAAGTAATTCACCCAGTAAGTGTTTTACATGGTCGCATGATTATACCACACTCGGCTCCAAAATTACCTCAAATTTTATCAAAAGAGTCTCGAGATATGGCCAAAATATGTCCACATACCAAATTTGATTAAAATATGTAGTCTACTCCAGTTTGGGCTGTAGAGGATATACGATAGACGGTCATCATTCCAATAATCACTTTTTGAATAAAAGCGAGGAAGAAATTCTTCACATTTAAGTTTTAAAAGTAGACTACACCTCAGAACAAATAACGCAATAAACAAATTGTAATTTTCAAATCTGACGACACATATTGTTATTCAACCTATGCTCTCAGGGACTCATAGCGAGTAAGGGCGTGGAAATCATGAGGGAAACCATTTTTCTTGTAGCCTTTGGTTAGATCCCTCTTTTTTTTATCTTTCCTCTTATGTCTGTCTTTACCAAATCTCTTTCTTTTCGACCCTGCCGCTATTGGAGTATTTGAGTACTGGATCTTTATTTTGTGTACTTTTCTTCTTTTTTTATAAGGCGAGGATAACCTAAAAGTTTTTCACCAACAGAGAGGGGGAATAATTAAAGCTCGCAATTTTGGTTAGTAGCCTACGCATACCTCAGATCAATAATGAATAAACAAATTTTACATTTAAAATCTGGCGATATACAAATAAATTCAGCCTATTACCACGTTCACATTATGTTTTCTTAAAGATTAGTACATCATTTAAAAAGTTAAAGTATGAATAATAGTGCAGCCGCATGAGTTGCAAAGTTAGGTGAGATGGAACAGAGAAAAAGAGAGCAATTGTTTCTGTATGTTGGCAACACTTGGCCGTCACTAGATGGTACTGTTTTATAACAAATTGTTGGTAGACTTCGCCTCCTATTGGTTGAATTCACGTGTATGCCTGTCAAACGTTACAGGCTTACAATGTGTTGTTTTGTGGTTAAGTCGGTCGGTCAAGCTCAGGTAAAGAGGAATCGATTCGGAAAATAGAATATGCGCACTGAATTCAAGGTAAATAATTGTAGTCCACCTTTTAATCGATTTAAATTTCTGGTAGAACTCGCAGAGAAATCTAGTTTATTTGTCGTTCAACCGTGAAGAGTGTCTTTAACATGTTTTAATCGTATATTTTTTTTAGGTTATGTAATTAGTGCCTTTATAAAACGGTGGCCTACTCTGCCTATTAGTAGATTTTAAAAATGAGTTCTCTGACACGTAAGGGTAGTGTTAAACGTGAACAAGTGGTCCCAATTAGTGATAAAAACGGGAACTTTTGTGGTTGTGGAAGTGTTTGGAAACCCATTTCTAGAAGATTTTCTAATGTGCCTTCTACATCTCCTTTTAAAAATGGATTTGGTGAGTTTAGTTTAAATGTATTTATGTGAGGAGATAAACTTATATAACTAGCGATGTGTAATTAAATTACTATCCTCAAATTTTTCTTACCCAGTAACAAAACTAAATACCAACATTAAAAAATTATATTCTTTGCCCAGTTGTACCTGTACTTCAAAAAGAAAAAAAATTACAATTTAATTCATCAATTGTTTTTCCCCATTTTATTTCTTTTGGGAGATAAATTGATACATTAACAAATCATCTTCCATCATTAACAAATAATTTCAAACAGAGAAAATTGATACAGACAGGACTACTCCTCTTTATAAACTTTTTGTGATTTAAAAGAAATATTGAAAGTTACATATTTAAATAGAGCCTAAGTTTATTTTGCTTGTGCCGTAATCTCGTTGTAAGCGTAAGTCGTGTATTTGAAAATCGAGTGTATTATTTTTTAATATTATTTAAAGGGGAAAACCCTTTAGGATATCAACCTCAACGTATTAAAAAAAAAAAAGAAGTAACGAATAAAATACTGTATAAAAGACCTCAAGATCTCTAATAACGTCGAGTTGGTCATGACAGACCTGATAGGAAAGATGAATGAGAGGAAACTGACCCAATACTATAATATGAAGAAAGATAGTAGTAGATCCAGCTAGGTTTCCCAAATTTGTCAAGCCTATTTTGAGAAACACCAACGATTTTTTGTTTTTTTTACCGTCAATTTGAAAAGGCAATTTTGGTGAGATGAAAACCATAGTTATTATTTGCTCTCATATTTTTGTGAAACCTTGAATTTAACGAAATACTACTTACATTGAGGACGAAATTATGGCACAAGCGAAGGAAGTATATAAATATTATTTTCAAACATGACGTCCATAGTTTATTTTCACTTTTTGACTGAAAACTTCCTACCTGATATTTTTGCGACGAATAGTATATTTATAGCGAGTACAAACGTAGCTATATCGCGGTTTTATCCCGGATTAGGCAATCTTTTACCATTTTATTGTGTGAGGTTAGATCCCTTCTTTCGTCTTCCAATTAAGTCTCTCTTGACCAACTCTTGTTCTCTTCCGACACTGATGTTATAAGAGTATTTGAGGGTTAGGGGGGGGGTCATTATTTTATAGTTTTCTTCTTCTTTATTTATAAGGCGATGATTACAGAGAGGTCCATCAACCCTTAAACAAGGGACAATGTGACGAGTAGTTGTGTTCGATTGGGGTCATTCCACGCCAAATGAGCCTCACGGAAAGAAAATTTATTCATTTTTGCATAATATTTTATATGTCAAGGTTAAGTTAATAAGTTAAAGTTTTTAGTGCAATAACAGAAAAAATATAATTTTGCTGATTTCTATCAGTTTTGAGCCAGTTTTTACAGCTAATCCTCAAGTTGGGAAATTTAGTTTTTTAAGCTTCTATGGCAGCCCTGATTGATATAAATATGTCAAGAAGAAAAAAAAGAAAAGATTCACAGAGTTTTAGTAAACAAGTTAGCATAGTAAATGGTCAGGTCTAAATCATGTAACACCCGTTACACCTAGGTTTTTACATTTTATCACATTATGGAACATTTTGTGCAATGCCTAGAAATGCCAATGTATGCAAATTACCTATTTTTACATAATTTAACCTCCAAAACCTAATTTATACTTTTATTTGTTTAAATATATTACTTTTAATGTGTGCACATGTAACACCCGTTACTATGGAATGGCCCATTGGTATTTCGATTGTGAATGGGCGTGTGAGAAAGTTTTGTGCAATGTTTTCCTACGAAATCACCGACTTCTAATTTATGTAGTTTTTCTTTACTAGTTATTTCTTTTAAAACGCAATTTGAAATTAACTTATTATTATTTTTTAGGGTCCGTAGGTAAAATCAAGGGCCCTTTGGGCTATAATTTCACTCGCGTGTCTGTCCGAGTCGCAACATAACGATAAATCCTATATATTTCATACTTTGCAGTTATATATTTTGTATTGATTCACATGTAGGAAAAAATGTAGCGGTAGAAAAAAAAAGATCTTGGAGTAGTTGTGGCTAAAAACTACAGAGTTGAAAAATTTTGATTGGTTATTAATGTGTCCACCTTTTATTTACGGAGTTATTAGCCTACAAAATTGCCGTATTTTTTTGACTTTAATCTCATAAAAAAAATGTAAAGCTGTAAATTTACTCATTTAACGATTTTTTAATTATATTGTACACACCAAAGACCTACACTTAAAAGAATTAGGCGTGATTTAGTGTGAATTCAAAATCCCTGACGACTATACCCCAGGTCTTGTAGACTTTGCGTGTTGTATTTATTGTAATACATTTTAATTGGACGTGTTTGCTTGAAATACAATGTAATTGGATAATTGTGCTCATAATAATTATTATAACTGGTTAAAGTTAAAACCTCTCAAATTGTAGGTTATGTTTGCATACGCGAAACGCTAGAATCAGTCTAGCCAACCTAATTTATAGTTTATATAATTAGGCCTACTACGTGGTAATGAAATATTATCAAATAGGAGGTGGGGATGAGACCTGTGGCGGTGTATGAAGAAGATAATATAAATTTTGTAAACTTAAATTGAAATGCAATCAGACCGTTAAAAAATAGCAATGCGTTTAGTAAGGAGTGCGTTGTGTTATCGTGTAGGACATGGAAAAGCGTCCTCGCTGAATCGTTTCGGCGTGTTCCTAGTTGCGCGAGTTATAGATGGAAGAATACATATTTTATTGAGGATGTAGTTTTGTCATTTTCTTAACGGTCAGTACAGTAAAGAGTGGCAAGCGCGTGGATGTTTAATAAAAGTCTCGGCGTAGTCAGATTTTAACTCTTGTACCAGTTATAATTTGTTAGGTTTAAAACGAAGAGGCTAACAGTAAGTAGTGACACCTATAGTTCTAAGCTAAAACGTTGATTTATTGAACACTGTCTCTTGCGGTGTTGGTGGTCGGCGGGTGTCCGTGCGGGGTGTAAACCGTTATTCGTTTACAATAAATTATCGCACTAAACGAGCAATTCAGTTTCTGTAAGATGGATTATTTCCATTCTATGCTGCACAGTCACACGGATCCAGTTCGTGCAAATTCCAAAACACAAAACAAGAATAGATTAAAACTAACCTAAAAATATGCACAAACAGTTTTTGAGACCAAGCACTTTCATTGTTGCAAGCAGCTGATCGCTTTAAGATGATTTGTACTGTTACAACAGCTGTTTATTTTTGCACCATTCTTTTTGGATAACCCTTTGTGTAATTATAATTTCGCAGGAAATCTTAATAAATTACCAGTTATTTACGAGTGCAGCGTGCATGGGTGTTGGCGCGCGGAGCACGCACGGAGATTCCCTAGTTACAGTATTAATTATTAACGTATTTTAGTCGTGTTTATAATTTATTCGATTCTAGCCTTCATCCTACGTATTTTAAAATCTAGGAATCACCACTGATATGTACACCTCTATAACGTTTAGTTTATCAGCTAACGATTGTTTTTTTTTTTACAGAATTGTCTCGCTCGATGGAACTAAAATCGATACATATCACCTGACTCAAACGAAACGCCAAGTACCGTCCTTATATTATTGTTTTTAAATACTTGGTTTTGAACAAATCCAGTCAAACAAGTTTAAATAAACACTAAAGTTTACGCAAAATTTGTAAACATGTAAAATGTTGAGTCAAGTGATATTTATAAAACTTATTCTCTATTGTATTAATCTGATTTAGTGAAGATATGAGAGACGGTAATTCTACTAGTAGCTTTAAAGTTGCCCTCAGGTGTAGACTGTAACATGATATACATTCCGAGGTCCTACTCCATTGACATGTTGTTATAGGCCTAACGGTCTATTACAAAGGCTTCTCTAGGCAAAGCGTTGATTATTTCTGCGACGCATAATGTGACCACTTCAAAATAAGATGTCACACAATCCATTATTATAGGTTAATTTTGCATTGAGATAATTAGGTTTAAATGTTTTTAGTGATAACTCTTTTTTTATTTTTATTGTAGAAAACAAATCAATGTGTCATTGGATGCAGATTTAAATGGCCTATTTTAGGATCGTACAGGTAAGGTTAGTCTCGAAAATACTGTTTAAAAAGGTCGCTATTTTGAAATATACCAACACCTTATACACCATACGTAGTTCGGCTTTCACAGCGGGGTTTCTATACTGTGGTTAGAGTCTATGCTTTAGTAATCAGATCTACGTGTTTCTGGGGACCAAGAAAGCCTTTGACGCCATACTGTTTTAATCTAATTCTTTCTTACATAGACAAAAAGTGGTTCCAGATTTCCGTCGAAGGTATAATATCCACGCCTCGCCCAATAAAGGTTGGATTCCCTCAAAGATTAGTCTTTGATTCGCTAGAGTACCGTCTGTACAATAACTGTTTGCCTCTCTTTGAGAATATTCAGCCTCCTCGCTCCCCGCTGGAGAATATTCAGCCCTCCCGTTCCTACTTGGAGAATATTCAGCCTCCATGTTTCTAGCTGAAGAATATTCAGCCTTCCCGTTCCTAGCTGGAGAATATTCAGCCTCCATGTTTCTAGCTGAAGAATATTCAGCCTCCTCGCTCCCCGCTGGAGAATATTCAGCTTTTTCCATGCCATGGACCCATAGATAGGAAGACCGTTTACGATAGGATATTTTATAAATCTTTTGCATCTGAAATGGGTACGATTAGTAACTATAGGGTTAGAACCTTTTTCACCTCCATCCTCTCCGGAAAGGACCTTTTGGCCATGATGAACTATTAAGGGCAGAGTGTAAACCTCTGGTTCGCTCCTGAACGCCCTGAAACTGCGCCAAGAACCTTTCCAAAAACCTATCCTCGTATCCATATCTTGCCGGACCCCTGGAACGTATCCCATTCCAGCTAGAGCAAATTCAAAAAGAAAAAAAAAATTGTGACTGTTATTACGTGAGACTGAAATCGCGAGAAGATAAAAAATCGTCACTACTGTTTGCTTCTCTATCACGTGTGTGTTTTTGCGACTCTTCGCTGAGGATGCCATATCAGCTAGTCTCGAGTATGGTTCCAAATATCACCCACCGCTAGTTAGATATACTTAAGCTATTGTTTTCCAAGTGGAGATTCGCTTTAAATACAGACAGAACTAAAGTCATACAATTAGAACTTTCTAAAAACATTAAATCTCATGAATGTCAAAAGCTCTCTTCCTCTCCAGACGAAGCTGTTGATGCATAAAATGAACGCCCGTCCAGTTAAAATATAAGCTGTCCTAGGTAATTCGTTTTCACAAGCGGGAATAAACGGTTGGACTCTTTTCAAAATATTATACTTAGACGATTGCCTATATTACTTCAAAAACGTAGTCGTACATTCTGATCTCAAATTCCTCTCTTACTGGAAAAATTCATTATCAAATTCACAAAAACTACCATCTCAACTAGAAGGCAATCAACCTTCTGTGTCATCAAATCCCACAACCTCCAGAACGCAGAAACATACTTTTGTGCTAAGTTTTCGAATTAATTAAAATAATTATTAAACAGTATGATCCAAATCCATCCAAATAATTCATTATTTAAAATAAATTGGAACATCTAAATACTATGATATCACCAACAAGTGAGAGTACATAATACAAGAACAACAGTTCAATACAAAGAGCAACAAATGTGTCTAAGAGACTGTCATTTATCGAGGACCATCAATCATTGTTTAAGATATTTACCAAAGAACTTGCCTAAGGTTATCGCCGCTTTAAAAAAAAAAAATCATAAAATTGAGACTCCTAGTCCTCGATTAGTCAAATAGAGTCATGGTTGGAAGAGAACAAGAGTTGATACAGAAAGACTAGATGAAGAAAGGTGTAGATCCAGCTGGGGTACCTCATTGTTTTCACACCTTAACTCTATAAGAGAGTCCCCCTGAGGGGTACCTAAGAGTCAGTTGTCATCATAATGGTCTGATAAGTTTGACAGAGTTGTTATTTTTATGATTCAAGTCTTCAATATAAGCTGTTTACCTCGTAATATTTAAAGCAAAAGAATTTCAACATCCAAAAGTACATTTTTACTCGTTGGAGTATGAAAAAATCATTCCTTTAAAATAGAGTCCCACTGTATCAGCTGGCCAAAAAACCACCACATGTACGCAAACATTCAATAATCCAGTAATGTAACATTATAAACATCGTATGATAAACCGAACATTCTGGAATCATAACAAAATAATCCTTTAAATAACCTTGCTCACGATTATTGATTACAGAACTCCAAATCCATGATCACCCAAAGAGGACAGCAGTGGCAGAATTCAGAATGGTTTCTGGCAATAAACAACCTGGGAGAGCATCTATATAAATTAAAGTTCACTCTTTTAAGAATACCAACTGTGCAGGTATTCTTGAAATAGTTATGAATGCAGTACATCTGGATGAATTTAAAAACTAACAAGATATTAGATCTACAATTGACATTCCACAACTCTATTAGAAAACTAGAAGATTCAACAACCTTGGTCATTAGAGTACCATTACTACTAACTATTGTATTTGTAGTCTCCTACCTCAAGTTACGTACAATAACTGTATTAGTCATTACAGTTCCCTGATATACCAAGTTACCATCATCGGAGAGTTCTAAACTAATATTAACAAAATAAAATAAAAGTTATAAAATTATTTTTGTCAAAAGTTTATTTGTGTTGTGTTATTGTACCTAATTTGTTGTAGGAGGCTTAGTGTTTACAATTGTACAATTCACCATAGTGCTCATTGTTCATCTATTACCTTGTATTTATAGAAATTTTATTTTAACTGAAATGTAAGTAACGTCTTCCGAAAGGAGACGGTTTTATTCTTTGGAGAATGTCAATAAACCTTTATTATTATTATTATCCGTTCAATGGCTCTATCTGAAAATAAAATATCTTCTAAGCAATGCATTATATTTGGTTATGTTGGTAGTGCTGTTATAAAAGTCAATAACGGTGTTTTATTTTTATATTTACGCAAGTATGATTACTCATGGCATGGCGCTCGTAATTCTTAATCAAGTTATTTATCGATAATTCAGTCAACATAAGTTTACATTACTTTCTAATCAATATTTAGTTGAATAGGCCTAACTTCCAGAAGCGATAAAACGCGATTTTCTACTTTTAGTTCTGTGAACGTAAATCTCCTTCATCATCGTAAACACTGTGTGGATACTGTTACGTGACAACAATATTCATTGTCTAAGAGAAGAACTACCATAGCGTAATGTTAAGCTTCAGTACGTGGGTCAGACAGGTGTAATTTTGTGGGTTCAGTTCAGAATGCGCTAGTGTGGAATTTTTTTTCCATGTTGTTTAAAGGCGAAAAACCTCTCTGCCATCATTGCCTGATAAAAAGAAGGAAGGAAATAAAATAAAGATCCCTGGCCCTCGAATACTCTAATAGCGTCAGTGTCGTAAAAGAACAAGAGTTGGTCAAGCGAGACCTGATAGGAAGGTGAAAGAGTGTGGTATAACCCAAGACTACATGAAAAAGGTGTAGATCCAGCTAGTTCCTTCAGGATTGCCAAGCCCGAACTCTCCATAAGTAGTCTAAGGGTTGAGGGTAGTATGGGAAGAGTTGGAAAATGCAATACGACATACCAAAAGTGGGTCGTTAGATGGCTGAACTAGTCTCTAATTTCTGAGCTTCAAACCATACCATTTTGTATGTAAAATCAAAGGTAACAATAAATAATAATACCACAACTATGTATAGGCTACTTGAACAAAACACCATTCAATGAGAGAAATAATTAAAGATTTGCGTGGCTTGTTCCTGGTTTTGTGATTGTAATTTATTATTAATTGGGATCACAGTGATTATACAGACCTATCAATATTTATACATCAATCGAGAAAATCTAACTATTTTATCTGAAGGGGAAAAAAAAACAACTTTTATTTCCATAACGGGTGGGCATCGGTGGCTGGTGATTTAGTTCAAAACGTAAATGACCCAACTAGTATTTATATCTTCATTTATGTATACAAGTTACATGAAATATGTATCCATTTTTAGAATAAATGACATGAAAATTTTTGTAAGCTTATGAAACTGAAAAAGGTTAAAATCATATAAATGAAACAAAAAGTAGTAAGTTAAGAGTTTGGTCAGGTAAAAATTTCCCCGGGGAAAATTTTAGAAAACAGTTAAACATTTATTTTTCATTAGAATATTTGTTTGTTTACTATTGCTCGTTATGCCTCGTACACCATTATATTTAACTTGAGTGGCTGCTATTTTAAAACGGAAAATAAAATAACCATATACTTGATTGTTCTATCTTGTTGTAAAGCACCTTGATAAATAGCTCACGAACCACCATTTTTTTGTTTTCAAAAGTTTGATTTGTTCATAGTCTGCATTCTGTTACTATTCATTCTCTGAAATTGTGATTTAAGAGATTCCCGATAAAACAAGAAGGTTTTGTATTTGAAGCAATGAACCTACATTTAGAAAAATCTATTGTCTTGCCGTATGGTCGATCTTTCTAGCTTCGTAAATAAAATAACTCATTTGGCCGCCATTTTGTTTAGGTGGTCAGATATTAATTTTTCTTGTATCACAGAGGCGTTTAAAATGAAGTTTTGAATTTTTTTAGCAACCCCCCAGCCCCCACAATTAAATTACCTAAACCTTTCATTTTTTTATGTTCACCCTCTTATCTAAAGAGATCGACCCAAACGGAATTCAAATATTATAAAAAAAAAAAAAAAGATGTGATGGTAGTTTATTTTCATCCATCCTGTATGTAATAGCTTTATTTTGAAGCTAATTCTTGTTTTTCTACTGATTTTGTTGAAAACTTATTTAACGGGGGACTTTTTGTACACCCATAACTAATATCGTTATTCGGTGATAAACTGTTATGATTTCTTCCCGGGTAATACGTACATTAAACAATTAAATCAAGTGGAAAATCTACGACATAGACTGGGAATTGAATCCAGGACTTTTGGCTCTACCAACATGATCGCATATTTCTTTACTCTTATTTGATTTTTCCATAATGAAAAGATAGAGAAAACCATTCACGTCAATAAAACCATCAGATAGATTTGTTTATTAATCATAATTTTTAACAAAAAATTTATCATAATCTGTAGAACTGTTTATGATAAATTGTTATTTTCAAACAGCCTCGTACAGGTAATCTCAAATTTTACAATCCTGATTTTGAACTTCTATTTACGAAGAACCGTAATTAATTAGGAGTCACAACTTCAAACTGAACAAAATCTATCCAGCGGTTAATGAAAGATCAGATATACAAACAGTTATTTTATATTTGTTTTAAGATTGAAGGCATCCTATCTATGAACTCACATCAGTTCTTTATACAGAGAGACAAAACAAAAAAAGGTTACATAGGTTTAGATAAAACAATTAGATGGGTTTGGCCACGCTTTCTATCCTAGCCTCGCCCTAACTATTCAGGCTTTGTTTATATTTAACTCCGCATGTCCAACGATATTTCCCCCCATGAATATATGTATTAAAAATCTTGCAATTTAAAAATTTTGTTTGTTAATATTTTTTAAATTTAATGTTTTAGAAAATTGGTTCTGGCAAACCCATGAAAATATCAAGTAGTAGTAATGGTATTTTAATATCAAAACTTGAACGGATTTATGAAGCGACTTGTGGCTGTCTTTGTTCCTCCTTATGACAGATACCCAGACCAATAAAAGATACACATTATTCCATAAACTTTTTATTGCCATCAAATATTTTGGACTCATTACATAATTTTCTCCATGTGATGCACAAACGTGTATCAAAATTTTACAATTTTCCAGTACTAATAAACTGAACCCGCTAACTAAATTAAAATTATCTACCCCGAAATTACTATTTGAATAAGACTATCTTTTATATCCACAAAGAAACCATAAATAGCCGCATATTGACGTCATTAAATAAACTTGAAACGGGCTTGCTATTGAAAGTCTGGTTTTATTACGAGCAGAAAATACTGTTTTTATAGTCTATCCAATTGGAATAGATAAAAAACTTTTTATTACAGAGATAAAACACGTTTCAATCAAATTTAATCTGCAGTATTTTAAATCAAGTTTGAATCAGAAGGTTTAGTGAGCGCCCGGTGTATAGGCAACACTTGTGTCTTGTGTGCGGTGGTGCAGGAGGAAAGTGGTTTTGTCTTGTGTAAGTGATATTTAAAGTTTGTGTAATTTTTATTTAAGATAAAACATTTTTATACTTACATGCACTTACTATAAATCAATGTTATTTACTCGAGAACATGTTTATAACACAAGCGAAGTAAATTTAGGAACTATTTTCACTCATGGCAACATTTTCTGTAATCCTTTCATTTTTACTTTTTGATTGACAATAGTTTTGTGAACGGGCGAGTAAGAGAGGTCGGGCGATGTGTTTTAACAGTTTATTTAAACATAATTATTACGATTAGATCAAATATTCTGTTGTTGAGGAGGTTTTCTTTGAAGTTTTAGTTTTAAGAAAATAATTTTTCACTCTTATTCAAAATAGGCTTGTTTAACTTATATTTTAGATATACGAGAGATGATGTGTATGAACCTGAGAGATAGTTTGTAAGAACTTGGAAGATAATGCGTGAACTTGTGAGGTAGTGTAAGAACTTGTGAGATAGTGTAAGAATTTGTGAGATAGTGTAAGAATTTGTGAGATAGTGTAAGAGTTTGTGAGATAGTGCATGTGTTTGGACTTACGGGATAGTGTAAGAAGTAGTGTATGAACCTTTGTTACAAAACTTAAAGATATGGTTCCTTCGATCAAAATATGAAAAAAATTTCCAAGAACATATTTCCTAAAATTTTAAGATTTCCGTCTGTCCGCTATTTTGTGTTTTTTACAAAAAAACATATTTTTTGGAAATAAGTTAGATATCGAGCCCAAATTTAGTGTACATATTATGTATGTGATAGTTTATCAATGTAGCAGAAACCAGGGCTGTGTTTTGTATGTTTTCAAAATGGCGGCAGTTTAAAATTTTTAAACTCGAATATATTCAAAAAATTAACTTTATAATTTAAAAGAGACCTAAAATTTTTCTTTTTTAATCAGTTTTTGTAATTTTTCATTAGCTAAACCGAGATAGATAACCGAGTTATTGTGAAAAAATGAAAACGTAATTTCTTGATAATTGTCTACAACACCCAAATTGAGCCTTAAAGCAATTATTAAGATGCTTTAATAATATTAATATTATTCGTTTTTGTTTCCTGACGAAGAAATCGGAATTCGGACCTCGTTATTTTTCGTCTGATCTGTTTGAAACAAATACTGTTTAATTTGAAATTTAAAATTTATTCAAAATAAATTGTTTACGTGATCATCAATTTTAGTGCTTTGAATTGAATAAATGTTAAACGTACGCCATCTTGGAGTTGATAAACAAGATGGAGTGTTTGAACAATAATTTGAAATAATAATTATACCTTTATGTTAGCAACTAATGTCAAATATTATTTCATTAAAATATACCGTTCATAAAATATTAACTCTTCTATAAAAATACAAAATGGCTGCCAAATTAAGCAATGGATTTATTTATTACTATTTAAAAATCATAATTAAAAAATATTTTAGTTTTAGGTTAATTTTTGGTATTGTCAATTACTAAGAACGCTCACCAACTCATCACGCTTGAAATAATCAATGATACAAGCAATTCATCTACAGACTCTTCGAAACTAAGATTTATGATATCATTTGATTGTAATAGCACCTTTATTACGTTCTAAACCCGGTAGACTGGTTTTTTCCGTGCGAGCACGATAGTTTCCGTACGAGGTGCAGCCGTGTGCGGGATTTTCATGCAACCGCGGAAAAACCTACCGGGCCAGTTACGGAAGATACTTTTCATTATAATACTACACTAGCGATGTTGATACTCGGGTGAAATGGATACTCGCATTACTCGGTTTCAAATTATTTCAATACTCGTATTATTATTTCGAAATTAGTATCTGCGCAGAATGATTTTGCGCATCGGATTCGAACTCAGCTTTACTAATCAGATCGTTTTAGATAAAACTACACTTTTGCGTTCTATCTGTTAGACTGATCCACCAAGTATTTATTTTCTTAAACAATATGTGATTGACACTTGTAATAGGTAAATAAATGTTATCCTGCCTCCACACAAATTCAGTAATTTAACGTTAGTACAATTATTATTACCAACACTAATAATTTGGTTGTTATTTAAAATAAGTTAATTTACTATATTTTTTATCAAGATGGTAACCTATTAATATTTATTTAAATATAAACAATAACAATTAAATAATAATTTAATTTACTTTTTGTTAATGTGGAAATAAATGAATATTATTATTTTAAATTGAACTTGTTACCCAATCTAAATCATTTTAACTCAAAATCGTAATGTTTGATTAATGTGTAGTGAAAAATCAACTTAGAAACTAATATAACCAAAGTAGAAACACCGAGCATTTTATTTGGAATTGACACAACACTAACGGATATCGTTGTCCGAGGATTTTATTTCGAATTCATACTCGCACATTACCTCCTCCTTATTCCTAGTTACGAGTATTTCGCCCGAATATTTTAATACGAAACCGAGTATTATAATACTTGGAATGCTCCGAGGATTTTGATACTCGGACTCACCGAGTATTTTAATTCGAACTCACACATCACTATACTACACCGAAAAAGTAACATATTTTTAATCATATCATCTTTTTATTTCAACTCAATACATAACTATAATTTATTTTAAACAATTATCAAACTATTTAAAATTAATAGTACAATTTGTGTTATTTTGGATATTTAATCCTCTGAGAACATTTTGTTTAAGGGAGAGATGTGTTTCAATGTAGGCCTTCCACGAATCGATTCTGTAGTTGATCGGGCTATAGAAACATCAATGGGTTCAACGGTTTCTTCAAGTTATCTATGTGTAATTTTTCACTTGTAACTGTATTTTTTTGGAATACTTTTCGAGAAACTTCTACCTTGAGGTTCACAGAGTCTTCTATATAACCTTCTGCTGTTGTCGATGATCGCCATTTTCCATGCCTTTTTAGGGTCAATAAATCTTCCCCTCCAACATAGTTGCTGATGGGTTGTATCCAATTTGCGGTCAAGGGTAAAACCGTCCATTTTGCGGTCACCCCAAAAATGTCGTGGGCTAATCGAAAGATATTTGTCCAATTTGCGGTCACATATTTGAACCCCATATAGTGAGCCTAAAGTCGTGTTGAAGATTTGAAGTGGGGGAAACGTTTACCGAAATTCGTCGTATGCCAATTTGTTTTTTTGATTCAATTCAATGTTTTTTTGAGTCAATCCAAATTTATCTATAGTCTTATTTTAAAAATGTCTGGGACTGGCGAACCTTTAGTACGAAGTATGCTTGTAATGCGAAAGAGTATATTCTATAAATATTAGTATCTATTTTTGTTGTAGCTCTCTCCCTCTCTATTTATATATGTATACAGTGTTTGTTTATTATTCCCCCTTTTTTAGGCTCTATTTAAGTGAACAGAGTCGTTTGTTCGTTCTGACTGACTATCCTCTCGTCAAAACAGTGAATTTGGTAAGTAAGAATCCCTGTGGATTCTGCCAACCGGGAACTGTAGACCAACACGTGAAGATGGCAAACGACCTGATTTGTGATTAGTAATTAACTATCTCTCAAGATGTGACCGCAAACTGGAAACCCTTCCACCTCCAGAACCTTGATCATCCTTCATAAAACTACACTTGACCGCAAATAGGACTGACCGCAAATAGGACTGACCGCAAGTAGGACGACACCTGCTGATGTTTTTCTAAAACAATGTCCAATGTACACCACTGGATTTTTAAGGTTTAGATACTTAGCAATCTTACTAGGAATCGCAGATATAGTACGTTTTGAGTAAAACATTTCCCATTACGATATCCAGTGAATAATCTTGTCCTTTACATATTTTGATCTATGTACTTACGATATAAATCTCATGGTTTAAAACTGCATCCATCATTTGTTATTGTCATAGAGCTTGGGATGAGAGTTTTCCCATCACGTTTAAATACCACCAGAAAACTGCCATTGTCCTAAATATCGTTTACATTAAGAAGTAGTAGATCATCTCTACGGCATGATCCGAAAATCTCAAATATTAGAACTGTTTTAGCTAATAACCAGTTCTCATCAGGAGCTTCGTTTAAGAATGGTTAACTTGCTTTGATTGTAACTAGTATTCTGACGTTTCAGAAAAGCGTTTGTTTTAGGAAAGTTATTAACATTTACATTTTATTTTAGTGAAATACAATTCTTCAACATTGAAAATTTACTCCATAAAGAAGTAGGTTTCATGTGCTTGACTTTTTCTGATAAATAAACAAGTATCACGTCATCACTTAATTGTTTGATTTTTCTGTCATTTTTCCATTGACAAAATTGGTTGTATTCAATTTCGTACCTGTCTTTTGATTTTCTTGGCAGCAAATTCGCAGTTATTTCTTGTGATTATTTTAAAATATTATCTGGATTCTGGAACATCAGGCTCATTATATTCATCACTGAAATCCAACATGGAAATTTTTAGAACTCAAAATGTATAAACCACTATGTTTACTCTTACTTTAGACTTTGGAACTAACGTCTCATAAATAAATATGTTATTGTTAAAATCAGCTGTTTACATAAAACTGATATGTCTATTCTTATTTGTAAAATCATCTGGTGTACAAAAAATTTACGGTGTAGTCCACGGAAGAAAGACTTTCTTGTATATGAACAGGTAAAAAAAAAAATACAAATGTTATTATTAGTCTATTGTAAATAATATTATTCCATAATAAACTTTTATTTCAACAGTTAGTATTTGTTTTTACGTTGCTATGGGAACGATGATTAAAAGCGGGATCAGCTGTTTTAATAGCTTAGAATTGTAACTAGAGTCCAGAAAACTTTCGCTGTACTTGTTGATATCCGGTGCAGTTGTAAAACTGATCTGCAATCAGCTGTTTTCAATTTTTTTGTAAACGTCGAGAGTATATTTATAATAATTATAAATTATTTCACTACAGTATTATGAAAAATATTTTTTCGTCATAGTGCTTCAAGAACAGCTGTTTTCAATACATGCATTGAGATGCTAAAGTTGTTCTTTTTAGTCCTAGGACCTAAAAACATCAGTTGAGGTCGAAGTCATCAGCTGTTACTTCGCTTATACGAATTAATTAACTATTGTAAAGAATCTATAAAAACAACCGATACTCTCGATTGTAAATAACAGATAAAACAGCTGTTACCATCGATTTTATAAATAAGTACCACTAACATAAACTAAACAGCTGTAATAGCTGCAAACTTGTGTAACTTGTCCAAATTTTTGAAGGTAAATAGATTATAACATTTTAGTTTTTGTGAAATTGTTTTCTTATATTGTTTGCAGTTAACGAAAAATATAGTTCATCAATTGGACCAAAAGTGAAGCTTTTCGATCCTCGCTCATTTTCCTTCAAGGCCGTTAAACTTGAACTTGTATCGAAAAGCTTCACTTTTGGTCCTAGTGATGAAACATACTATTCATTCCAATTCAGATATACTATTTTTTTATTTTGGCATTTGAGATTATTATTGTTATTATTACAGTAATCTAATAAACACAAAGTAATAAAACTATAAATTCCATATTGTCTTATGAATGCTTTAAAATAAGTTTATTACAGTACTAAATTACTTACGTCTTAGCAATCTTGTGTTTAGTATTTATTAATATTTCATAACAGCTGTTACGGTATAACATATACCATCATCAGATGAAACAACACGTTTACAGTGTGTTGTGTAAACGTGTTGTTTCATCTGATGATGGTATATGTTATACCGAAACAGCTGTTATGAAATATTAATAAATACTAAACACAAGATTGCTAAGACGTAAATAATTTAGTAATAAACTTAGCAAAAAGTAAACTCTTTAATTTTTAAAATATGTCACTATTATAATGAGGATTAGGCCTATCAGAAAACACGGTAGTGGACAACCATCGTAATAATTTAACGACTTACGTGCAAACTATTTGAAACAGCTGTCGTAAAACGATTAATGTAATGTATCGTAACACAAGCTAGTAATAAAATGTAAGAAATCATTGTGAAAGTTACGCATCACGTCATCATTTTGGCAACTCATTCTCTGGACCACAATCACACAACAAATAAACAAAACTTTGATGTAAGATGTTGAGAGATTGAAATAGATAGATTAAAAGTAGGAAATTATGAAATAAATCATGGGTTTGTTAAAGTTTAAAAACATTAAGGGAGGTTTATGTATTATTATTAAATATATATATATATATATATATATATATATATATAATTACGTAACAACATATGATTCTTTCGTTTAAGTTCATATATTTTAACAATACAGAGCCACCACTGGCACCAGTAAGTCGGGTGCCAACATTTTAATAGGTGATTCTGGGCATAAAAAAATGAAGTTTCTGTAGATATGTAAAATACTTGATTTTCCTTCATCCTTCTACCCCCCCCCACCCAAGTTATTTATTCAAAAAACAAGTTGAGATTCCGGTATCAAATGTTGCACATTTATTTATATTATTAGTTTCCAGTGTATCTTAAAATTAATTGTCCAATTAACCGTTTCAAAGTGCGGTTCGCTTTAAAATTTTAGTGTCCCATATTTCGAAAACTGTTTGTTCAGATATTTATTAGATAAAATAAATGTAGTGTATAACAGAAAATTAAAACTGGCATTTTTCATTAAACCTAAATATTTCGAAGTTACAAATATTCAGTACGCCTGACTTTGCAATGTGGTTCTGGAAGTCAAATAAATAAAATAAGTTCTTATAAACCTAAACAGGTGGATGTATGCCAACATGGTACTTGCCCAGACATACAACATACAGTGCCTCTATAAATGTAATTCCCAAAAGTTGGTTTCTTGGGTTTTGTAGAAAATGTTAAATTGTACTATTAGATCAAGGGGTGGTATCCAATAGATTAAGTTTCTTTAAAACAGTTGTACCATTAGAAGCTCATTTAGTGAGCACGGGGTTGTGAATCCCGAGGGGATATTTGTTGTGTTTTTATTCATTTCCTAATTAATTATGCATTCCGACGATGAAATCTAGATTAAGTATGAAAAAGAGTACGAAAAGTTTTGCAAATGGCGTGAGCATAATGACATAAAAACTGTAACCGAACATTTGCAACAATAAGATAACAACTAAAATTGTACTACACAATTAATTTGTTAGTTTTTTAACCAGTTAGTGTAATTAAATAATAATATTTTAATTAAATATTGTATAACTTCCATAAATTTTACCACAATCAAATAATTAATGTATAATGAAAAATCGAGTGCATTCTCGACCGTAAAGTGTTTCTTCCATGGGCTACATGACTTCTACTCGGCTATGCCTTGTAGAGGAATTGTCACGCTTGCAAAGAAAAAGACCACTTTCTGGCCTCGTAAAGTAATATACTATTACGGTTTTCTGAGACCATGAAATATGAAGATTATTCAAAAGACGGAGTTAAAAATTTTTGTAACTGGCGTAAGGTGGAGGTAGTGATGTTTGGTTTTCACCTTCTGCCTGTTTATATTTTCTAAGAACAATTTTAGAGCTCTAGAACATTTTGAAATATGATACTAAATTTTCGAGAATGTTTTATACTATTTTGCAGTGTATTTCCACACGTTTCAAAATGTCGTTCATTTATAATAATTGCCTTTGCCAAATTTTCATTTTGACATTGCTCTTTTGGTTCTTCATTGTTTCTATCTCAACATAAATAAGTCTTTTTTATTCTTGTATATTGTTTGATACAGCCAACTGTTTAGGAGCCTACAGAGGCTCAAATTAGTGAAAAACAGATTATAGGCGTTTTTAGAAATACATATTCTGTACTTAAAACAGTTCGACTGAGATTAAAATTGGAACGTAGATTGGAGATAATGTAACAAAAACTAGAAATTAAAAAATTAAAATGGTGACATACAAGTTGCCATATTTAATAAACAATTAATTAACTATTTTCATGTTAAACGTTTTATACATTGTAATTTGCAGTTCTCAAAAATGTTATAATTTTTCACTTAACGGTTTCAAAATGGCGGCTTTACAAAAAATACTAATTTTAGCCTTTAATGCTAAGCAAGATGATATTTTAACTTTTATTGTACGTCATAGTGTAGAGATATGGGTAGAAAACTTGAATTATATCTTGATAATTTACTAGAACACACTAGAATAAACTTTTTAATAAGCTATTTAAATATAATACTTGTAAAAAAAATTGTTTCTCAATAACATTATACATTTTTGTAGTGTAAATACAAAAATTGATGTTGCAATTATTTAAAATTTAGTTTTATTACTTTGTCTTATACAACGAATCTTACTTTAAAATCTGCAGTAAATTAATTGCATCTATCTTAAAAGAAGCCTTAGGCATGATTTTCAAATTTCTAGTAGTTTGTATTACATTATACTCTTATTTACGTTCCAATTTTAATCTTGTTTCAACTGTTTTAAGTACAGAATATGGACCTCTAAAACGCCTGTAATCTTGATTTTTAATATTTTCAGCTGGATGTACTAAAAAATAGAGAAGAAAAACAAGAATAAACTAGTCAAGTTAAAGAATAACTTATTTATAGAATCAAAACAACATAAAAAGTTGTGATAAGTTACCATTTTACTTTTTTAATATAAAATACTTTCCAAATAAAACAGCTGGCACATTATATTAATCACAGGACATAACGCACATTAAACACATATCTCACATTAAAAAAGAAATAAAATCAATTGAAACATAACATCAAAATATTAAAAAGAGAGTTTAGTTTTATATTTTTGTAAAATATATTTCTTTTAATAGATAAATAATTATAGATGGTAAATTTCCACAATACATCCCCCCACTCCACCAACATTCTATCGTACACTAATGTAGATAAAGTTATGTTATGTAGACAAATAAAGAGTGGCTGGCCTGATAAAGATTAGGTTAAATTGGCAAGTAAAGAGCAGTTAGCCTGATAATGCTTAGGTTATGTAGACAAAAGAGTGATTGACCTGATAATGCTTAGGTTATGTTAGGATAGGAGACAAATAAAGAGTGGCTGGCCTGATAATACTTAGGTTATGTTAGGTTATGTAGACGAATTAAGAGTGGTTGACCTGATAATGCTTAGGTTATGTTAGGTTATGTAGAAAAACAAAGAATGGTTGCCCTGTCAATGCTTAGGTTATGTTAGGTTAGGTAGAAAAATAAAGAGTGGTTGACTGGTCAGTGCTTAGGTTATGTTAGGTTAGGTACACAAATAAAGAGTGGTTGACCTGACATGCTTAGGTTATGTTAGGTAGACAAGTAAAGAGTGGTTGACCTGTTAATACTTAGGCTATGTTAGGTAGACAAGTAAAGAGTGGTTGACCTGTTAATACTTAGGCTATGTTAGGTTAGGTAGAAAAATAAAAAAGTGCTTGACCTGATAATTCTTTCATTATGTTAGGTTAGGTAGAAAAATAAAGAGTAGTTAACCTGTCAGTGCTTAGGTTATGTTAGGTTAGGTAGACAAATAAAGAGTGGTTGACCTGACATGCTTAGGTTATGTTAGGTAGACAAGTTAAGAGTGGTTGACTTGACAATGCTTAGGTTATGTTAGGTTAGGTAGACAAATAAAGAGTGGTTGACCTGACATGCTTAGGTTATGTTAGGTAGACAAGTAAAGAGTGGTTGACCTGTTAAAACTTAGGCTATGTTAGGTTAGGTAGAAAAATAAAAAGTGCTTGACCTGATAATTCTTTCATTATGTTAGGTTAGGTAGAAAAATAAAGAGTAGTTAACCTGTCAATGCTTAGGTTATGTTAGGTTAGGTAGACAAATAAAGAGTGGTTGACCTGTCAATGCTTAAGTCATGTACATATAAACCGTGTTTTTTACCTATTGAAGCTTAAAAACATTTTTCAAAATCTTTTGTCACTTTAATCATTTACTGTCTTACTGCAACGAATTATTGTTTAAATAATTCTCTGAGCTTACTGTATCTCTTACTATATTTGGCCAGAGTTAAACCTATTTTATCTCTTACAATATTGCTATAAAACTGATGTCTTACAATTCTTTAGCGAAGAATAAAAAATGTAAACTTCAATTGATTTTCAAATGATCTTGAAAAAATAAAACGAATAAACAATTAATAATGCCATTTGATTTTTACCTCGATAATTTTTGTCTAAAACATTTTTCTTTAAAACTTGCACTTTTCAGACTATTTAATACACTCATTAATATATGCTCATTAAAAGTCAGCATCCCTTTAAATTATTAGAGTTTTAAAAACTTAAAACAATCTAAGCTTTAAATTTTTAATAATTTTCCAGTTTTCCATTTCGCGGGCTAAGTAGATGCCTGCATATTTCTATAGCACTAGGTAATAGACTGTTGCACGTGAAAGAATGTCGTTTCAGAATAAAAATGAAAGCTTCAGCGAAAAAAATTGCAAACATCGATTTTCTTAACATAATGTTCAACATCTTATAATGTTTTCGCTGCAAAAGCATTGCACTAACTTGTTCACAATCTATAAAACCAAAATTAATATTCCTTTATATGTCTCTCAAAATGTACTTACTACTTAGTCGAGAGAAATAAATAATTGTATTTTTACCAAAGTATTTTTTATTAAATTAAACTACTAAGTTTAAACTCTTGTGTTTTGTTTGGGAGACACGTAGGTAGCCTTCGTAATCAACATTTTATGACAATCTATTTTATTTTAAATTTTCGTTAGTTTGGTTCGTCATAATTTTATTTGATTGAAATGGATTTTTACAAAACGGAGATTCTAAATAATAATAATGCTTAAAATTTATTGAATGAAACAGTTATTATGACAAAACAAATTTGCATAAAACGACCTCAAAT
Organism: Aphrophora alni; assembly: GCA_963513935.1. Classification (NCBI taxonomy): domain Eukaryota; kingdom Metazoa; phylum Arthropoda; class Insecta; order Hemiptera; family Aphrophoridae; genus Aphrophora; species Aphrophora alni. The sequence goes on from OY740771.1 coordinate 93,205,733, forward strand.
TTATCAATAATAGATCTTTTTAGTAGCGGAAATTTTAGTTGAAGTTATTAAGCAAATTTATCATATATATTAGGTTAGGTTAGGTTTTTTGCTTTTAAACAACAAGGAAAAAAAGGATTACCATATACAAGGTGTAGCCTTTCTGTAAAGCTAAACATATCTGAAGTAGGATTCTTACGTTCAAATAATTTTTAAAACGTTCTTTTAATCATATGTCCAAAACGCACCATTTTCTGTCTGTTAAATCATAAACATATTAGATTTTTACCATTAGATTTTCTCATATTGATGATTATTCCCAACAATAAATTTTATGAATGAGGGAATGTGAACACTTCGTTTACCTGAAGATGTACGCCCTCCTTGTCGCCAGCGCTATCTATTGTCGACAACTAAGAAACAACGTGCCATACATATTGCATTCCGTACAAGTTGCCAGAGGCTGGTGTAGAAAGTGGTTAGTGGTTTCTTGTGAGGAGCGGCATAGGCGACACTTGTGTCAGTGTGCATTGTGCAGTGGTTTGTGTGCGTGTGAAATGGTGTTATTTGGACGTAAGTCTAGGGCTGATAGAAGAGCTTTACTTGCGAGTTCTGATACGATACCTCTCAATAATATAAACAAATCGACTGACAATGGTAAGTTTCAATTTATAATTTAAATCTGTCCGTTAAAACTACCAAGGTCACCAACCTTCTTGTAAACAAGTTCCAGGCGTAAATGTTTTCCAACTTTTTAAGCCTAATGATAAAAATATCACTCAAAAGTAAGGTAAACATGCATGTGTAGGCCTAAATGATTTAATCCAATAAATTAATTCAATTGCCAGTTTAATTAATATAGTGCCAAAATATCTATAGAAATTCTTATAATCGTCATAATTTTAGGTTATGTTTGTGTTTCTTTCATTTTAGGAAATATTTCAGTACAAATTCTTGCTGTTTCAATCTTTTCAAGGAAACACCGACACCTTGAAATGTCCATTCATCCTATCTAATGGATTAATTTGGTACTTTTTTGACAGGCTGTAAATTTATAGGTTAGGCCTATACATTTACATCATTAAATATGTTTAAACGCTTTAGAGGTTGCAATGTTGATCCAATTTGGTATGTAAGCTCAAATTTAGAAATCGTTTGACGAGTTCGATCATTAGAAAAATTGTTCGATAATTTAAAAAATAGCTGCCGATTTTCAAATTAAAAAAAACTTTTTTAGGGAAATTTTGTATTTGTAACTCGTTTTATGCAGTTTAAAATCTGCATCTAAATATGTTCTATAATCTGTAATTAAAATTAAGATAATGATATTTAAAAAAATCGTTGAAAACATAACCTCAAAATTGTAAACACATCTTCAATAATAGTTATCGGAATTTTAGTTAAATTTAGCATGTGAACTAGGTTTTACTATCCTATATATATATGGTCTTAAAATTTCAAGGTGGTGGCCATTAGTAACCTTTTTTGTAGATTCTTCTTACCTAGTAACTACAAATGCCTAAAATACCTCATTTATGAAACTAGCGATTTGTATATAAATGAGAGAAATTGTGCCTTAACATGTCAGCGTATCTAGGTTCTTTTGGGTTATTATTTGTTCGTTTTACCTTCTTACATATATCCTATATAGTACAGACCAACTAATCGGTGTTGACTTTTTTTCTCGGAAATATCCCTTTTGAGTTCTCCTGAGCCCAAAAAGTTAAGAAAAATAATAATAATAACGTGTCTTTATCGTCCTCTGCACCTTAAAATAAGTTAACTGAATTTGATATGTGGCCATACCTCGTGACTTAATTTTAAATTTGGATGAAGCTGCCGTAAACTAAAAACTACGATTTTCTAAAATTCTACTATTATGATTTTAATTAAATTTTATTATATCTAAGACCCCAAACAAAAGGTTGACAAACGACTTAATTTTAAAAAATCAGCTCAAACATTTTGCTCAATTTTGGTTCCAAACCAGTGTGCCAATTTGTAAGTTAAAGAAAATTAGGGCCCAAGAATAATTTGAAAAAGTGAAATTATTGATCTTAGAAGGTGTATCTGAGAAAGTTAGTGCAATGTTTTTGACCCCTTATTGTTTAAATTGGCGATCTAGATAAGTAATAGCAAAATATATTTGGGTTCCATCATGATAGTGAATTAACCTACTATATGTGAATGTTTAATTTGTTAAATCAGTTTACTAATGCAGTAGGCTACCGAAAGATAGATTGAAATTTGTATTTGAAGCGGGATACTTTAAGGTTATGTTTTTGTTTGTTTGTTTTGTATTGTTATTACAGTAATTATTTTGTTATTTAAATGAGTTACTTAGAACTCTGGTGTAAACAGTTTAAGAAGGCGCAATGTTTTGTGTTTATATAATGTTTTATTTTTATTTGGTATTTGTTTGGTCTACGTATAAAATTAAATGTAATTTGTAAGATAAACTTGGTTTTTTTTTTGTTCCAATCTTAAGGATAGCTAATTTTGACTTGTGTTAGAATTTAATAAATGGTGCAAAAACATTCCACAAACTTTTTTCACTCACCATTCCCAAAATCAAATAAAAAGCAACCAAATTGTTCGTCAAAAATGTTCTGTAGTTGTAGGCCTAACAAACAACCATGGACGCAGTTTATGAAAAAAATGTATAAGTTTAAATAGGGCCTAAATTTGCTTTGGTTGGTTCATTATAAACCCACAACGTAAATAGTATTTGATAAAATCGACCTTTTAATGACGGGGGTTAAGGTTAGGTTATGTTATTTTTTGGCAATTATTTCTGAACCCTAATATATTTTTACTTGCGATTTTGCACACGAATTTGGGTAATTAATTTTCATGTTTTGCTAAAATTTGAGCTAAATCGGTAGAGCCGTTTTTGAGAAATAACGTCCTTTATAGCAGCCTTATGACCGACTTTTGTTTTTTATCGAACCTCAAAAACCGGCATTTTTGAGGTGATGGAGACAATACATTTTGCTTGGATCCTTTGAGATTACACTTGAGCAAAATTTGATCAAAATCTATAAGTAATGATTTAGTTTTTCTTATGAAAGCAACCGCCCTAAATTTTGAGTTATTGAAATGGAGTTCTTTAGATATGACCAAATCCACATATTTGGGACTTAAATAATAACGATAAACTTACGTAGTTGTTGATGGGATAAAGAAGGTTTAATTATTTATTAAGCAGATCAGGTTTAAATAACATAATGAAGACCTAAAATTCAGGGACGAAGTCCTTTATTGGGGTTTCCAGAAGCCATTTCAATTGTTGGTCCCCCTAGTCCAAGATAATCCGCACACTCAAACAACAAAGCTCTCTGGTAAGGAATTTCAGTCCACCTTTCTGGTTTATTTAGACTTTATATGCAAGACTTTCTGAAGAATATTATTTAAAATTACATTAAGATTTTAAATTATCTAAATTAAAAAAAAAACTTATTTAAGGAACGTAAAAATATTAAAATTTTAAAAACAGTAAAGATATTAATTAAACCCATACTGTAATAGCCCTTCACAAAATCAATCAAGGGACACAAGATTAAAACAGTAAATAATCATTAAACACTTTCTTATTGGCATATGTAACTGACAATACATAATTTTAATATTAAAATATAATATTAAATACAGGATTTGAGGTTAAAATATAAAAGATTCAAACGTTTGCTAAATCCACACGACTGACAATAGGGACAGTTATTTTTACAAAACGAAATCTTTTAAGCGGCTTAACGCCAACATATTAATTTCTTCGTTAAATAAACATACATATTCGTAATCAGAATAGCTTCTAGTTTTATTTGATACCCCACACATAATATTTACAAAAACTTTTCAACGATTGTTTTTAACCCTCAACTACCCCCCCAAGGTCTTTTTACCACTATATTTTTCCTATATGTGGGACAATACAAAGCATATAAATCCACAGTTTGGAATAGGAATTATCATTTTGTCTGTGTAGATTGGTTGCGACTTACAGACAGACGGACGGACGGACGGGTAAAATTATAAGGGTACTTGGATTTACCTACGGACCCTATCAACAACGCTGTCACACGATCAGAGCCATATTCTTAATAATTTACAGAATTTTTGTGATGAAATTGTTTGTTTCATTTTATTTGGTGATCTTTCATAAATCTTGAGATTAGTGTTTTGTAAATGTTTTTGATAGACTTTACCTGTAAGTTACAACAAAAATGCAACTACAGAGATTTTTCATTCATAATATAGTAGTAATACATTTTACTGCCACAGCAAGTTGAACGGTTCTTCCGCAATTGAAACGAGACAAATAATTATCAGAATTGTCCTACGTGATTTAGGAATTCGGAGCTCATTCCTCACAGAAAAAGTTAACATAAACATATTTCCTAAAATGCTTACTTTTCTATCTAGTCGACATTTTGTGTTTGTAAAACAAATTAATCATATCTGTTTAACGGTAAATGATATGGGGTTGAAATTTTGAATGGTACTTGGTTAGAAAGACCTAATTTGAGAAAATTAATCAACCGATTTGTTTACTCGTTTCAAAATGGCGGGTATTTAAATATCTTAGCATCACACCCAAACTGCGCGCGTATTATTGCAACTAAACAAGAAAACTGTTACGTAATGTTCAGTTTGTTCTGGGTCAGTATTGTAACTCACGGTGCTGACCCCTAAAACCGGGTGGTTACAACCCTACCCCATATAGATGGGTAATGGGCGTCGCCCTCGGAATAGATGTGAGGTAAGGTTCGCGTGAGCGACCTGACGGCGGCTCATCAAACGTTGCTTGGGGAACCTGGCTAACACGAGCATAGGGGAAAATGGGGAGCCTCCTAAAATCGGGTCGTGCATTATACAACACGGTGCCGTCCCAAGAAAACTGGGGGAAAGCTTTTTAGTTTCCAGGATTGTCTGATGGGTTACCCAATCCCATGTAGGTGGATAACGGGCGCCGCCCTTAGTAGGTGATTTCGTGGGGGATGTTATCGCGCAAGCGACCCGACGGTGACTCATCAAACGTGGCTAGAGAAATCTTGCCGCCATGAGTACCACGTTAGCATGCTCAGCCTGTATAGAAGTTTCGACTTCTGGGAGCGTGCGTTTGAGGAATGGTTTCGTGGTGGCAGCGGCGTGCTAGTAGTGAGATTGCTCTCCGGTATTCTTTCTATCTGAGTGGGGGTAGGTTGTGAGCCGAAAGGCACTAGGTATGCCTGCCCTTCCAGTTCCTCGAAACTGGTTGAGTCTAAACTCAAACTCTACAAGAACCTGTTCAGTTTGTAATGCTTCGTTCCTTTAGGTGACAGAGTGAACCTTTTAAACCGTAAATGTAATAATTTCAATTAATTTAAGCAATTTAAAAATCTCTAAAATTTTTGGTGAATAAATAAATACTACATTTTACTTTTAACATATTATGTAATTCAAACGAACGCTTGAAACAATCTGTAGCACACTATGGTTTATTCCAGTGTGTATAAAATTATATTATTTGATATACAGAAATAATTTTGCCCAAATGATAACTCGAAAACCGCTCCTTTATTGTTAGACTACTTCTTGGAACGGAGCCAACGTAGCAACGTTGCCAGATTGTGATATTTGCAACTGCAAAGAACGAACGGCTGAAGTGTAGTACAAGGTAAAGGTTGAAGTTTTTTTTTTGTCTTGAACAGACTAAGAAAACAGCTGTTTTCTGTGTAGTATAATGCAATAATTATTCTAATATTAATGCACATAAAAAAATACTCGTTTCAAACATTTTAATAGACAATAGAAAGAAGTTTTAAACGCGTTTTGCTACGAGTTTAGAAAGTAGCAGGTAATTGTCAGACATTTTATGTTCTAAAAGAACTTTCAATTAATGTAAGAGAAATGTTGTGTTTAACATAAAAGTGTGTTAGTAACACACAATAATTCTACAGATGATGATGTGGGAGAAGCTAGAGAGTAAGAAACATTAACCTAACCTAACCTTACCAGGGATATTAATCTGGGGGAAATACATTTTCTTATTTGTACATTCGTGACCTGAATGTCGGATAAAATCAAACTCGTAAATTATTTTGTGTAACTTATCTTTAAAAATGCGCATTATCAAATTAAGTAAACGGTCACAAAACATTGCACACAAAAACAAATGAAAACTAATCATATAATAATGTCATTTCGGTAAGTTGTCATGGACACCGTATGTGAAATTATGACTTATCCTTGCTTTGTTTGTGCCATAAACACGTACACAGAATAAGTAGTATTTCATTTAAATCAAGCTTTTTAATGCCGGCGGTGTAGGTTGAATTTTGTTTTTGTTAATGAGTCTCAAACCCTTGTATCGTTTTACTTGTGTATCCCACACGGATTTGAATAATTAATCTTCATTCTAACTTCTCTGTTAAGTTGATTAAGATGCTTTATTTGTCTCGTCCACTGCAAACTCTTTTAATACAAAGACAACTTTCTTCTTAATTGTTTAGTAATAACTACTGAATATGAATGCTGATAAAATTTGATTGAAAACGATTCCAAACAAGCCATTGTGAAAACATAAGGGAGAAATAATATGAATAAAAGAAAAGTAGAATAGTAAAGAAAGAATGTTGAGTGTATTAATTTATATGATTGAAAAACCTATATTAAATAATTACATAAAAACATAATTATGTACAAACATTGCAAGATAGCAAAGATAACTACACCTTGCAACTTTTTTTTGAACTGAAACTTCAGTGGTTCAGTCGATACAGTATCAGCAAAAAAAAACATTGTTACATATTAAAAGAACATAAACAATATGAATTATTTGTATGATTCGAAAATATTGATAAACGTGATCAATTGTGATGAGCAAAAATCAAGCTATAAATGGTAACATCCTATATACAAACTTTAAGGCTAAACATCCCTGAAAAAGTTGTGTTTCTGGCCCGCTAGATAGCAGCAACTCTGCGGCAAAATTGCATTACTGATAATTTGCGTAATTATTGTCCGATTTTTGTTTTGTAAGTTATTTTGTAAATAATATCAATAAAATATTTACGCTACGAAGGTGAAACTTTTTTAGATTTTTTTATAAAAAAGTTGTTGAGCAAAAATATTATTATTATTATCATTATTTTTAATCGCAGGTAGTCATTTTTTAAATAATAATTTTAAATGAATTTTGCCGTTTTCAGATATGAAATCGGCCAAATGGTCCTATCGGAATCGTGTTTTAAATATACTATCATTATTTCTCTCACGCCCCGCGCCCCCTTCCGCGTGGCGCACCGCCATACTGCCCAGCCG